>CM054135.1:57773675-57827152 GCA_028751875.1 Rapana venosa
CTTCTTCTTTCTTCTTCTTCTTTCTTCTTCTTCTTTCTTCTTCTTCTTCTTCTTCTATTTCATCTTATTCTCTTCTGCAGGAAGAAGATAATAATAATGTAGATGCCGCCTTCCTTTTTTTTTCTTCTTTGTTGCATGGAGGAGGAGTGAGAACAAAAGTGATGATCGCCTCCTCTGGGTGAGCGCCTCACTCAGTCTGCCTCTTCCACCGAGTTATTACTGCCGTTAGTAGAGGCTTAGTAACAAAAGTCCTGCGTATGTTAGCTCGAATATACACCACAGAACGCACCACCAAAGTGACCAAGTATCAGTGCAGGGCCCCTCTGGCTGATGGCCCCATGGCGGCCTCACATTGAAGGGCTCCTTGCGGACTTCTGACTCTGAAGATGCCACATGATGAATCTGGGTGTGGCTGAGGCAGAGAGACTGAAATGAGCGGCGTGGGGACAGCAGGACAAGAAACGCTACAGAGGAAGACGCAGCAAAAACAGGAATCAAGAAAAAGACCTGACCACCAGTTTGAACACAGTGCTCCTCCACTAATCCAGCTATACAGACAGCACAGACTGGGGAAACGGGAAAACCCGTTTGTCTTGGGATCCCCCCTTCTACCTTACTCACCACCTAACCCCCCATCCTCCCTTGTCGTTCCCTGAGAGTGGGAGGCGGTGGTGTCAGGTGAGCTCTCAGGTATTCTGGGGGAAGTTGGCAAGGTGTGGGCCCCTGTCTGCTGGCAGCGGCGCCAGGGCAGGCAGCACAAGTGGGTGGCGTCACTCACAGGCCGTGGCGAAGGTTGCAGTCTCGCTGTCGCCACCTCCCGACCTGCCCGGCGCCACTCTGTCCCGGGTCTTGTCTCCATAACCACCTCCATCCATTCCTCATCCCATGTACCTCCCTCCCTGGCCTCCTCCCCCTTTTCCAACAAGATCAGAAACAGCAGCAGCATGTCTGGCACCTTTCTTCCTAATCTCTTCCCTTTTCTCACTCCCCCCAGCCCCTTCATCGTTGCTTATCTGCTTTAGCCACCTCCCCCCTCCCCCCCCCCCCCCCCCAATCCACACACACACATCCTCCCCTCAATAGCTTTAGAACGGAGGCAGCTGTGGGTCGTCCTTCTATAAACATTCCCATTCATTATGTCTACTTTACTCTGAAAACGCCATACTTCATGCCAACAAATTGTAATAACTCCTTTCATCACCGCTTTGTAGATTATGAAGGTACATCCCTCCCTTTTCTCTCTCCTCTCAACTCCCCCCCCCCCCCCCCCACCCCCACCCCCCAATCAAACGTCTGCTATCTATCGACCTCCCCCTTCCTCCTGCCCCCTCCTTCCTCTTCCCCAATCCCCCTTCCCTCCTCCACTTCCTGATGATACTGTCCACTCAGATCTGAAAGGAAAACTGGTCACGTGTGAAGTTTCCTTTGATTATTAATAGCTCAGCCCACCAGTCAGGTCAAACTATGCCATTCTGCAGAAAATAAACGGACAGGCAAACAAATAAACAAACAAGTAAACAATGGAACGAACAGATGAACGAACCAACTAACGTATAAAGAAAACAAAGTCGCAGCACTTGCAAAGGCAAATGCTTGAAAACAAAAATCCAAACAATCAGTGGTTAACTTCATCTGAATGACGTCAATGTTACACTCTATACTTGTTTGACGTCAATGTGACACTCTATGACTGTCTGACGTCAATGTGACAATAAATACCTTCTAATATGTTTACTTCTTCTAGGAGTGCAAGAATATCATTCAGTGTAACAGCTCGCTACATCGGTGGGTGACTGTTTACACTGCTCTTTATAAGACATGTTGCATTGCAGTGTAGAGTAAAATAAGGCTTGAACTGAACTTTTGAGGAACAATATAATTCCAATGGTTATTTATTCAAGAATGTCTATCTCAAATTGCATGCTTTGCTATTAGCCATTATTTCTGCAATGCTCTGATAGAGCAGTCAGAGCACTCGCCCTCCCCAAGTTAAGGATAAGCAGCATTGAGCGTGGTCACCTAGTTGATGAGTGCTTGTGCGCCTTGGTTTCAGTACAGTCCCCCATTTCACCCAGCTGTAAATGGGTACCTGCCCTATTTAGGGTTAGGGAAGGTAAAGCAGTCAGGGAGAGGAGATGGGGGCCACCCTCAAGACACTGGCCCCCAAGAGAAGCCGAGGTCTCTGACATCTCGCTCCCTAAGGACCACATAGGTTATGGAAACACCTTTACGTTACATAATCTACTGGTTTTTGTTGTTGTTGTTGTTGTTGTTGTTCCTTGACTAGAGCTCCCAGGTTCATGAATTTTTCTAATGTGATCATTTTCCCACCATTTTGCTTACATGCAATGGGCCCATTCTTCTGAAAAGCAGAACAGGTTTTAACTTTTGCACAAGATGTCATGTGTCCACTCATACATGGGACCTTGGTTATAGTCTCATCTGAAGGACTTTCGGGGAGGAGGGGGGAGGGAATGGAGTTGGTAGCAATGTTTACTCCAAGGGGAAAAAAATCCTCTTAAAGGGGTAGGTGTATCAGTGGTGGCTTGACTCTATGCCATCAGGACACAAGCTACCGCTCTAACCACTATGCTATCCTGCCCCCTTCTGCAGAGATTAAGGAACCAAAATTGGTGTGAGCAATTGCAGGGTGGCAAAGGCTTTCCACTCCTCACCAAGTTCTATCTTCTTCTTCTGCCTTCCATGGACCATGTTGGGCAGACTGTGTACTGCCTTGTCTCCTTCTCTGCAAGTAACTCTGAAGACGCTCTGCCTGCTGGCCTCAGCCCACACATTCTGACTCCAGGGCAGCTCATCAGGCAGGTTATAAGAAACAATTGTTAAAATCGCATGAAAAGAGGCAGGCGTATGGGCTAGGTAGGCAGAAAGTAGACATGAGAGGGAGAGGATGGATAATGACAATAACAAATTTTTTTATTTTGAGGTTAATGAATAAGCTTTTTTACATCCAGTCCCGACTGAGAGATAAGGAGAAAGACAGAAACAAAGGGAGTGATAGAAAAGGGGAAATTTCTAGCTCAGAACTTCCAGAAGGTGGGGAGGCTGTTGATACTGAAAAGGCCTCTGGCTTTCCCATCAGGGAATTAAGTATTATAGTTTCAGTTATTTGTTTTTTGTTCGGTTTTTTTTTCCAGTGTCTTAGAATTCTGTCTCTCTGAACGTTCACATACATTAGGAAAACAATGATGACTATCTGTGAAAGAGTGCCATGAACTTTGGACATGAACGGTAAACCTGTATGCTCAATCATAACAAACAACGAAATGTTTAGGTTGAAGAAAACCTCTATGGATTCAAATGTTAGACTGGAGCTGTATTCTTGATGCCTTGTTTGCCCTCGGCTCCCCAGCCTAACAGCCTGGGGGGTCGCCCAGAATGTGCACTCTGCTGCACAATCAAGGGATCATTACAATGGAATAGGGTAAGCGCTTTTGTTAGGGAAGGAGAAAATGGGGGAGGGGGGGGGGATTGTTTTTGGTATGTGTTTTTAAGGAGAGAATTAGGAACAACTCGAAAACAAGTGTTGTTTTGAAAGTCAGAATAACCAGGTGTGGGTGAAGGATTTCATTTGCTGGTGTTCCATGCTAAGCATGCCAGCACAAGTGTGGTTGTGTACGTTTATGTGCATAAATACGCATATGCATGTATGCACACAAACATACATACATATACACATGTGCATGGAAATAATTTTACCCACACACACCTAAACACACTCGTACAGATAAAACACACAGACGCAGACACACAGACAGGCAGTATCACAGATTCCCCTCATCATCCCTCTCACCTTCTTAAACTCAAAACATGCACACAGGGAGACAGACGGAGAGAATGAGGTTAAAAAATGAAGAAAAAAGTACATAAAGAAGGAAAAAAAACACATACACACACCAAACAAACAAACAAAAATACACACTCCTAAAAAAAACCCTCACACACACACACAAGTCAGACTGATAGACCAAAAGAAACTCAAATAGAGGAGAGAACAATCATAGCTTGCACTTGTCAACATTGCTACAGCCACATCCCGACATCTAGGCTTAGAGCAAGCAGTCTTGGAGTGGAGGAGGAGAGGAGAGATGCAGGCAGGCAGGCAGAAGGCAGGCAGTGCTGGCGATGTGCCGGCCGCTCTCCTCTCAGCTCAATGGCTCTCTGGCTCTGTCAGGTTCTTTCCGCTGCTTCTGCTGGCGTCAGGGGGATTAGTGCTACTTACTTTTCATCTGCTCCCTTTGGGTTATAGTAATTATTAGCTAGTCTGGTCTGGTTTGGCGGTCAATGATGATGGGCTATGTGTGTGTGTGTAGTAGTAGTTCTTCAGTTTAACGTCCTTCCACTAAATAGTGATGTCAGATGGGAAAGTGTGTGTGTGTGTGTGTGTGTGTGTGTGTGTGTGTGTGTGTGTGTGTGTGTGCGCGCGCACATGCGTGTGTGTGTATGGGGGAGGGGTATGCACATAACTAATCAATCACAATAAACAACTATTATGAAAAAGCATGAACAAGAATTCTGAAACAACAACAACAACAACAACAACAACAGAAACCCCAAAAACATCAAACAGCAAAAATACTAACTTTCCAATTCACATAACTTGAAGCTATCCTTATATTAGAGGAGTCTGAAACTAGGAGTGTGGCTTAATGACAATACAATTTCTTTCATTAATGGAATGTCTTTTAGAACTTGCTGTAAGCTACGGACTGGGAAGGCAGGTAAGATGTTTTTCAGATCTCTGCATCGTAAAAGAATGTGATCATTGGTAAGATTTTCACCACAGATACATGTTGCTTTAAAAAAAAAGTTCTAAAAGCATTGAGCTTAAACCTGTAGATAAGAGATACAACATTTCTATATTCATGTAAATTACGACATTTGATCTTATCAAAAGATAATACATAGGTTACATAATCACTCCAGGAATGACCGTTACTTTGTAGTTTCTTTTTAAAGTGTTTCCAACATACATTTTGTAACATGCTATAGCCCTCATGGATGGATAGAGGAACACTTATGCTGCAAGACCCATCTGTATGCTCAGCTCCACATTTTGCTTTTCTGTCAACTTTTTCATTAAAGTAGATACCACAGTGCGAGGGTATCCAGCAAAAGGTAACACCAGTGCCTCGTATCATCAGAAAATGAATTAGATGACTAATCTCAATTATGAGATCTTGTCTCACTTTTGAACTGAAGTGTCTCAGGGCAAGTAAGACTGACCTGGAATCAACACGGAAAAGCATTTGAAATATGTCTTTAGGAAAGTCTAGAAGATAATATAAAGCCACCAAAATAGCAGACGATTCAGCTGTAAAAATAGATGATTTTTTCCTACATAAAATGATCTCTCTATTTTCAAAGATGGTATGACAAACGCTACACCCGCCTCATTATTGTTCAAAAGCAAACCATCTGTGTAGATTTTTAAATGATTTGGATATGTAGTTTGTATATAATCTTTTACTGATGCGCTAAGAATATTTTCATTACCTTTTTTCGTTAAAGAGGAATAATTTACGTCAAAATTAGCTCTCTTAAGTTCCCATGGGGGACAAGGCGAGGAGTGAATCTTCCATTTAGCTATTTTTGTGGGAAATATGTCTGCTTGATCAAATAATTGAGAAGCATAGGTTCTAGCTGTGGTAACAGAGCGAATAGAATGTGCTCTTTTTGGAAAGTTGACATCGGATCTTATACTATTTTCGTTGTCCACATTGGTTTCTTGTGTTGAACAACGTAAGAGATATTTAGCCACAGCCAGTTGTCGATATTTGTCTAATGGCAAAATTCCTATCTCCTTATAGGTACCCCTGTGTATGTGTGTGCGTGCGTGTGTGTGTGTGTGTGTGTGTGTGTGTGTGTGTGTGTGTGTGTGCGTGCGTGCGTGCGTGCGTGCGTGCGTGCGTGCGCGCGCGCGCGCGCGCGCGCGCGCGCGTGATATCTGTCTGTTTCTGTGCCTATGTCCTGTCCTCTTCCACCCCCATTTTCCCTCTCCCCTCTCTACATCTACCTGTGTGAATGTCTGTCTGTTTGCCTGCATGTATGTAGGTATGTATGTAGGTATGTATGTATGTGTCTGTCTGTCTGTTTGCCCGCATGTATGTATGTATGTATGTATGTATGTATGTATGTATGTATGTATGTATGTATGTATGTATGTATGTATGTATGTATGTATGTATGTATGTATGTATGTTGGTTCTTCGCTTTAATGTCTTTCCACTTTAAGTGACATTAGACAATAGGGAAGAGTATTATGGAAAAATAGGGGAGAGGGGGGGGGGGGGGGGAAGAATGTGTATGAATGAGCATGTGTTAAGTTGGAGCGCCTACAGAGGAAAAGTGTGTGTGAGGGGGGAGTGGGGGGGGGGGGGGGGGAGAAAAGAGAGAGAGAAAGAGAACAGTGTGTGTGTGTACATACATGTGTTGAAGAAGAAATATTATAAGGAACTATCTAAAAGGAAAAAAATTCAGAGGGCAAAAAGTAGGCAACATAATTGGAATAACATAATTTGTATAACATAACTAGTTTAACATTACTAATAAATATAACATAGCCGAATCTTCACATAGCAGCTTAACGTCAATCAAAGGTAGACTCCAGCCGGGCTGCAATTAAAATAAGCAGAAAACTGTGAAGGAGTGAATAGTTATTCAAAATGTGCTCTAGAGTACTGTTGGTATGTATGGATGTATGTATGTATGTTTGTTTGTCTGTCTATCTATTTGGCTGTCTGTTTGCCTGCTTATCTGTGAGTCACTAGAGGAGGAAAGTATGTATGCTCATCCATGTACATGTCTCTCTGTCTACCTACATAATTATCTGTCTGTATGTTACTCACTTTCCAGTTTTCTTTGTCCCCCTTCCTTTTTTTCTAGTCTTTCTCTGTCTCAGTTTCTCTGTCTCAGTTTCTCTCTCTCTCTCTCTCTCTCTCTCTCTCTCTCTCTCTCTCTCTCTCTCTCTCTCTCTCTCTCTCTCTCTCTCTCCCTCCCTCCTCTCTCCTCCCTCCCCCCCCCCCCCCCCCCTCTCTCTCTGTCTCTGTATCCCCTCTGTCTGGCTGTGTCTCTCTGTCTCTGTCTGTCTGTCTCTGTATCCCCTCTGTCTGTCTGTCTGTGTCTCTCTGTCTCTGTCTGTCTGTCTGTCTGTCTGTCTGTCTGTCTCTCTCTCTCTCTCTCTCTCTCTCTCTCTCTCTCTCTCTCTCTCTCTCTCTCTCTCTCTCTCTCTCTCTCTCTGTGGAACAGAAAACAAGCCTGGAATCTTTAAGTGTCTTCATGTCGGATTTCATAACACCAGACAGTTTAACATCGGGGAGAAAAGAGCGCTGTAAGAAGAACAGTTAGAGCAGAACAATAATTTTTAGAAAGCCCCTAGCAGACCAAGTTGTTTACAGTTTGCTCTACACATAGCTCGATACTTATCCTAAATGAACTCTTCATAGATGACGACATGTTAAGTAATGGGGTGAGGCTTTGTTTCTTTGTAAGGAACTCTATATCTAGCCAGTCTTATTTTGTTCGTGGTTTGATCTTTGGTGGTTTTGTAGTTTGTTCTTTAGTAGTGTTCTGCAGCTTAACAGGGATCACCTAGAATATGCATTTTGAATCCCTCGTCCCAACCTGGGAATCACTGTGAGATTGAAAGAACACACTTTATGAAAAGTTTGTGTGTATGACTGTTTTTAATATACCTTGCCACATAGAAAGCCCTACTCTGACTTTGGGGGACTTTTTTTTTTTTACTCCTATGAAGGAGAGTGCAGGTTGTTATGCTAAGATCTTGTCATGGATGCAGACAATCGCAACATGACAATAATTATGTCAATGTAAGCCTCAGCACTTAGTTTACATCAGTGACAGTTGACAAAGCTTTTTGGCTTTATCCCGGTTTGATGGGTTTGACTTTTGGTTTGTTATCAAAAGTGCTTTAGTGTGGAGAGTCGGCGGTTTGAATCGCGCCAGTGTCTAAACTTTTCTCAGTATCCTCGATTTCGCGTCCGCTCAACTTGCCTGAACCCCACAAAGGAACAGTATGGTCTCCTGTATGGGATAACGAGGAACTGGCACCACTAAAACCACAGTATGGTTATACAGACGCCTAAAGAACCACATGTTATAGAAGCGAATGACAGGACTCTGAGAGCAAAAGAGAAGCAGAACCTTGCATGACCCATCTCAATGATATTATGGAATGCGACTGGCTTCATGTAAGAGCAAATATGGCTATACAAGTAAAACCCTGCTTGCTGAAAAAAAACCCATATTTGTTGCGTTTGATTATGTCTTAGATGAATGTCTAAACAGTGGTAGGAGAAGAGAGGAATGTGGGATGGGGGAGGGGGTGCAGACTTCAGCCTCTCTGATGCTGACATTTTAGGGGGGTGTAGTGGTGTCCATCTTCTTTCACTTCCTGCCTGAACTTGTATGTCTGGCCACCAGTCTGGAGGTCAGAGGAATCAAGGTAACCTCGTCATCTGCCAAGTCGGTCACTGTCTGGCTCTGACCAGCTAAGTCATGGGGGCAAAAAGGGAAGTGGCATTAAATGTGACTTGGCTAACTCCATGGTCAAAGTTGAGATTGCCAAGAACTCTTCTGTCAGTTGGACTCGCTTACCTACAAGACCGCTCTCCATGTATGAATGAATGTAGAGATTGTGGTGCGTTTACAAATCCCGGATCTGCCTCGTAAAGATGTTGGGGTTTGTTCAGTATAAATAGCACCTCTATCTTGTGGAAATTATTCTGCTGGGGCGTAAATATAATCGCAACAACTGGAAATTATGTGCTAGAAATATTCTCTCTCTCTCTCTCTCTCTCTCTCTCTCTCTCTCTCTCTCTCTCTCTCTCTCTCTCTCTCTCTCTCTCCTCTCTCTCTCTCTCTCTCTCTCTCTCTCTCTTCCCAGTCCAGTCTCCTGCCTTTTCTCAAGCAACTCTGATAACAATACTTCTGGCATTTTTCATATTAATTTCTTAATGAGCTGTCCTGAACTCAGACTGTGTAAGCCGAGGCCAGTGTGCAGACCTCCTGCAGAGTTACAAGCACAGGAGAAGACCAGGCACTACACATTCCACCCAACAGGCAATGCAGACAAAGAAGAAGAAGAAGAAGAACAATAACAATAACAACAAAACAACACCAAGATTTCTAAATCAATCTCCATGGTCATATGTAGGTAAGCTGGGACAGGGGGGAGGGGGGTTACATCTGCCATGCTGCATAATTATCTCCTAAATCACAATATCATAATTCACTGTTAGATTTAAGAAACATGTGTTGCAATGTGCCATCCATTCATCAAAGCCACCAAAAAAACAAAAAACAAAAGAAAGAGCAGGAAAAAGGAGGGAAGAAAACCTACTTTGGAACATTTTAACCACACATGTAGCAGCAATAATCTTATTACATCACAAACCCTTACAAGCCATATAAGCTAATTTCCTACATCATCGCCAGAATTGAAACAGCCACAACGTCATCCCTTCCTTTCCTTTCCTTTCCCAATTCTGCAAATTAAGCTCCAGACTCTTACCTCCTTTTCCCTGCATGTTTACAAAGAGTGTGTTGATCAGAGTTGAAATGGAACTCTTGTAGCAGACATTTACCATGGGGTTTCCGTAAATATTGTGTCTGTTCGTGTGTCAGTAAATGAAGAAGAGACATAGGGTGCAAGACTCCTTCTGTGTTTATAAACATTCCCAGCGGGTAGGCCAGACAAGGTGTTCATGGAGACCCAGTGTCTGAGTTCTAGGATGATAGGTTTGCCCTCCTCCCCACACCTCTGGGTGATTGAAGCTTCAAAGCTAACACTGTAGGTGGTCTGGTCTGTACATAGCAGACAGGGGCTGCTCCCTTCCTTTTGTGATTGACTGTTACAACTCAACCTGTCTCATGGAATACTTTTCCTATGACAGCATGTGGAAACAAACCATCACATGGCCAGGACAAGATAGACTGCAACATATATTGAAATTGTATTCCAAATTCTAAAAACATGTGTGAAAAATGGTCACTGACAGCAGGTCTAGACAAAAACTCAAGTCATGGAAATGAAGTGTTAGTAGGATATAACATTTTTTATTGGATACATTGAGCTTGTCAGCAATGACCAAGAGTGCCAAGCCATCATATAGCTCATTGGTGATTGCAACTATTATGCTGGCAAAATTAAACCAGAAAAAAATATGTTGGTATGGCTGCATAAGAAGTCCAGTGGTCTTACCAAAGCTTTTCCCCATGGAACTATTGAGAAAAGGAATGATAGGGGGAAAGCAGAAGAAAACAGCAAACACACAATATTGCAACATGGACAGAGAAACCATTTAGAAAGACTAAGGTTGTGGCACAGAGAACAACTTTTTCATACAAGACCCATGAATTTACAGCGGGTTCATAAAGGAGCAGGAGAAGATTTAAGAGGATTGAAATGATGGAGAAGTAGAAGAACATTTAAAAACTGCAAATCCTGGAAGAGTGTGATACAGTGTCCACAAATTCATGGCTTTCGTTCCATTACAAACCCTTACAAGCCATGTAAGCTGTTTTGTTCTGTATCATGATTAGAATGCCAAATGCAATGACTCTGTCCCATCCCTTCCTATTTCTACCAATTAGGCTACAGAGCCTTTCCCCCTTTTTCCTGCATGTTTACAAAGAGTGTGTTGATCAGAGTTGAAACTCTGCTCTTGCAGCAGACATCTCCCATGGGGTCCTAACTATTTTGTCTATTTCTGTGTCAATAAAAGGGAAGAGACATAGGGTGCAAGACTCCTTCTGTGTTTATAAACATTCCCAGCGGGTAGGCCAGACAAGGTGTTCATGGAGACCCAGTGTCTGAGTTCTAGGATGATAGGTTTGCCCTCCTCCCCACACCTCTGGGTGATTGAAGCTTCAAAGCTGACACTGTAGGTGGTCTGGTCTGTACATAGCAGACAGCCGCTGCTCCCTTCCTTTTGTGATTGACTGTTACAACTCAATTTGTCACTCTGATTACTTTTGCAAAGAGCAGAATGAGACAGTATTCAGGTACAGAAAAGAATTTTTTTGCCATCAATGCAGTTGATGTATCACAGTCTGTGTATGCAAATGTGCAGGCACTCATGTGTGTGTGTGTGTATGGGCATGCACACACACACACACCCCACCACCTCCTCCACCACCACCACTCACTCTCTCTCTCTCTCTCTCTCTCCTCTCTCTCTCTCTCTCTCTCTCTCTCTCTCTCTCTCTCTCTCCTTCCACCTGATGGCAGCTAGGCTACTGGCATGGGCTCCAGAGAAGTCAATGACGAGGGAAATGGATGTGGGGAGGTAACTCGGTGTTTTACAAACACAGCCTGCTGGGGAAGAGGAGGAGGGAAGGGAGTGGGGGGGGGGGGGGGGGGGGGGGTGGGGTGACAGAATTCCATGCATACCTTTTGAGGCCGCCATGTTGGCTGTATTGGAGGCTAGACTGTAGGCAAGAAATTACATCTGATTTACACTTTCTGTCCGAACTGGATTTTTGTCCTTTTTGTTTTCTTACAGATGGGTGGATATGGAGTACAGGAAAGGGAATTCTGTGTTGTTGTTTTTTATTCCGAAGGTTGTGTTTTTATTTGTTTTGTGAGTTCTACATTTTGGCTGTGATTTGGGGGGAGGGGGGGGATTACATTTTTAATTTTTTTTAAATTTGAGTCATGCATTTGTGATACGCTACAGTCTTGCTTTTGTTGTTGTTGCTGTTTAGGGGAGGGGGTGGTTCTTATTTAGTGCATGTTCTATAAAAATTTAAAAAACCCATAAAAGTTTTGTTTTGTTTATGGACGTTTTTCTTTTTTCCTTTTGCATACATGTGAGATGTGTGTGTGTGTGTGTGTGTGTGTGTGTGTGTGTGTGTGTGTGTGTGTGTGTGTGTGTGTGTTCTTCTTCTTCTTCTTCTTCTCCAAATTCTTCTTCTTCTTCTTCTTCTTCTTCTCCAAATTCTTCTTCTTCTTCTTCTTCAGAATTATTTTACTTCTTTGTCAATGCTCAGACTGTAACTATTGTTGTTTGTCATGTGGTGTGTGTGTGTGTGTGTGTGTGCACGCGCGCGCGCGTTTGTGAGTGTGTATTCAAAACACAAACAAAACATCAATCACACGTAAAACCATCTTATTCAGTTTACAGCATGAGCTTCCTCTACACAGTTAAAAAAAACAAACAACAACAAAAAAACAAGGGCCATCCCATTCAAGCGTTATTTGATCTTTTCTTTCTTTCTTTGTTTTGCTTCCTGGCTTTGTTTACCTTTCACTGCCTCATTGTTTGTGAAGTGCCTGCACCATGTGATATTTCACCCTACAAAAGGTTTAGCGCTGCAAAGTCTGTCAAAACACAGTCTGCTGGCGCGGAAGTGTCAGAAATAATGGCTTCAAATTTGCCGCTGCCGCCGCCAGTGGTCTAGCCAGGAGAGGAGAGTGGTCTGATGACAGCCACCGCTGTCCCCAACACTCCTCTCAGCCGTGAGGGAGGGAGGGAAGGAGGGAGGGAGGTGTCGGCCCCACACTCTGTCTGCCAGTCTCTGTCAGCCTCAGTACAGCAGTCTGCCTGGCGTCCACTGTCTCCCTCACTCACAGGCAGGAGGAGCCAGGTATCAGCCGTGTGGCAAGTCGACACTGACTGTTGGAACTTGGTCAGTCATAGAGCCAGAACAGCAACAACAGCTGAGATGTTTGATATGTTGGGTGGAGGGAGAGGAAGATGAGGGGGGGGGGGGGGGGGGGGGGGGGTTCAGATGGGGGTTTATTGATAGCATCAAAAGAACAGTCTTCTAGTCTGGAAAGAAGAGGAGGGGGGTTATATATGACTTTTTTTTTTTTTTAATGAGACATCATTTCAGTCATTGTGTGTGTAGCTGTTTGTCGCTTGCCATTTTCTGGAAAAGAGTGCCAAAGATCAAAGTGTGCCAGAAAATTAATGGGGTTTGATTCGCTGGGTCCTACAAATTTGCTAGAATGAGATACCTGTCTTTATTCTCTTACACTATAGAAATATGTTTCGATTGTCAGCGTTTGTCTCATTAATCTTGTTCCTGCCTAGGGCTCCCCTTCTCCCTGTACCTGCGTTTCTTGTTAGAAGTTGTCATTGAGATCTCTTTGCTGACCAACTTCAGGTCACACCACGTTGTTCTCAGTCATCGGGTTAGTCTTCTTCTTTTTCTCCTGCCTTCCCTGACTATGGCTACATTTTTAACCCGGTCTGGATGGCAAAGTCTGCAGTCTGTCGTAGTGACCTCTGTGTCCCCAGTGCTTTACCTGGAGCTCTACTGGGCTGGACCATGTCTCTTGTCTCAGAGTGATTCAGGTATAACATTATGTGTCATGCTGGGGTGTCTGGATTTATGTATTATCCCTTTGAAGATGTAGTAACGATCTTACGCATATTATAAGAGCCATCATACCATACTAATGACTTATTAATGAAACAAGATGTTGATTTTTTTTTAAATTCAAGTTATTGCGCTTCAGTCACTCCTGTTACCATATTAATCGTCCTAGTCAGTGGCTTATGAACGATAAATAAAGATTCCCACAAACACTAACTACATGGTTAAATCTAGATGACATGACTCATTTCAAGCTATACCCCCCTTTAATGAAAGGGATGCTTAACTATGAATAAGAGACTTTGTTTCCCGAGTACAACAACAAAGACTGTGTTAGGCTAGGATAGTGCAGATAAACTGTACGCTAGTTTTCACATGACACCTTGAGGACCATAAACTAATTTTACGACCCAGCTATTTCCCTAAGCTTTAGGTAGCTTATGCAAATACAAGTCATAATACACAGTCTTACTCAGAGTCCGTCCTGTATAGTGTGTGTGTGTGTGTGTGTGTGTGTGTGTGTGTGAGACAGAGACAGATAGGCAAAACAGGCAGACAGACAGGCAGGGGTTTAACAGACGCAAAAAAGACAGAGATTTGCCGCAGACGGCCAGTTCCAAAAAAACAAAGAGATACTAGATAGCCATAAAGAAGGGTTCCCACTGATCCTACCGGTATTTATGTCATGGCATTATATATATATATATATTTTATATATATATATTTTATATATATATATATATATTATAATATATTATATATTATATAACCAGGGTCGCCCAATAGCTAGCACCGGGGGAAAAAAGCTGACTCTATCCTCTAAAAGCCAATGCCCGGTGATGAGTGATGTCCCCTGCCGCGACCTGAAATTTAGTCACACTAGGGAGATAATTTAAGTCTGTGGTGTGGTTTATGGGCGCAGCACGATAGAAGAAGGAATTTAAAAAAAAGGGGGGGGGGGGGGGGAGGCAGAGGTTGAAAAGAGAAATGATGGTGGGGGGGGGGGGGGGGGGGGGTTACGGGGTATCACAGGACAAAGCCCATTATACATGGTTTGCATTGTTACCACTGATATTTATATAAAGAGCTTTATGTTTCTTGTTACTGTCTGTCTGTTCCGTCTGTCTGTGTGGGCTGTCCCTCCGTCCGTCCTGTCTTTGTGTTGTCTGTCTGTCTGTCTGTCTCTCTCTCTCTCTCTCTTTTCTCTCTCTCTCTCTTACTCTCTCTCTCTCTTCAGAGAGTTCCCCTATAATCTGCCATTAATCAGTGCCTTAATCTCTGTCTTCTAAAGGATGAAGTCGTGAAAGAGCGCGCGCGCGCGCGCGTTGTTGTGTTTGTGTGTGTGTTTTGTGTGAGAGTGGGGGGAGAGAGAGAGAGAGAGAGAGAAAAGAATGAGAGAGAGAGAGAGAGAGAGAGAGAGAGAGAGATCGTTTACTGTTTGTCTGTTTTTGTTCTCTTTTCACTGTGTTATATGACAGATAGGCTAATCTTTCCTCTGTGTGCTTTCCCAAGTACGTCGCTCCAGTCCACTCTTGTTTTTCCCCCATCGTTTTCTCTGTCTGCCTCTCAGTCTCCTTCCATGTACTGTTTGTTCCCTATGGGCGCAGTCTTGACCAGTCCAGATGTTCGTGCGACATACCTGTACCACTTCAGTCTGCGGTGTTGTTGTTTTTTGCACTGAAGTTAGGAGCTTTTCACATGGTTCGATGGCGTTTTCAGTTCTCACAGCTGTCAGTTTCTCCCACTTTCAGCTACTCTCAGCTGCTTGCTATCCATCCTGGACTTAGTGCTCTTGACTGAGTGATGCTGGATTTGCACGCCGTGTTCTGGTTTTCACTTCCTCTTTGGTTACGTGATCTCTGTATGAGATATGTATAAAGAAGTATGAGGAAGCGAGTCATCTCCGCTGCCTGTACCTTTCTTTCAATGTCTACGTTTCTACGAGTCTGTGGAGCTCTAGCTTGATTTGGGACAATGTGACAAGAGTTGTTGTCTGCAAATTTCTATGCTAACTATTTCCGTGTGGGACAGGCCCGAGGGATACGGTGCTCTTGCTCTGTGGCAAGTCATGAGAGACTATAGCTTCGACGAGGACCTGATTCAAGTCATCCAGGCGCTGTACGACAGCTCCCACAGTGCAGTCCTCATGGGTGGAGAAATCGGGGAGTTTTTCCGGACTTCAGTTGGAGTTCGACAAGGCTGCCCGCTATCCCCCGTTCTTTTCCAACGTGTTCCTGGAGAACATCATGCAGGAGGCCCTCCTTGACTTCAAGACCACAATCACAATAGGAGGAAGGCCAGTCTGCAATCTTCGATTCGCAGACGATATTGATCTCATGGGCCGCAGTGAAGAAGAACTCCAGGATCTCACCACCAGACTGGAAAACATCAGCCAATGCCCACGGTATGGAGATCAGCACAGAAAAGAGCAAGATCCTAGTGAACAGTACCACAACCGACCACTCCCACCAGCATCAAGATGAGTGGCGAAACACTAGAGGAGGTGGAAACTTTTAAGTACCTTGGAGCAGTCATCACCAAAGAAGGCACGAGCACACAAGAGGTGAAGATCAGATTGCTGTGGCACTCCCCTCCATGATAAGCTGGCGAAATTTGTGGAGAAACACAACATCAGAACCCACACTAAGGTCGACTCTACAAGGCATCGTCACATCCATTGCCTTGTACAGCTGTGAAGCATGGACACTTACTGCCGATTAGAACGTTCGCTTTCAACCCTTTTGAGATGAAGTGCCTCAGGCGGATCCTGAACATCACCTACAGAGACCGCCAAAACCAATGACTAGTCTGGCAGCAGATCGAGGCATGGCTGGCAAACAAGAACCATTGCTAGATACAGTCAAACGGAGGAAACTGAAATGGTTTGGCCACACAAAAGGCTTTAACAGCCTGTCAAAGACAGTCCTGCAGGGAATGGGGGAAGGAGCAAGGAGGCAGGGACGACCACGCAAAAGCTGGATATCCAACATCAAGGAGTGGACCGGCCTCACTGTACCAAACCTCTTGAAAGCAGCCCAGGACAGAACCATTTGGCGGTCCACTTGCAGCGTCCGTGCGGGTACCTCAACGGTCGTCCCGACCAAGGGATGAGTGAGTGAGTGAGTGAGTGCAGTGTTGATCAAGAAATTGATTTGAGAGACACGCTCACATCCGTCAGGGGGATGATGCTTGATGGGGGGGGGGGGGGGGGGGGGGGGGGGGGGGGCATCTGAGTCAGCTTGTTAATCTGGCCATAGCAAACCCAGCTTTAGATAGGCAGACCTGCTGGAGCCACACACACACAGACACACACGCACGCACGCACGCAAGCACGCACACGCGCACACATACACGCACGACGCACACAAAACACGCGCACACATACACATACACACACGCGCACACATACACGCGCACGCACACACACAAACACACACACGCACGCACACGCACGCACAACACACACACAACACACACCACAAACACACACACACACCACACAAGCTTCTGATGATGAGGGATTTGAGATTCGAACTCACCACCTTCCAATCACTACAGTTCTAAATCCATCACACTATAACCAACCCCCTTTGCGCCCAGGTGGCTGGTTTGAGAATACTTGTTGTTGCTGTTATTGTTGTTGTTGATCAAGACAGCGACGCTGATATATTATATTATATTATATTATATTATATTATATTATATTATATTGTATTATATTACATTGCATTATATACAAAGATATAAAAGAGGCTCCACGGCTGTACAGACTGTTACAGGCAAGAAGGTGAAGTTGTGTGTTTCCAAAGCCGAGCAGACATAACTGAATGTAGCTGTTTATTGAGCAACCATCTACTGTCGCCTTCGCTGCACAGAAGGAAGGAAGGGGGAGGGGGGTGGGGGCAGTACAGTGGAGGGGGAGGAGCGGATATGAAGGAAGGAGCTGATAGTTGAAACAGGTAGAAGAAAGGGGGGTGGAGGGGGACGGGGAGGGAAGGGGGTAGACAGTGTTGGTGCTAGAGAGAGGGAGGAATAGGGATGGTGAACGACGATGCCAGACTTCTTCTCCTTGTGTATTCATCTTTATTTTTTTTCACTTCATCCTGAAGGAAGAATGAGGAGAGAGAGAGAGAGAGAGAGGGGGGGGGGGGGGGGGATAGGTAAGTAAAGGGTTTTAGCTAAAGTAGGGGTTGGGGGATAGTAGTTGTAGTAGTAGTAGTTGTTGGCTTGGTAGGGGAGAGAGAGAGAGAAGAGAGAGAGTGAGAGAGAGAAGAGAGGAGAGAGAGAGAGAGAGAGAGAGACGAGAGAGAGAGAGAGAGAGAGAGAGAGAGAGAGAGAGCGGTGGAGGAGGAGTAGTAGGAGGAATAGAGAGAGAGAGAGAGACAGGACCCGGGACAGAGTGGCGCCGGGCAGGTCGGGAGGTGGCGACAGCGAGACTGCAACCTTCGCCACGGCCTGTGAGTGACGCCACCCACTTGTGCTGCCTGCCCTGGCGCCGCTGCCAGCAGACAGGGGCCCACACCTTGCCAACTTCCCCCAGAATACCTGAGAGCTCACCTGACACCACCGCCTCCCACTCTCAGGGAACGACGAGGGAGGATGGGGGATTACAGGTGAAAGGAAGATAGACCAGGAGAGTAGGGAGGGGGGTGGGGGTGGGGTGGGGGATGTTGATGCCGATGAACGGGTTTTCCCGTTTTCCCTTTCTGCGTTGTATGTAGAGAGAGATGTACGGGTCTACCTACCTACACTCGGGTTCACTTTGATGTTCTCAACAGGTGGTCACAGTTTTGGGGTTGGTGTTGGTGGGTTGTTGTTGTTTTTTTACTGCCTGCTTTATTTGGTTCAGTGGTTACTGGCAGAACGATTTTCTGATGCGGTTCTTCGGTTCTTTTCTTTGAACGTTTTGTGTTGGTTGTGTGTGTGTGTGTGTGTGTTGTGGGGTGTGTGTGTGTGTGTTGTGTTGTGTGTGTGTTAGGGTGTGTGTGGTGTTTGTGTGTGTGTGTGTGTGTGTGTGTGTTACAAAAAGATATTGTGCTTGTGAAAGTTTGCAGTCACCATCATCATGTAACTTTTTTTTTCCATCATATTTTCATCTGATTCATCTGAGCAATGATAGAAAAATTGAAGTGTTCTTTCTTTCATGACAAAATGGACACACGATCATGGTTCAACATATCTATTCAGCAATCCTTGAAGTAACTCTTCCTGTCTTCAGTTGTTTCCCCTTCCTTCAATTTTTCTTTCAAAGTTCTTATCTTTCTTCCTTTAATTCTTTCTTTCTTTAAGTTTAGTTGGACTGCTTTTCTTCTTCTTCTTCAAAGTATGCTTCCTCCCAACCTACTCACTATAATGTACCGTATACCACTTTCAGTAACGGCAGATTCCTCTGCTTGAAATTCGGGCTGTTCTCCCCGGTAGAGGAGAGTACGTCGCCACATTAGCAGCCCACCCCGTTTTTTCCTGTCTGTATGCCTTTTTCATCCTAGCATAGCAGCTTATTTCTACATGTTTTCACCAGGGAGAACTCTCTTGTTGCCTTGGGTTCTTTTACCTGTGTTAAATATGTGTTGATCACGGAACCCTTGATCTTCGTTTATACGAAAGACTGGCACCAAGGCCATCACTAGAGGTCTAGTGGATGGCGTTGTATCACCATAAGCAGTTCTCTACAGGGACTCAACAACTCAACTGTTTCCATCACTGCTGTTGACGGTAGGGGCACCACGCAATGCCACCACCAGGGTTCGCCATCTCTCTCTGTCTCTGCTGAGTTCTACGATCTCCTGTAGCCCTCCCAGACCACTGATCTCAGTGATGTTGGCAATGTAGGATGTTGGTGGTCTGCCTCTTTTCCCTTTGCCCTCAACCTTGCTTTGGAGAACTGTCGTCATCAGATCTGTGTGTTTCCGTTTGCAACAAATCTACTAATATAATAAACAGAAACAGTACAAGGACAGCAGCTTGAATGTCGTGAACACAATTGGAAGGGTGGGCAGGCAATTTTTCCAAACTTCTAGATCCTGATGGATGCTGAAAAGTTGCAATTAAATGGATGTCATAAGAAAGCGATGTGTGGCTCTATGAATTGACTGGGGGATATGCGGCATGTGGTGTCTTCAAAATCATAGCTGTTATTTTAACCACAAGGGACTGGGGATGAGGGATAGCCTAGTGCCTAGAAGATCAGACTCGTGATCTGACCGTTAATCAGGGCGCGGGTTCGAGTCTTCTGCTTGGGTGTGCCTTTGAAAAGATTTTCTTCTGGAGACCACAAGTCCTTCGGATGAGACTGTAAACCGAGGTCCAGTATGCAAACACGTGTATGTATAACAGCTCGAGCATACTGACAAGATCGCAATTACAACGACATAAGTACTTGCAAAAGCTGACATGATCACTATTACAGCCTCATTAGTACGTGCAAAAACTGATAAGATCGCAATTACAACGACAATAGTACTTGCAAAAACTGTCAAGATCACCATTACAATGGCATTAGCATGTGCAAAAGCTGTCAAGATCACCATTTACAATGGCATTAGCATGTGCAAAAGCTGTCAAGATCCCGATTTCAACAACATTGGTAGGCTACTTGCAAAAGCTGTCAAGATCACGATTACAACATTAGTTTGTGCAAAAGCTGACAAGATCACCATTACAACGATATAAGTACGTGCAAAAGCTGACAAGATCACCATTACAACGACATAAGTACGTGCAAAAGCTGTCAAGATCGCGATTACAACATTAGCATATGCAAAAGCTGACAAGATCGCCATTACAACGACATTAGTGAGTGCAAAAGCTGTCAAGATCGCGATTACAACATTAGTGTGTGCAAAAGCTGACAAGATCGCCATCACAACGACATTAGTACGTGCAAAAGCTGTCAAGATCGCGATTAAGATCAATGCCATACTGCAAAAGCTAACAAGACTGTGATCACAACAACAGCATGACTTGCAAAAGCTGACTAGTGGATGACAAACCACTGTAGGTCTCATACAGGCTTGTTGGCGGTGTCATTCTAAAAGCCATCTCCATGTTCCCAAAGAGCTTAACTTTTTAATACCACCAACCAGTATGAAAGCATGTTTGAGTTTCAGGAGACTTTAAACGTCAACAAAGGGGTAATCCGCTCTGGGCCAGCTCAGAAGCTGAGACTGGAGGGATGGAGGAAAGGGGTGGGGGAGAAAGGAAAGGGGTGGTAAAGGATGGGGGGAGGGTTGAGGGGGGGGAGGGGCAAGGAGTGAGGGAGGGGGGATGTCAACAAGACATGTGGGGTAGTAGTGTTGTAAAGCTGTGGTTGTCCTGTCACTGCCTTCTTCTTTTTTTCCTCCTCCTCCTTAAAGCTGGTGACACACTGTCTATGTCGACCTTGCTGTTCAGACAGACTGCTCCAACTCGTCCGTTATGAGCTGTTGGACTGAAAAGGACACACGGCCACACAAAACGTTTTGAAAGATAATGAAAGATGAAGGTCGCTGCCAGTCCCGAGGTTTCAATCACATGCACAAGTTACATCACACACACACACACACACACACACACACACACACACACACACACACACACACACATACACACACACACACACACATACACACACATACACACACACACACACACACACACACACACACACACACACACACACACACAGGTACATGCAACATGACCATGAGCTTGAAGCTGAGCGTTGATTGGCTAGAGGATGCCAGCCATCTGTTTTGAGACACAAGATGATCTAGGCTATTCCAAACAGTCAGGCTGAACCTGACGCCTTAAGCCGCTTGTGACATACATTTATGGTGACGTATGATTTTGGGGGGAACCTGTTTTGCCCTGACGTCACCGCCGTATGGTTTGGAAGCCTCGTCTGTCGCCTGCTTTACTTCAAACCCCCTCAATGTCTCTCTCTCTCTCTCTCTCTCTCTCTCTCTCTCTCTCTTCTCCCTTCTCTCATCTCCTTCTCTCTCTCTCTCTCTCTCTCTCTCTCTCTCTCTCCTCTCTCTCTCTCTCTCTCTCTCTCTCTCTCTCTCTGACCCTTCCTATCCATGGCGCTCCATCCAGTCGCCTGCCTTCTTGGCGCTTCCTCGGTAAATATGCCGTTTATGGGATAAGGGAGAGATGGGTTAAAGGAGCAGGGAGGGGGGAAGGAGCGTTAAACGAAACGACTTCAAAAGTGCGAGTGCGTACGCGTGCACTAACGCATGCACGCTTTCTCTCACACAAGCACGTATGCATACACACGCGCGCGTGTGCTTACACATATGTATGTATGTATGTACGTTCACGCGCGCACGCCTACCACTGAGCCTAAAGAGTTGCAGATAATGCACACAGGTAGCATAAGATTGCCAAGACATAGCGGTGGGCTGTGAACTCGATGGATGGATGGATGGATGGATGGAAGGAAGGAAGGATGGACGGATGGATGGATGGATTCTCAGAGCATTCTGACTTGACCCAAGGATTTGATGGATTGATCAATGAACTGATTTTAACTGGATGGATGGAAGGAAAGATGGATGGATTGTTGGTCGGTCGGTCGGTTGATTGATTGGTTGGCTGGTTAGTTGGATATTTTGCTAGCTGTTTTTAAAAAAAAAAGTTCTATTCTTTTATTTCGAGGATAATGGCAGTCCCTGTGTGCATGCAGTTTGTAAATTTTGTCATCCATTCCCATCGGCACAAATGGCCTACTATTCCGAAAGGCGGAATTTGGTTGGTACATTGAGCTGGTTGGTTGGTTGATGTTTTGGATGATTGGTTGACCGGTTTGTTGGTTGGTTGGTTGGATGGTCGATAATTGATTGATTGATCGTTTACTTTTCGTCTCTCAGATTTTGGCTATTTTCAATACAGTCGCTTCTTAAGTTCTGTACTCCCCCCCCCCCCCCCCCCCCCCCCCCCTAATTTATTCTTTTTTTTTTCCCCCCACATAACCTATACCGTCAGCCTATGTACGGCTTTGTCGTTTACAGTTGTAGTTCATGAATGAAGGAGGGCAGGGCAGTGAGAAAGCTGACAGGGAACAAGACATGGGCGTGGGAACTGGTCCAGGGAGAGAATGCACAAGAGGTGGAAGGCAGAGGGCGAACCATGCTGCTCCTTCCATGAAGAAAAGACGTACGTGCTTTTGCCTCGTCACACTCTTCGGCAGGGCGAAAAGAATGAATGATTGGGAGCTGAAGTGCACAGGGATCGCTGTTGAATTATATTTGATTGGAAGATGAATGGGGTTTTTGGTTCCTAGAGTCCGAGGTTTTGTTTGTTTGTGGTTGTTTTTTTGGGGGGGTCACCCAGTGGATTTTGTTTTTTCGTAAGTGCAAGTATTACTACCTTCAACCGAAATCTCTTCACAATGGATCAACTCGATGTCTCTGTTTGTCTGTCTGTCTGTGTATCTGAGTACTTGTCTGCGTGTCTGTATGTGTCCCTGTGTGTGTGTGTGTTGTCTTCAATTTAACGTCTGTTCACTCTGAGTGATATTAGACGAGGGAAATAGAAAGTGTAAGGGAAGTTAAAGAAGTGAGAGGAAGGAGTGGAAGGAGAAAAGGTTAAGAAATAGCATCAGTGCTGGTATTTTGGGGGGGGGGGGGGGGGGGGGGGGGCTTTTAAACAGGAGCAAAATATAAACTCAACAATGTGGAAACATGAAATAACAATAATGTAACTATAATAAATATTCAAGTGGACTATGCAATAAACATCTGGCAATGGCAAATGCTAGCTTTGAATTTTCAAATACAGTTTCCAGAGACTGTTCAGAAAATGTAGGTAAAAAAGGTATTAAAAAAGGTGTGTGTGTGTTTGTGTGTGTGTGTGTGTGTGGTCTATCACTCTGAATACTCTAGTTAATTAAAGATTATGCTTCTTTGGAATACGTGCATGTTTTCTGTTTAAATCATTTTATTTCATATGGCATCGTTTTAAAAGTTAGTTTGAAATCAATATAGTGTATGCACTTGATTTTAGTACTTTTGCTGTTGATTCCCCCCCCCCCCCCCCCCCCCCCCCCCCCCCCCCCCCCCCCCCCCCCCCCCCCCGTTTTCTATTAATTTCTTTTCTCTACATCATGGCTTGAATTCTATTACTGTAGTCCCTAACAAGGGCAAGGGCCGGATGAAAAAGATGTACGTAAAGGCTTATTTGTAATCATGGAAACTAAAGATCATCAATTCATTGATTGATTGATTGATTGATTGATTCATTCATTCATAAGTTCTCTCTCTCTCTCTCTCTCTCTCTCTCTCTCTCTCTCTCTCTCTCTCTCTCTCTCTCGTCCACGTTTAACAAGTGTAGCAACATTATAGTGTGGCTAAGAATATCCTCATCCTGACCAGAAAATTAATTTCCCCTCCTTTGGTCCCTTTGCCCTTCTGTTCACCCTTTTCTCTTCTTCTTCTTCCTTTAACAATTTTTTTTTAAATTGTGGATCTGAAAATCAGTTTGCAGCGGAGGCTGGAAGTAACACTTGCTGGGATGACATGCAGCACTGTTGTTGATGAAGTGCTGACAGTTTAGTAGGCCTACTAAAATACTATCTACCTAAGGACAAAACTTAGGTTGGAAAGAAAGTTGTAATGTAAAAGGAATATGTTAGGTTTTTCACCTCAAAAGGGAAAATGCTACGTTCTTTGGGCAAAAGTAGCTGTTAAATCAAAATAGTGATTGAAGCTTCTTAATCATACCCTATACTAGACTGTGAAGAGTCTGTATAGTCTCTTTGAATCAAAGAAGAAAAGGGAAGACCTGTCTGAAGGTAGTCACACTAGACAGAGTTTTAAGACTACAAAAATGCAGAGACCAGTTATTTCCCCTGCAAAGACCCTGACAACATTTCCGGTCTAAGGACGCCAAGACTCGATCAATCAGACGACGACCCGTCATTCAATGTTTTGATAGAATTGAACAGCTATGGCTCCGTTGGTGCTGCTCCAGACTCTGCTGGTAATCTTAGCATCGTGCTTCAGCCATGCTGCGAAAACTTCACTGCCAGAAGGCATGCATCAAGGTACTTTATTGTTTATTTCGATTTAAATGTACGATTTTTTTTCTGTCAACTTTGGTTTGTTTTAGACAATTGATAACGAGATTCTGTTGTTGACACAGCTCTAGCCAGTTCGTCTGGCTTCAGTGAACACAGTAATGGAATAGTGTGTGATTGGTTTGTGAACTTTCGTCAAGACTGGGCTTGTAGCAGGCATGTTCATTAAAGCCTAAACAGAACGATCGTGACGCCTATTCGGTATAATACCACATAATTATGTTTACGCGCGCGCGCCATGTGTGTGTGTGTGTGTGTGTGTGTGTGTGTGTGTGTGTGTGTGTGTGTGTATGTGTGTGTGTGTGTGTGTGTGTGTGTGTTTATTTATTTGTTTATTTATTCTTTTATATAGAGAATAATGGATCCAGTCTCCGTGTGTATGCGGTTTTGTAAATTTTGTCATCTGTTTCCACCGGCAAACAATGGCCTACTCTTCCGAAAAGTGCAACATGATTTAACGTGTTCGCAAGATGTTCTTCATTCGTTCAAAAACAGGGTCGATTTATAGTCTCATCCCAAGGTGTGTGTGTTACTGATGTAATTTGTTACATTTAGAATTCTCATGAAATCTATTTGAAATAAGTGCGAACATATTAACATATGAGAAAAAAATGCATGCATGGTTTCAAATGCCCACGAACACACACACACACACATCATAATAATGCTACTTTTTGAGACATGTGTTAATGCATATGCGAGTTTTCATGATAAAAAAAATCTTATGTACTGATGATTCTTTGTGTTGCAGATATGTACTGCATTGGATGTGAAATGACTATGAAAGGTATAAACTGCATGTTTTTTGAAGAGTGAATTTTGTTGTGTTTGTTGATTTTTGATTATTTTTTGTTGTTGTTGTTGTTTTATGTTTGTATAATTTTATGCTTGAATATAGATCACAGTGTATTAGGAAAAAAAGTCAGTAGTCAGAAGTTGTCAGTTTATTACAAAGTATCATGAAAACTAGGTTTAAGTATAGATAGGAGTAAATTTTTAACCTGGAAGCACTTGAAGAAGATTCAGAATGTGTATAACAGTTCATGGTACGCTGTGTTTTGCATTATCTGAATGTTTTGATCCATCAAAATTCTTGCCAGAACTGTTCATTACATTATGTACTGAGGCTATTGTATTGCTAGTAGTAGTACAGTATCATGAAGCATTCTAGTTTTGTTAAGTGTAAAAGCAGTGGGAGGATAAAAGTGCAAGACAATGACAATATTAACAAAATTCGTAGGCTCGCAGCAAGTGTAAATGGCCTGAATGATCTCTGTACCCATTTCTGCCTTTGACCTTGTGTTTTCCATCTGTCCCGCACCACTTACCTTTTTTGTGCTCACTTCTACTTTTCCTACTGGTGTCCTGTGAAACAGTTGTGGACAGAGCTCTGAAGAATGTGGCCAAGAACCAGCTACAAGCGGCGGTGCCAGAAGCTTTGAAGAATGTGTGTCAGCCTGGGCACTTTGACATCAGTGAATATTCCAAGGACACACTGTCTACAGCTTGCAAGCATATCATCAGTAAGAAACTGCTCTCTGTCTTTCATTTCTTTTGTAGCCATGTATATGTTTGCTTGCTTTTGTGTTTCTTTGCACGTTTGTTTTCATTTTTTTAAAAGGAATTATCTTTTATTTTAATGTTTTGAAGCTAGTTTTTGTGTGTGTGTTTATAGCTGAGTAAATTCTGCATATGTGTGTATGTTTATGAATGAGCTTTTTTCTTTTCTTTTTTGTTGTTGAATGATTCCGATACATGCTTATGTGGGTTTGGCCAGCAAGTGTCATGTCAGAAGTACCTGTTTAAGTCACTGGGTTGGATTTTCTTGTTAAAAAAATGTCATACCTCCATAAAAGCCCAGTTTTACTGTACTTTTTTAATCTTATCTTATATGATAAAAGACTTTTATGCAAGAGACTCATGTTGAAAGTTTGAATGGTTCTCATGCAACTTTCAGAAACTGTTGTTGATCTAGAGCCCATCTTCATAACTTCTTTTTCTCATTCATGAACATAACATAATTTTATGCTTGTTTCACTCATAACTCATGTTGGGTTGCTCTGGTGTATCTTTTAGATGAACAGATTTTCTTTTAATCTAGTCATTGTAATACTGTAACCACAGCAGATGGATTCTTGTTTGTTGCTGTAATGCACCTCTTGTGTGAGCAAGTTTTGTTTATACAAAGTCATTGTAATCAAACAACCACAACACGTTTATTTTTTATAGTGTTACTGTAATGTATCTTTTGGATGAATAAAACTGGTGGTTAAAACTATTTGACTTCAATCCCATGGGTTCATAAAGTTGTGGGTTCTAATCTCAGCAGCGGGGTCTAATGAATCAAGGGTGGGCATTTTTTTAAATAATCTCCCAGGTCAACTTAAAGTGCAAACCTGGCAGTGCCTTTATTCCTTTTGTTTGTATTATATATACATGCAGAACATCAGATAAGGGCATTAAAGATTCCATAATTCATGTCAGCATTCAATGGAAATACAATCATACCCAGTATGCATCTTTTACTAAGATATGAGCTACTCTGAAGTAGGAATGTGTCAGCTGAGGCCAGACTTTCTTCAGAGTTGCAAGCACAGAAAAAGACCAGGCACTATGCACCCCACCCAGCAAGGGAATGCAGAGAAGAGAGTAAATGAATAATAAAAACAAAAAAAACCCCGTTTTAGCCGTTATTGCTATAATGGAGTCAACATCAAGCCAGTTCATTTTTTTAACAAAAACCTTCTGTATTGGTCACCAGAACATTATGGGTCAGAGCTGAAGGAAGAGCTGATCAAACAGTTCCAGCGCGAGAGGGGAGCCAGCTACCTGGACCTTGTGCAGCGGGTGTGCCTGACCCTCACTGATGCCTGCCACGGGGTCTTGCATGATGACCACGACCATGACCCTCTGGTGAGTGTTGCTATTTGCCCCGTCTTGTTGTTGGGAAAGGGAACTGGTCAGTGTGAGTGTGTGTGTGTTATGGCGATGGTGTGCGTTGCTATTCGCCCCGTCTTGTTGTTGGGAAAGGGAACTGGTCAGTGTGTGTGTTAGTGTGTTATGGGGATGGTGTGTGTTGCTATTTGCCCCGTCTTCTTGTTTTGTTGTTGGGAAAGGGAACTGGTCAGTGTGTGTGTGTTATGAGGATGGGATAGAGGTGTGGGTGTATGTGTGTTGAGTGTGTGTGTGTGTTTTATTGTGGCATGATGTAGACTGAGTGTTGACTGTATTAACAATATTAGCACGATGCTTTTGTATATAACATTATGAAAGATAACTAGTAGATCTGTATGTGAAATATCTCAGTACTGTTTCTGACTTATGATATATTATATAATATAATGGCTGTGATTTCTTGCAGAAGGATGATGCGAGAGTAAAACTGGATCCAGAGACGAACGACTTTGTGGTTCTGCCAGGAAAGAACCTGAAAGTGACCAGACCTGTTTCTGAGCAAATTCATCAAGAACTGTGAGCATATGATACAGTGGCATTGCTTTGGCTGCTATGAATTGTACAAAATGGAGTTTCATTGAAAATGCTATAACATATCATACATCTGCCGGTTTTTTTTGTGTGTTTTGATAATTTTGATGACAGACAAGTCTTGATCCGTTGATATTATTGCAAGTTGTTGATATGTATTTTTATATACAACAGGATTAAACAACAAATATAGTGTATTTTTATGCAACAAAAATCAAACAATATATGCAATGTTTTGAATTCTGTGAGTTCCTATATGTGGCATATCCAGATCTTTATTGCAAAATCAAAGCTAAAGGAAAAAATGCATTTATCTGTCATCATCTAAAAACATTTCTAGAAATTTTCTTGTCATGATATAATTGAGGTCACAAGTTTATGAGCTCTTTCTCCATACACTCACAAATGAAAGGGATAAAAAAGTTGCATTCCACCTTTGTTATGCTTGTTGCTGTTGATGCATTACTCAGAGACAGTTTTTTTGACAGGGTTGTGAAATGCAGTCACCTTTATCAGGGATTCTGTATATTTGCCTATTGGAAGATTTGCTGCTGAAGAGTTTGTTCACGAATTGTTTTTATTCAAACTCACTCTGTTTTATCTTTTTATATCATTTTGATGGAGACATAATTCACTCCTTTTAGTTTTTATGCTTTAAGATTCTGTTGGATACATTGTTTGTCATTTTCGTGTTTACACTGAATCTTTGTTTGCCACCATCTATTTTCTTGTTTGTTTTGTCACCAGTATTTCCTACCAAAAAAAAAAAAATCCTTCTACATGTTATTATTGTTAAGCGTTTGATAACAGTGCAGAACTGTGGATATTGTGCAATTGTAGCAGATTGTAGAAGCAAAAGAAGTAACACAGTTTAGCCTGTGAAATGAGGGAGATTCAAGTAATTTGACCATCATAATGATCTTCACATATAAAGATATATGTGTACAATCACTAATCCGATCACCCAGGCTAAAAGGGAAGTCTTTATCTGCTTTTTTTTGTATACTACAGTTCTTTTCAAATATCCAGCTAAATAATCACTGTGCACTTTCTTTTTAATAGTGTGAATACATTTTTTTCAAGCATTTTCTGTGATAAGAGTACAATCGCTTCAGACACCGCTCTCACTACATCAAGTGAACAATTGGATGAGTATTATTTGTAACAGAAGACAAATCATATTGTGTGGAAACTTTTAAAAAGAAGGGGAAAAAGAGATAAATGGGGAAGCCGAGGAATGTCTGAGATAGTAATATTATCTCTGTGTGTATTTCACTTTACAACTATTCTTGGACATTAATTTTTGAATGGGAGTTTACAATTTATACATTTGTGTGTAGGTTTGTTTTTTTTATTGCAAACTTTTAGGATGGTAATCCTCATTACTGATTGAGATTTACAGATATTGGTTTACACTGTTGAATACTTGGTCATTTTTGTACATTTTATTTCTTTTGGCGTGAAGATTGCAGTCCCACTTTAGTGAATTTGAATAGTGTTTTTGTTGATGATTTGAAATAAAAGCTGAGTATTGTTATTCAGCATTTTCTATGTATGTCTTGCCATCATATGAAATATGCAGAATGAATGTGAACCTAAAACATGCTAAGTTATTTATTGGACTGTGAACTCAGCAAATGCACAAATAGGCATTCAAGCCGAGTTCAAATTAAAGGCAAAACAAATTAAAGGCAAAACAAACAAGCAAAATTCAAACTGCTACAAAACTGATCACAAGAGACCACAGATTTGCCATTTTCGGTTCTCTAACCTATGATAAATGCATTATTTAAATACACTATCTTTCTGTTAGCTAAATGAGTTATCATTCAGATCAGTATACAGAGTCTGATGTAAAGGATGTGGGACTTAAAATTTCACACAAACATGCACAATCAACACTGCCTGTTTCTTCTTCTTCCTTTATTTCAAAAGTGACATTCTAAGTTATGTGACTTAAAAACAACCTCAATATCACAGTTATGTTATTTTTTAAAAACATAAATATGGCATTATTTAAACTCTGAACAAAATCATAACCATAGAATATCCCTGATGATCTGATATGTTGTCTTGCACTGAAATGTGCTTTTGTTGCAGTATCCAAAGTACATCCAACTTCCATTTCAGAAGCTGTTTCTGGAATGTTCATTATAACAAAATTATTTCTTTAAAACAAAAATACCATCTTTCCTTGTAACAGTCCACCACCTCAACACACATGTCTCAATCAGATCACCTTTTCCCTTCAATCAGTCTTTCACAACAAAATCTAAACCAAGAAAACCAAGCCCCCCCAAAAAAAAACCCAACAACAACAAAAAGACACCAATAAAAACTATCCCATAGCCATTTCAGATTACTTGATGCAACACCTTACTGTCAATTTACCAACTTCTTCTTAGATTTAAAAAAACAAACCCAAAACCTAACAAACAAAACCACTAAATCAGCTGTCACTAGCACAGGGCCACAAAGCATGACTGATAACTCTGAAGAATTGTTGGTCTTCAATACCAGGCTCCAATTCCCTCCTAAACAGAATGTCATGGAACTGAGAGGTAGTACTGGCTGTTCTTAATTGAGCTGGAGCAGAAGACTTTTGAGGAGGCGAGATTCGTAGGAGACGGTGTTACGTCCCGGGTGCATGGGTTCCTCTTCCAAGGGCTGTTCTATCACTGCCTTCACATCCCGCCCATACACTGAAACACACAGGTGGTTGTTGGTGTTGACTGACCCCTCACTCCACGCATAGTCACATTGCAAAGCAAACAGAAAAATACCACCTACTTTCTTGGCTAAAACATTATGATGGTTTGTTCACAGACTAAAATCACAGTTCTCGATATACTGAAAAGTCATATCAACTCTTTTTTTTTATGGTCCTATGATGGGCAGTTACTAAATATGCTGACAGGCTACACGCTGAGGTAAGATCATAGACTAACGCACATATCTATGAGTATTCTTCTCTACATACACAATCCTGCACTATTAATTTAAATACACACACACACACACACACACATAGCAATATTGCCAACAATAAGTAACTTCCTGGCATGCAATTGGATGAGGTCTCCAGCTGAGTCTGTTTCAAATATTACCATGAATTTCATTAGCTAGCACAGTGCCTCTCCAGCTTGCTTAAATCAGGGAGGGGAACCATAAACAGAGAGTCTAGCTGCAAATTTTGTGGGATTTGGGTTTTTGTGTGTTAATGATGTTGTTGTTTGCTTGCTCATTTAAATTCATTTTTGAAAATAGTTTTTATTAAAATAAAAACACAAGGAAGCAGACCCATAAACACCCAAGCTTGAGAAAAAGTAGTGATTAGCACTTCATTCAAATTTGCTGAGCTGAAGACTTCTAAATAGATGAGGTAGATCATGAAAGAAGTTATACAATTCCTTGACAGATTCTGAAGAAGACTATATCTCCACTGTCTGAGTAGATAAAGTCAGGAAAAAAAATCTGTATACGGATATTTGCTTAGATAAAGTCAGGAAAATATTTTGTACATGGCAATCCACTTATGGAGACTCTGCCCTGGAAACAGCATGCAAGATATAGCATAAAGATCAGTTTTTGATAAAAAGAATTAGAGAAATGTGTAAGTGTAATATTCTTCAATCCTTTTCATGCCCTTTCATACTCACTGATTACACCACTAATTCTTAAGTCTCACTAATTCTGGTAACAGAAAATGAACACACAAACAACAAGCTCCCACTGTTTATAAAAACACAGAAACTGTTTTGCAATCACATATCTTCATTTTCATTTCTGATGGAAAAATACAGAACAAAGTATTAAGTGCGAAGTTTTTGGTGTTCTCTTATTTCTGACTTCCATGCTTTTGCCAAAGTCTTCACCAACGCATTTCCCTTTGCGCTTCATTGATCACAGACATACAATTTACACATTGGGAATATGACAGCAGGCAAGTGAATGAAATGTGGTTTGATCACCTTGGTAATGACAACACTATAGAGATCTAGTCTGGCTTCCACACGAGAGGAATACACATTTTGGCTGTACTGACCAACTGGAACCCTTTGAATCATTTTGACATGTGCATGCAAATCCTCACCTCCCTCATGTTCCAATGATTCACCCAACCTTTACCTGTCCCCCCCCCCCCCCCCCCCCCCTACACATGGAAAATGCATAATATACTCACATTCACAGCACTCCAGGAACTGGATGCATTCTGCGATGACAGAATCCCGGATCATGATCATGTGTTTGGCCATGTTCTCAATCAGGGAGAGGAAACAGCGCTTGGCATAGAACCAGGTGTCTGTACCCAGCTTCTTGTTATAAGGCTCCAGGCTCTTGATCACTCGTGAGATTCCAAATTCATAGTTCCCTTTGGCACAGTACAGCGTTCTGCAATCATCGTGAGCAAAGCAGCCAGTTAGTCTAAAGAAGAAGGTGCAAAAACCCTACTTTTATTTTGCATGTATACCAGTCTAACTTTAAAACAATTGTCCACAACCCATCATCTTTTCTTTTTATTTTGTTTTTACAGCAGTCCATTCTTTTTTCATTATATTCTTTTTCTGATACATTATTTATGAGTAAGCAAGGGAAAGGAAAGAATGGTTGGAAACTGGAGGCAGCTGGAGAAAAGGCTTTAAGATAGTTTTATTGTCATTTTGTCTTGACCTCAGAGTGAACCACAGAGCTCTGGAACAGTGATTTGGGAAAGGCTTTAAGATAGTTTTATTGTCCCTTTGTCTTGACCCCAGAGTGAACCACAGTGATTTGGAAAAGGCTTTAAGATAGTTTTTATTGTCCCTTTGTCTTGACCCCAGAGTGAACCAGAGCTTTGGATCAGTGATCTACAAACTCAAAACTCAATACATCAAGTAATCAAAACTGAAGTTAAGATTTGATGACTGTGATCTGACACCTGAAATCTAAATTTTCTTGTAGTTTTGTTGTTTCAAAAAACTAAGTGGGATATTCAAAAAGCCTTTGAAAACATATTATGAATACATCTAGACAAATGGTGACTTAAACAATGAAAAAGCATATAACTGACTCTGATGAATATTAACAGGAAAAAAAATATCATACCCTATGACCAGGTTGACAATACACAGGTGATAGATTTTCTTTTCTGGGTCTTCATAAGCCACTTGCTCCTCCTCTTTCTCTATTTTACGCATCAGCTCTTCAGCCTGAAACAAAACAAACAGTAAACGTTGGAACATAATTATATCAAAGCGCACCTAAAATCATAACAGTCTGGACTGATTCTGTTGAGGTGTATCCTGAATAATCATCCCGATTTATTTTGTAAACTAAGAACATCTTATTTTTATATAATTTTTTTTTGTTATACCTCTTCTTTTTCCTGAAAGTTGATAATCATACCTTCTACAATGAGGTGGCTGCATTTCTTATGTCAAGTCATCACCATAATCAGAAAGATCTGAAGCTGTTTATGTAGACATATGGTCTGAAGTTTGACCATTTTAGAAACCTGCAACATTTTTTTCAAATCTTTACCTATAAAATCAGCAACAGGATGTAAAACCTAGTGGCGATATTTTATAAAATCACACTCAGAACAATACAACTACACATATTAGAGATTTGTGACATTACACAAATTATTTTTAATACACCCTCTGTGATCAAGTTTGTACGAAACATTGAGTGGTATAATGCTGACATTTTCTAAGTGGTCACCATAAACTATGAAGATGAAAAAAGCAGATTTTGAGGGTAGTGTTGTCCAACTGACCTCCTCATTCTGACTGGTCATGATGTAGGATACACACAGGTTGGCCAGGACTATGGCACTGACGCTCAGCAGCTGAAACAACAAGCAAGTCATACGTGAAAGGATATGCTTTTCTCATGATAACAACAATAAAAGACAGCCCAAACATATAAAAAAGATAAATGACCACCATTTAAATTCACAACTCCTTACACATGCAGACAAAGAAGTGAAGAACAAAAATCATGATTTATAAAGTGTATGAAAATGTCACCCCTATAGGCAATATTACTGTGCTGAGAGAGAAGAAATTTGAAGAAAGTGAGTTGGAGGAGAATGGCGAGGGGGGCAGGAGGTATCAATGACAATAGCAACACACACACACTCACAATTCCGGACAAACCAACCTAAAACAGAAGTTAAATTACTGCAGCAGAAAAAACCATCACGTTTTCAGGTATTTCTTACATAATTCTGTACAGTCATGATTAATTTCTGGAATTCCTGAGTAGTGCAATCCACTTGAAGATTAGAATATTTGCTGACCCTGGCATTTAGTCTGAACAGCTTGTGGGCCAGAAACAACACAGACTGTTCCTCCATCAGGAGCACACAACATGAGCCGTGCCCCAGAACAAGGTGAGAGAGCAAGTCTAGCATGTTGTCTTTAACAGCACACAATGTTAACCCTCTGTCTGATAAGTTTACAAACAGAAAGCCAACAGCTGCTCCAGCACAGGAGAGGTATGATCAGAAGTAAGTAATATGGTTCACAGTCAAATGTATAGCTTTTATTTTTGTATAGCACAATTTGTGTTTTGTTTATGCAATTTTGGTCAAACTTGAGAGAAAGAAAAAAGCACAGCCAAAAGGCCTTATACTATGAATGTTCCTATGGATATAGAGCTCTGGTGCTGTTCTCCTACTGGTATGGATTGTGGTGGGGTTGTTTTGTTTTCCATTGCTTTTTTTCTGTACCTGGTCGTAATTCTTTTTGACGATGGGGTCATAGAACCCAGCAGCTTCCTTGTACTTGTTTTCTTGCATGAAGAGCACGTGGGCCACGTTCAGTTTCCAGGCGTCGTGCTCGTTACAGAACTCCACAGACTTGCGGAAGATCTTCTCCACCTGGTAGAACATGACAATCGTTTAACTTATTCATGGTGTACATCTGTTTCTAAAACTAGGCAATCCAACATAATATTGATAGAATCAGTTTTGTTATTGTGCAGCTGGTTGGTTGATGAAATGTGGGTTTCTCACAGGTTTGCCTGTATGATTAATGAGTTAATTTGTTAACTCTCTGATTGTTTTTGCTTGCTTGCTGGTTGGTTTTCTTGCCCGTTTATTCCTACATCTTTGTTTCTACATTCAAAAGCCTTGAAATACACTCACCTGGCTCATGCTACATAAACAGAAGTCACTTACAAAATGCTTCCGAACTGTGATGGAAAAAATCACCAAGAATGATGAAAGAACACACCTATTGGGAAGCTACAAAAGCAATCAAATTTGTTCTTTACAGACAGTTTTGGATTTATTTTTTAAAAATAAAAATAAACATGTCAACATTTGATGCCCATTCTCTTCCCCTGCTCACTTCTTTCATTTTCTTTACTCAAGAATGAAGGCAAATGGTTGAGGGGTCTCACCTGTTGGTAATTCTCCATGTCCCAGTAGATCTTGGCTTGCTGCATGAGGACAGGGATGTAGCGCTCCAACGCCTCGTCATACTCATTGACTGCACGCTTCACTGCCTCGTCGTCATGGTTCTGTCGTGCTTCTTGGACCTGAGGCACAGACATGGGGTTCATCATCCATGACTTTTGGTTTACCTTCGTACAGCCTTCATCACATTCTGCTCAATCAGAGGTGTACACAAGTTACAACAAAAGCACATAAAAACAACTAAAAAAATTCCAACTTTATCAGGCAATTTCTTGCACCCTTTATTTCCTTTCTCTCCTAAAAAACAGACCCTAAAACTTTGACAAAAATATCTTCAAACAGAAACTCAATTACATCTAGTATGGAACTATTACATCAGAGGACAATAATGTAAAAATTAGAGTGAACGTAAAGTTAGAACAGAAAATAAATGAGAAAGCCAGGTCAGGAGGGAAAAGTAAAAACAGAAGAAATGATCAACATTACAGTGTCTCCATAAATTAGGAACAGAATATATAACAGCCTTTTACATTCCCACTGAGCTTTAACATGTCTTTGAGAAAACAGATTATTCTTGAAGCAGAATGACACTAGGGTCGAGTTATCTAATATTGATGAATATTTCCAAAGGGTAGAGATAAAATCTACACTGAAAGTACCTTGAACATGCCAACAACTGACCTGAGCTTTACTAAGTTATACATGAGAAAATTCATCCTCAAAATAGGAATAACACTGTTATGATCCTACTCAGGCATAAAAAGGAGACAGAAAATCTTAGACTAGCAGATGGACTGCACAAGATCAATTAATCTCCTGTATCTATGATGAGAGAATAAGCTAATAAGTCCATTCGCTCAGACTAGCATCAACATTCAATGGCTACAAAGTGTGTGCATGTGTGTGTATGCGTGTGTGTGTGTGTGTGTGTGTGTGTGTGTGTGTGTGTGTGTGAAGAAAAGAGAATGACAACAAGGAGTGGTGACTGCACCTGTTTTGTGAGCTTGCGTAGAGTCTCTGTCTGTTTCGTGGCCATCTCATCCAGTTTGCGATAGGCTTCTTCGGGCGACGTCTGTCGGGTGATCACTGCTTCCAAGAAGTCGTACAGGTACTGCACAGAAATCACAGCTCTTAGGAGTCTTATGACTGGGCCGTCAGCTGAATAAGCTTTTCAAAGTAAGATGCAGGCAGGCACACAGATGCATATGCATGCATGCATGTGTGCATAACACACACACACAGTCACACACATGCACATACATGCACATGCGTGCATGCACGCGCACACACACACACACACGCCAGATGAGAATCAAATATCTGCAAAATGTGAATCAGAGGAACAACAATGTCCTGCACGGGCAAAGAAAAAAGTTTTATGCAAATTAAAAAATGGAAGACTTAAAAAAAGAAAATAATTGAATTTATTTGTATAATAAATGACATTAAAAAATATACATGATAATAATGCACAGAAACTTCTTTTATGTCAAATTTCAGCTTGTGCTTTGCATAACAATAATGATAATAATAATAATAAAAAAAGAGCACACACACACACACACACACACAAATGATTTTTTTAGTCACTTGCAGCAATAAAGAACAGATTACAACTATGAATGTGTGTGCGTGTGTGTCTTGGAGGACAGGAGGTTCAGAGAAGCACGCAATTGTCCATCTGTCCGTGAATATTTTTAAGACTAAAAATATCTATACAGAGTTGGGAAGAGGTGATAAAAAGGGGAGGGTAGCAGAAGGGTGGGGCTGAGAGAACAATGTCATTTATTAGATATTGTCAATCACAGAGTACACCTTTTCTGGAGATATGCAATGCAGAAATTCCACTATTCCTACTGTTTTATCTTTATAACAAACTGGCACAGCTGCTTGTATGTTAAGGATGCACATTAAAAAAAAAATCAAACCCCAATACTTTTTTTGGGGGGGGGGTCTTTTTAAAAATTTTTTATACAGAATATAAAAGGCATAAGGAAAAGAAAAAAAGAAAAAGAAAAAAATCTGTTGGCCCAATGGGATTGTGAATTTTTTTCTCTCCCCAAAACGGGTCCTTTTGTGACAAGACCTAAAACAGAACCTCTCATGAAAGCATGTACAGTACCCTTGATGTAAAGTACTGTAGTACAAAAAAAGCCACAAACACACACCCATTCCTTCCCATCACCATACAACCCAGCAAAATAAAAGCAGAAAAGTCAAGAGACGGATAGAGACCAAACAGGAGGAAACAAAGATAAGTTTCACAGCTGACCATCATGGTAAAGATTCATGCTCGAACTGTCTGTCAGTATGCGTGTGAAACATACTTTAACCCAAACTTTCCTCCTATTTCCTCAACAATTCTGTGGAGTTCTTTTGATTCGACATTCTTTTTTTTTCTTCTTCTTTTTTTGTTCCTTGGCTAGAGCGCCAAGGTTCACCAATGGTGAGATTTATGTGTATGCAACTGCTTTTTTCCCTACCATTTAGGTAGCTGCATTCCCAGTTCAGGGATAATTTGACTTTCAACCTTTAGTGCAGCACATAGTGTCAATTAAGAGAATCTTAATATTCTGACCCCATATTGTCTGTGATGACAAAAATGTTATCTCCGCTCTTTCTTTCATCAGGCACTTTCAGTTTATTATGTTCTCAAGCATATTTCATGTAAACAAAATGTTTCCAGATGTGGCCAATAAAGTGACAAAAGTGCACAAGCAGTCTTGCTATCATCAGTCAGTAGCAGCCAACCACCAGTAAACCAATTAATGTCCTCCTTTATTTCATAACTCAAAGAAGAAAACACGCCACAGCCCTTGCCCTTCTTACAAACCTTTCTGGCTTTCTGAGCTTCCTACAACAGATACAGATGAATAGTCGTCATTTTAATCAGACCAACAACAGCGTTTGAGAACAGATTTTTTAAGGTAAATAATACAGACTTTATACATTCCCAAAATAAGGGCATTCATACATCCATGGTGCAAACAACTTGAAAACTGTTACACTATGTACACCGCACAACAAACCATTACTGCATTCATGTAACTGAAAAGAGCATCAGCTAATGTTCTGCCAATGCCACAGAAATCACAAAAACCATTTTTTTAAAAACCCTGTAACTTACATTGCTCTTTGGAAGAAATACTTGTCTCTTTTATCGATTGAGCCACTTTCAGTTAGAATGTAAACTAGGCTTAGAAAGAAAACTATTCAGACATGTGGAGAGAATGAAACAAACACAGTAACAAGGGTTTATTCTACAGACATTATAAACATTCTTCTTACATGGAAAAAAGATCTCTCCCAAATGCTAGATGTAGGCACTGCCAGCTTTGTTGATTTCACTTGCAGTAATCACAAATTACAGGGAGAAGTTCGATACCAATGTCATTCATCAAGAACAGAGCGGGTCCACTAGCATGAAACACAGACAACACACTTGAACCTTGAACTTATAAACTAACCCGTGAACAGAAACAAAACACATTTTAAAGCAAAAATACAGTTTATCTTATTTATCGTACTCCACAGAAATGACAGAAAGGGGGCAGGGGGATGTCAATACTCACTGGTGTCAAGTATTTGTAGGTGAGATGAGCGTTTTCTGCCAACACATCGGCTGCCAAGTCGTAGTACTGTCAAACACAATAACACCATGGTATGTGTACATGAACCTAATCCCTATGAACCCTTTCCCATCTCTACCCATCTTTTGAAAAAAAAATTCTTCTATAAAACAATATATATATATATATATATATATATATTCTAATTATGATTTCTATAATGCTTTAACTTCAATGATCACCACTTTGGCCAGTAAGAACGTGACAGGACAGAGATTTTCACAGGTTAAGCTATTACTTTACTTCTACAACCATTGCCTTGCCTAACAAAATCTTTCTCTTTCTTCTTCAGCAGATGCTACACTTAAAAAAATAAACACACAGATCTATTCTATGCTTAAAAAAATAAAAAATAAACACATGTATCTATAAACAAAATGCAAATTAAAAAATGTATTAAGATAGCTTTCACTAAAAGTGAACACACTTTCTGTATGCTGTCTCAGGCTTTTTCTGGCCATATGATTCAAAGCAAGTAAGGCACCAACTGTCATTCCCTGTACACACACACACACACACACACGCACGCACGCACGCACGCACGCACGCACGCACGCACGCACGCACGCACGCACACGCACACACACACACACACTCACAAGACAAAAATGCTCCCCAAGTGCCCTGCCTCACCTCGTACTTGACATACAGCAGCAGAAGGTTGCCGAAGGTTTCTGGAGGGAAGGGGTTCTGCTGCAGGAGGAACTGCAGCTTCTGGAAGCCCCGTGACGGCTCTGCCTCCATGTTCATCAGGGCCTGGTTGTGGAGGGTCACCGCGTCCAGCTCCTCCTCCGAGCGAGGAGGCATGTCCGTCAGTGCCTCACAGGCTGCCTCGACTGTCAGCGACACACAGACAGACACAAGGCCTCCTCACTTTCTACTACACACAACACGGTGAAATGACTGACCCCAAAAGAACAGTAACTTGACGCGACTTCTCCCTTTGTCGTCAAGAGTATTGTCCTATTTTTTTCAACACTGTGTGCTCTTTGGCAAGTTACGCCTGGCAGAGCCCATCCTTCTCCAGGTAGCAGGGTGCATGCTGGGTATGTCCATGTCATCCCAGCTATTGACAATAGTTGGTCTACTACTCTTTTGCTAAATATATTGCTGGGTTTACAGCATGTGCACAAGATGTTATGCATGCAGTCACACGCAAAATAAGTTTTACTGTCTCAACTAAGAAAATTCAAGGGAATGTGTTAGTATTAATGTTAACTCCAGGGACAGCGTTTTCTCCAGGAAAACCTCGACAAATACATGTACAGGTCTGACCCTTCAGTTACCATCAGATCATGCTACCTCTAGGTTATCCCACCCCCTAAAAAATATGAATGCATGCAATTGATGATCACATACCAAAGACCAGAAATTTTTCCTCACAGGCTGCCTTACCTGTTGAGGACAGACACTAGTACTACAAAAGACACAAAGGTTCACTTCATTTCTACACCACAAGACTGAAATGATGAAAATCTACATATATATTGATGGAATGGATGATGATACAGTGAGGACCAGAGAGCCAACTTCACAGGATAGCGCAACTCTTGAATCTCTTATACATACAAGTACACTTTTACAAGATCTTGCTTCACTCCTACAATAGATAGATTGAATGACCACAAAACACACACACACACACATGGGTAAAATGGGTCCATTACAGCAAAGTCTTATAAAAAGAGAAAGGTTCAAACTATTATGCATTGGATGTAGGTATTCAAATCATTGTTCAAATCAGACACAAACAGATTTCTTTTTATCTGGATGAAGTAGGAGCTGGGGACCATTATGTTTTGATTCAACATCAATTTCAATTTTTCACTTAAACCGAGGTAACCTCCTACCACCTGCTCACTCCCTTCAAGAATAAAACAAAACAAAAACAAAAACAAGACAACGCTTAACCAAAACAAAACAAACAAAACTTTAAAAACCTAAGACAAGCAAACAAAACATATTCAAAACATGTATTTCTTCATATTTTTGACAAATGATTATTGGTCTGCAATTTCTCACTTATAAAACAACAATTATTTACACACACACACAACACACACACACACACAACACACACACACACACACACACACAAGAACAAAAGCAATCTCACACCAGACTGAGACAATGCCAAAGACAAACAAAAGAGAGAGACAGAGAGAGAGAGAGAGAGAGAGAGAGAGAAAACGGAGGGAGGGTACTGACAGTTCTTCAGCTGATATTCAATAGCAGCTTTGAGGTTGAAAGCCTCCACCAGGGCTGTTTCGTGCAGCGTCATGGAGTTCCCCACACTGCGCACATCAATCCCTTCTGTCGTCATGCCCACACTCAGCTCTGAAAACACACCGCAACACTCACTTTCACTAGTTTACATGCGTGAAGGCTTTTCTTTCTTCACTCTAGTTACGGCAACAATGAAAATGTAACAAACATTTTCTGATATCATTTTCTTCCAGTGACCCACTCTAGCAAAAGATATGAATCAATCAGTAGGTTTTTAAAAGTAATATTAATATTAGAAGAAATAAAAGACCAAAAAAACCCCTCCACGGGGATGGGGGTGGTAGGGGTGCCCATATACATGGGGTGGAGGTAGGGGGTGCAGTGGGGGAGGGTTGCCCATACATGCATGTATTCCAAAGCCTACTGAATGCTGCATGTTGATGCATTCTCAGATATTTTAGACAATTCAAAGGGCTTTCCAGTAACAACTATCCCTTTGCAAAAGCCTACATTTGACACTTTCAAATCTAGTCTCAAAACGCACTTATTTCTTATCTAATGTCTTTTCCTCTCTTGTGTTTATGAGTATGCGTATGAGTGTATGTGAGCATACATTTGATATATGTTAATTCTAATATTTTGTGGAAGGTTGCATATGTGTAAATGATTTGTTTGCTTTACAAGATTCAGCGCTATACAAATACTATACATTATTACTATCATTATTATTATTATTATTTAACATCCCAAGTTCTGGTGCTCAGGTACTCTTGGGTGTCCCCAGCTTAAAGGATGAACTTGCAAGAAACTGTGGTTACAAAATGACATGGATTAACTGGATGCTCCTTTACCTGGATGTTCCCTGATGCCCCGTTCAATGATGTCAGCGATGTGTTTGAGGGCAGGGGCGTACTGTTTCATCATGTAGTGGCAGAGAGCGATGTTGTAGGACAGATCAGCCTTGTAGCCCACCACCTGCATCGCTGCGGAAAACTTCTGACATGCCTCTTCGTATCGCCCCTCCTGCACACAAACAACAAAAGATTGGGTGGTCCAGTAGTAACACACCTGTCTAGAAATCTAAAGGCCGTGGGTTCAATTTTCCATCTGAAGCTAAACTTATCCCCCATCCACAAGTTTACAGATGAGATGAGATGATAAATCAAGGTTCCATGCAGCATACATTCAGCGCTTAATTAAAAACAAAAAACAAAAAAAAACCCATGGCAACAAGAGAGCTGTTTCTGACAAAATACTGTAGAAAAAGCTACTCAAATAAGAGAATATGTACACTTCCAGATTAGAAAAACAACAAAAAACATTTCTTTAAACAAAAGAATAGTGATACTCTTCCAGAGAAAGGGGCCAAACTTTCAAACAGAAAAATGTCCTTTGACTGTAAGTGGTGCTCCAAACAATACAATTATCGATCAACAAATGTAATCCTCTGACTTCTTTAGAACCACAACATGTATATTGTGATTTTTATCACAGTCAAATTAAACATAATCAACCATAGGTGGGTGAGGGTTCTGTGAGGGAAAAATCAAGTTTCTAATTACTTTTTCACATTTTGATTTACTTGCCTTACATCAAAAACATTTATCTCCAGGCTTAGAACCAATAATATATATACGCTTTCATTACAAAATTAGGGAGTGAGATAAATTAATCAATCCATTAATTTATCAGTGAAATAAGAGGTAAACAACGTCAGTAAAAATAACTAAGACATAGACTGAAAGAAAGAAAGGAAGAAAGAAACAAACACACACAAAAAAGAAAGAACAAACCCCACCCCCACTTCCCCTAAGAAAACCCCAGACAAATGAATAAACAAACAAACAAGCCAGCAAGCAAAGAAACAAACTATAAGGTAATAGCGCCCACCTTGTACAGAAGGCAGCCAAAGTTGATCTCTGTGTCAGGGTCGTCAGATGGGCACTGTTCCACCAGACTCTGCAAATCCAACCATATTTCTTTACTCTCTTAATCCTTCACCAATTTCCCATCTATAAACACTTTTTTTTTAAAACATCTCTGCTTACTCATCTGTTAATAGCTTTATCATCCAGCATATGACCAGCTCTGAAAAGAACATAAGATATACAGACACAGACTCACTCACTCACTCACTCACTCTCTCTCTCTCTCTCTCTCTCTCTCTCTCTCTCTTCTCTCTCTCTCTCTCTCTCTCTCTCTCTCTCTCTCTCTCTCTCACACACACACACACGCATATGCCCAGGCTCAATCCACCACCAAGATGCCCGCTCAAGAAATAAAAAAAAGAAGCCAGCATGTTGATCTGAAATAACTTTGTAATACTTGCATGATACAAACATCACAAGCAATAACAACTTCACAACTTACCTTGGCACCTGGTAAATCCTCTTCTCCATACTTGATAGCTGCTTGCAGTTTGGTGATCTGAAACATACATCATTAATCAATAAGCCCCGAATCGTTCGGTCTAAGTAACAGACAGCTTTTCTATCTAAATATGCCACTCACTAAGAATGGACTCAAACCCACACACTGTGCCAAGCCCAGAAGCTTCATCAATAAATTTATTTCATCTCGTGCCATTTACAGTCCCACTGAATACTAAAGCCATATCAGGGTTGTCACCTCATTTAGTAATTGATGTAGAGCTAAGTGTCAAAACCTATCAAATGTTGTCATGTTTTAAAATGTTACGTTAAGATCATTTTCAGCCATAACAAGCTCTTAACAACCTTTACTCTCCTTTATATGAGGAAAAAATCTTCTGAAGTCTTGAGTATGGCTGTCTTATCCAATGCACATATGGTCTCACAGTAATACCCAAGTGAGATGAGTGAGCCAGAGTGCCCATCCTGGGTGACCCTCAAGGTGTTAAACCAGGGAACACACACGAAGAAAAAACCTGTCCATTCCTTCATACAGTGCTTATCCTCTTCTCTCCTGGCATAGTTCGCTGTCATATGGGGAAGGGGGTGGGGGGAGGAGCTAGATGATTTACTTGTATGACTTAACTCCCTCCTAATTTTTTCAAATGGGGATGTTCATCACACAACCATTTTGTACAAAAATTCCAAACTGGGAATCAGAGACTTCTATTCTTCTCCATCTAGGTAAGATACCGTAATGATATTATAAGCCAATGATAGCTACTACTCTTGTCTATTTATCTTTCCACAGCAACTGATCAGAAGAGATGTTGCTGGCCACCCTGTCGGTGACCTGATCTCGTAGAAGAAAACTTGCCCTGACCTGGCCCTGGTACTGTGGCTGATCAATCTGGCAGGCCACCTTCATGGCCTCCTGGAAGAGGCAAGCTTTGTACAGGGACTGGGCGTAGTACAGTCGGTACTCCTCTACCTCGGGGTGCAGGGTTGACAGCTGCTCATAACAGTCTGAGGCATTGACAAAATCCTGCATCTGGTAGTAGGTGTAGGCCAGCACTGAGAGGGCTGCACGTGACTGCACAGTACAAAACAGAGAAAAGTTGATAAAGCAGGTTGCACCAAATTCTTCTTCTTCTATTTTCAATCTTCCTAAGAAGGTGTGAAAGATAATGGAATTAATATATATATATACAAACTCTATTGCATCACCTAATGAACCCATATGATGAGTGTTTCACCAATTGCATGAACAAAATATGTCAGTGAGGCATGGGATGCATGCTGCATATTTTTGTATCATCCACACCACTCAACATGACTAGTCTATTCTTCAGTGTTTTTCATAGATTAAAAAAGTGAAAGGTTTCTAGGATTTCTTGCTCAATTTTGTTAGGGTCCTTCTGCAATTTTTTTTCATCTTCTTCCCCCACCACTGGAATCAAAACAAATCTAGCAATGCTTGTTTCAAATACAGTTCATGTTTGATCAAACTGACTGTAAAAGAGTCAGATTACAGGTTTCATTAGCAAAACACTTGGACAGCCATCAAACATTGATTAAAGCAAATTACACAACATGCTTCTGTTCAAGAGTCTGTATGCCAAGTTCACAGCTCAGCACTCACACAGTGTCAGCCAAATGCTTCTTATTTATCTATTTCTCTGTGTGTGTGTGTATGTGTGTATATGTGTATGTATATGTGTGTGATGTGCATGCGTGGGTGTGTGTGTGTGTGTGTGTGTGTGTGTATGCATGCGTACAATTTACAAACACTATTATATTGCATTAGGTCTACAGTACACCTGTCAGGGAATAAGAAGCAAACAAAACATACCCGTGGATGGCTCTGTAACTGATGGTTCAGAATCTGAACAGCCTCACTGTAACGCTGATCTTTGATCTGGAAATAAAATAACAACTTAAAACAAAACAAACATAAAGCAACAAAAAGGCTGTTGCATTTGTTTATGCCAAGCAAACAGAAGTTATCTTATAATTCTATTATGTAACATAACAGCTATGAGTAATTAGTTCAAATCTTTAAAAAAAAACACAACCCAAACCCCCAATAACTTCACCAAGTTCATGCCTATTGAAATGGACAAAAGGACCCAACTTATTTACAACAGTAATGCTTAAAATTAGTCAAACTAAAAGAAGTACTGTTCAAAGGCTTGGGGCAGCATGCATTAGACCCTTTAGGTATGAGAAAAAGCATTCAACAAAATAGAAACTAAAAAATAGAAGGCCAATGATATGTAACTGATAGAGCCACACTTTGACCATGGTCCACAATTATAATTAACAAACACGACAGAGGATCGGTCATTTACAATTTGCACACAAAATATCCAGTGTGCATTTATACATGAAATCTTAGTTCAGTCTCATCTGTAAGACTGCCAAGGGTTGATTTCAAAACCAGTGCTAACTCTGGCGGAATGCCTCCTAAAGTGATTGGTTTAAGAGCAACTCAAAACCCTAACCTCAAGCTTTAGCTTGGGTCAAAGATTCAATACATTACCCACTAACTTTTCTGCCATTTTTATGTATAAAAAAGTCAATGTTTCCAACTATACACCAATTTTTGGATGAGGTAGACAGGAGTATTGCAGACATTTACTTAACCTACCTTATCTTAAGTTATCTAACTTCAGATACCTGGTACTACTTAACGCTAGAAACTTTAGTTTGCTACAACATTTGAATACAGACTGGCTCAAGATTAAACCTAAAGACTCTGAGCTGCCCATGGCTGACAACAGTTTGGTTTGAAATGTCTTGCATGATTTACTCATCATTTTGGCATGAAATTTCCAAATAATGAATATATAAAATTCATCAAACAATAGTGACAACAACAACAGCAAAGACTGACAAAAGCCTTTTCCGCTATCTACATGTTTGAATTAGTAGTTGGTACACCTTTTAGTAATAACTTCAGGTTAGCACAATAGCAGTTGATTCTACTTTTAGCTCTAGAGGTAGGGCATTCCCAAAGTTGATATTTCTACTGCAAAAAGAATGTACTAGGTTTTGAATCTTTAAATGTATACATTTCCTTCTTGTTTTTATGTGTTTTCTGTTTGTTTGATTGTTTTAGGAAGGGACCGCTTGTTTATTTTCACATGTCATATGTGAAAAGATTGGTTTGAAGATACACAGTTCAGTGGTTAAGCATCAAACTCATAATCTGAAGGTTACAGGTTTGAGTCACTACTAGTACTACTACTAGTCTACTATCTGTCTACTTGACTGATTATTTCTCAGCTGGTGACTTTTTTCTTCTACAGGTCTTTCAAATGCAACTGTAAACTGAGGTTCCAGACATGGATTTACTCATAACATCTTAAAAACACACTAAAAATTTTTTTTTTAATCATATTCAATTGTCCAAGAAGAGTACACTAGTTATATCCTGTGGTATGGATAACCAAAATAAAATGCAAACAAAACTTCAAGAGTTAAGCCTCTTGCGAGTATTTGATGACAATTTATGAAAATGGAATTGCCTAAAAAATTATTTACTGGAGCACCTCATTGACAAAACTAAAAGCTGAGACTGTTCACAGGCAACAACAATTTTTTTTCTCTTTTCTCAAACCACATTTGGATATGAGTGCTTTATGGCATATTCTACAATGGAATGGGGAGTTCCTGTAGACAAAGTCCTTCTGCCAGATAGTAGATTTTATCGGGATCATGAGGATGCACTGACATGGCTGTACATGTGATAGTCTTCGAGTTATATTCAATCATATATTGTTTATGGGAAGTGTGAATGTCTAAATAGCTCTTATTCACACTGGATTTTTCTTGATGATACTTTGAATTTCACTCTAAAACATTTTGCAAGATGCTGAAATCATAACTGAAGTTTATTATGTACTTAGGTAGTCTCTCTCTCTCTCTCTTTCTCTCTCTCAATCAAATACTCTAAAAGTGATCACAACAAATAAGACTACGTTATGTTTGAGTCACAAAAAAACAAAATACGTTAGATCGACAACACTTTTTTTTTCTCAAAAAATAAATATCAAGAACTGATAAACAATTTAAGTGATGTGTTGCACTCTGATAACAAGCTGCGAGTGATGGCATGCACTGCAGTACTAAATAACTGTTATTTTCATGAATCAAAACATTGACTTACAAGACCATATATCGTTGAAGTATATTCCCCTTCTTTCATCTGTAAATGCGCCATGATCGGATTGTATTCTCAGCTTGTATGGTACCACAGATCCCTTGAACTCTTAGGTGTTTGGGTTGACAACCAATGGAATTTCTTCCAACGCGCATGCTCGCTAGAAACAAAGTAAAAAGTAAGACTAGTAACAGAAATTTTATTGATTAAGTATTGAAATTGCCCTCAATTACTGCTATTAAAAACAATATAAAATTATATAAAGTATCACTATGATGATTTCTAGATAAACATAAAAACGTTGTTGCAACAAATAATTTAAAATATATGAATTGTTTCCTATGCTAAAATGCATCTTATTATTATAAAATTATCAAAATATAGGGTGGTTTTTTTTTAAATGCTAGGCCTACAAGTACTAACCTAGTTGCAAGTCAAATACTCACACGTGCACACACGTGCGTGCGCACACATGTGAACACATTATTGTCTAAATGTTCTTTTTAGTTAATCATAAAAGGGAGGTATATTCCTTTACAGTTATCATTGTAGACTCGGACATGCGGACTCATTAGGACAAATTTTATTTTTGCAGATTGGGGTTAAAGGCCGTTTTATCATAGTAAACAGATGTTTCGGAAGACTGAGTGTGCGAAGCAAGGCCGATCAGTCACTGCGACAGAAACACAACACACGTGCCATAGAACAAGTATTTGGCATATTAAAATAACTCAGAATGCCTCTTGTTATTATGTGTGGATATCCTGCCAGTGGGAAAACAACAAAGACTGCTGAACTTCAGAAATATCTCGCTGAACATCATCCTCAGCGAACCGTTCATGTGGTCAGTGATCATTCCCTGGAAGTCAACAGGAACGAAGTGTACACCAGTTCACAGAAAGAAAAAGAGGTTCGTGGATCGCTCAAATCCGCAGTACAGAGGCTTCTCAACAACGACAATGTCGTCATCCTGGACTCATTGAACTACATCAAAGGTTTCAGGTACGAACTGTATTGTTTGTCCAAAGGGTGTCATAGTACGCACTGCATTATTTTCTGCGATGCCAGTAAGGACTGGGTGAACGAGTGCAATCAGCAAAGAAGTCAAGATGCGCAAGGACAGAAATCATACAACGATGATGTTCTGGACGCATTGGTGATGAGGTTTGAACAGCCCAATTCAAGCAACAGATGGGACAACCCAATGTTTGTGGTGCAATCAGGTGATGCGTTGCCAGTGGAAGAAATTTGCGCGGCCCTGTTTGAACGAAAAGCACCCAAGCCAAATCAGTCCACACAGTCACAGCCATTGTCTTCAACAAATTTCCTGTATGAACTGGACAGGGTGACCAAGGAGATTGTGTCTCTCATTATGGACTCCCAGAAAATGGCTACACCAGGGGATGTGATCAAAGTCCCAAACACAGGAGAACAGCTGGTGTTGAATCGAGTACTAACCTTGTCAGAGCTGCAGCGACACAAGCGGCAGTTTATTACATACACAAAAATGCATCCAGTGGACAATACAGCAAAACTGCCTGGGCTCTTTGTACAGTACTTGAACAATGCCTTGAGTGTATAATCTGTGCGTGCAGTGATCTGATAGTGATAGACACAGGAAAAAACTCAGGCGACATGCAGTCAGCATACATGAGACTAATGACTGTGAAGAGTGCATACTATTACTGGCAATGCATTGCATACACACCTCTGTGTGTAGACCATGTGTGTGTACTGCGTCTTCAAAGTATGTGACTGTGATACTGTACTATGTGTAGCATGTGGTTTGCACAGAATTTATAAGTGGCTGCATGTTTATTTTTGTTTACCGTTAATGATCATTTTATTTATTTTGTTAATGGCATGATGAGAACCAGATGCTGAATCACAAACTTAGCAGCCCAGAAGGTTTACAGTACTCTGTAAAACTACATTTTGCAGACCCTGCTCTTCATTTTTGTTCTCTGGCTGTAGTATTGGAAGTAGAACTTGGTTCATCCATGGTTACTTAATGCTTTTTGCATGGGATCTTGTAGCAAGCTACCATTTTTAATTCTATCTTTCAGGTACCCTCATTCCATCTTTACTTTAAACTAGTTAAAGTTTTTCTTAACCTAGATTGTTACTTGATCCTTGATGTCACATTGTCAGCATGCATGTTTTTGGTTCGGGTTGTTTTTTTTGTTTTGTTTTCTTGTTTTTAAGAAATACCCAAAAGACTCTTAATACCTATGCCTTAGACTTAGTGTGTAGCATGAAAGGGGAAAATCCCCCAAACCCTCTTTCAGAAAAAGCCAGGAAATGAAACCAAATGAGATATTAAAAGATTAACCTGGTGTTTTGTGTGCACACATGTGTATGTACATCAGTGTGTGTGTGTGTTATTTATTTATTTCATTCTTTTATATCGAGGATAATGGAATAAGCCCTTATTGCTTTTTTACATCCTGTCCCCGTGTGTATGCGGTTTTGTAATTTTTGTCATCTGTTCCCACCGGCACACAGTGGCCTACTCTTACGAAAAGCGGAACAGGATTTAACGTGTGCGCAAGATTTCTGCGTGCGTTCGCACACGGGGCCTCGGTTTATAGTCTCATCCGAAGGATGTGTGTGTGTGTGTTTTCAATGGTTTGTTAACTTCATACTAGTCTATATAGTAGGCCTGTAGGTCATCCATGAGAGGTTTGATCAGAAGCCATTGCAAGTGATATTAATTGTTCTTTTGTAGTGTACTGTTTTGCTTTGTGTCAACTCTCCATTGTCCATCATTTGAATAATTTCTTAGTTCACCTGTCCATACATGTCCATCATTTATATTGTTTTTTAAATTCACCTTTACCCCAAATGTGTCCATTATTTGAATGGTTTTATTCACTTAAGTTAATGAGTTATTCTTGGTATGTGTCAATCATTTTGAATTTTGTTATGTGCCCATTAATTTATTTGATTCATTCCTTTATCCACTTTTCCTTTGTGCATCACTGCATGTCCATAATTTTTTTTTTAATCCATTTTGTCTTTATCCATCATTTCTTAATTCACTGTGTGTGTATGTGCATCATTTAAATAGTTTTTCAAGTTCAGTTTTTCTTTGTGTGTGTGTCCATCATGTGAATAATTTCTTATTTCACTTTTGTGTGTATCCTTCATTAATATATTTTAAAATTTCAAATAACTTTCTAGGCATGTGTCCATCATTTACATTGGGATTTTTTGTATTCACTCTTTTGTGTGTGTCCATCATTTGATTTAAAGTTCACTTTATATATATATATATATATATTCATATATATATATATATATATACATGTGTGTCCATCATTTGAATTTTTTAAAAATTCATTTTGCTTTGTGCATGTCCATCAAAGCCAAATGCAAAGGCATCATTTGGAATTTTTAATTCACTGCGTGTGTGTGTGTGCGCGCGCGCATGCACATCATATATTTTGTTTTGCTTTTTATTCACTTTGTATTTCTTTTGATCATTTAAATAGTTTCCTTACTCTTTCTTCATGTGTATCCATCATTTCAATTAACTTTTCTGTTTTTGGATCCTTCATAAGAATGATTGCTTAATCCCATTTTTTGTGCCCGTGTGTCCCGCATTGTAATCATTTCTTTATTTACTTTTTCTTGTGCAAGTGTTGCATCAAATGGTATGAATGTGCATGTTTACAATTTTGGGTGCTTTTAATGTGGTTTCAGCCCCCAGGCTATGCAGATTAATCATCTAATAAGGAACAAGTTTGCGCAATAGCCATGTGTGTATGTGACTGACAAAATTAAAGCCATTTTTATGCTTATCACAGTGTAAATTGTTTACTTGTATGTCTGTAAGTTTTGCTCACACAAACACATCTCACACAGATGCATTCTGATTCACTTTTAAACAAAAAAATCCAAGCATGCAATCTTTTTTGTTTATTTTCTCAAAACGACTGTAAGCAAGAACAAAAACAAAGCAAAAAACCCAACTGAACACACAAATGAAACCTTAGAACTTTATCAATAACAAGTTCAAAGAACAAAAGTCTTTTCACATAAAGAACACACTATTTTCTCAAAATTTGAATGGGGGGGGGGGGGGGGGGGGGGGGTCTTTTTTACCCCCCCCCCAAAAAGTGGAGAGTTTGTTTTCTTCTTTTTCATTCTTTTCTTCCCCTTAGTGTGGTTGTTAGGAAGGTCAAGATGGAGTCTTTCGCTGTCTTGCATTCTGTACTAGTTACACATGGTCACAGACTTTGAGCTACATCACATGACATTCATCGGGTGCTCTCCTACGGGAATTTGCCCTGCGACAGTGCAGTGCCACACTTTCCCCCTATCAGCAGGAGTCCTGGTTTCCTTCTAGACGCTCTTTCCTTACAAAATTTTTCCCGGAGCAATTCTCTTCTTGCTATGTCTTTTATGTCTATGTGTTTATTACATACAGAACTTTAAAAATATGATACTGAAGACTAGCAGTCGCACCAAGCCCTCCATTCGTGGCCTCATGAATGGGAGAAAAGTCTGCCCTCTTGCTTTACTGGTGCATTACTGACAACTTGACAGTGACTGCAACATTTGTCTGGCCTCCTTGGAGCTCAAAACAACTGCACACTCATGGCTCCATATACATTCACATGATTAATATAAAGGACTCCTAGATATATGACTGTAGTCACTGGTGTAACAAAACCACTGTGATTCATATAAGTGTGCAAAATGGTAAGTCAACCTGCAGCGAAACAGCAACATTCCACATGTACGACTGAAAAAACAACACCAAACTCCTAGACCAGACTTGTGTCTCTAATAAGCAAGAAAAAGTGTACTCCTCATATTGATAAGCAGTCAACAGTTATAGAGATGTGAAACACCTTAGAAATAAACGTGGGAAAGATATCTACCACATTTCAAAAAACAAAGAAGGTTACTGAACATACACATGTATGCTTGTTGGTCCAATAGCATAGGACATATACATTTCACTTTCCAATAAACTTATTTTCTTCCTCTCTGACAAAACTAATAACAGTAACCTGGGCATACACCGGCTCACTTGCCCAATACCACGAAAAAGCATGTTTGTTGGTTTAAAAGAAAAACACAAAAAAAAGCAAACGGCCTTCCCCACCATCACCAAACCAACAACAGCATCAAAGTGCGTACACTGACAAGGCAAAATGGTTTTACAATGGTGATTAAAACCCAAACTGAAAATTGTATGCAAGACTTGCCACATATGACACAAAACTGACATCACAATAATGTGTTACAATGAACTAGATGATATAGTACACGGATATGAGGCAGTTAAAAAGAAAAAATATCATTTGAGAGAAAGATGCTTTCATGAAAGGAAAGAATAAAAAAAAAATTTAAAAACCCACCTTGCTCCTGATAGTTGCAATACATGCAAAGCTGACAAACTATTGCAATCTCTCTTTTCAATGTAACTGCTAGTTACTGCAGTTATGGTTTATTGCAAGAGGATGCCAAAGTAAGACCAAAAGCTATGGGTCTGTCTTTGTTAAAAAAAATCATTTTTGTAAATTTATATATATACAAACAAAGTAAATGTTGTCACTCTCTCTTTGACAAAGAACTTTTTGCAAAGAAAATAGAAAAAAATGATAGCCTTCTTCCCTAGAAGAACAATCGTGTTTTGCAAATACCGACAAAATAGGTTGCTAGTCTTCTGACTTACATTTGTTCAAACACCAACAAAATAAATGCCTTCATTCTTCCTTCTAAGAATGATCATTTTGGTGAACAATAATATAAATGTCAACAATTC
>CM054135.1:57827652-57842652 GCA_028751875.1 Rapana venosa
CCCCGGGCTTTAAAATTAACGGGTTAATTTTTTGGTGGGGGGAAAGGTGCCCCCCACGAGCTATGCATTTTTTTTAAGGGGGGTGTTTTGAACTCTACGGGTGACGTATTTTTTCATTCGCAAAGAAAAACATAAAAATTAAACAAAAGCCCCAAAGTTGATATCTGGGGTTTGGGGGGGGTTTTTTTTTTTTTTCCATTTTCCTCTCTAAAGCTTTTGGGTTCACAAGGCGATTTTTTTGCAATTAACATTTTGAACCCCATGCAGGAGCCCCATTCCCATTTGGGGGTTTAACAGGCATTAATTTAAGATAAAAGGGGAGGGAGATAAATATAAAAAACCACCATGTGCACTAGGGAAGATTGAATGTGGTTGTGGGAAGTACACGTAAAAAATACCATTGTTGATTGAACGGGGAGTGAAACCCCTAAAAACAACGGAAAATTTGGGCCCGGTATTTTTTATTTTAAAAAAAAAATTTCCTGTCCCCCCATTTGACACTGAAAAGAAAAGATTCGGGCCTTTCTGCATCAAGAAAAAGAAAGCCTTGGGTTTTGCTTCTTTTAACCTACTCCTGCCTGCCCCAACCCCCCATGAACCAGGTGTCAGAAAAACCTCACCACATTGAGTCTCACAGCAGTCTTTTGGCTAAAAACCCCCACATTGTGGGGGACAAACGGGGGCAATGGAGATTTTTATCTTCAATTTGTCCGGAATTGGGGGGGTCTAAACATTTAAAGAAATTACAGTTTTTCGTGACTTTACAAGCTCGTGTTTGCATGTGGGAAAGTTAATTCCTATATTTATATTGAATCGAAAATGAACGTATTTGCACTTTTTAAATCTTTCAACCTCGTGAAAAATGCAGACACCACCATTGGGGTGTTTGTTGTTTGTGTGTGTGTGTGGTTGCCCCCTGCGTGCATGCAGATATGTTTTTTTTGTTTTCAAAATTTTTTTTGTCAAACCCAACCCAAAAACAAAAACCCCCCCAAAACTGAGCTCAGTAGCAGAAACATTTACCTCGATCTGTAAATTTGTTCTAACTCCTGCGGCGGAACGGAAAAACCCGAAAATAGGGGATACCCCCCTGTTTTATTTATAACCAACCGACTTTTTTACCCCCAAAAACCTTTTCATGGGGAAACCATGCTGTAAGGGGCCCGCTGAAGCTTCCCCCTCCCTCACACCCCCGCGCTGTCGTTAAGGGGTTTTTGTCCTTAAAAGGGGACAGGGTCGACAGAGATAAAACTGCCCTCCTCTCCCTCTCTCTCTCTCCCTTCTGGCGGGTAAAAAAGCACAGGGTGTTTATTCATTACCCTCGAAAAAAAAGAATTTGTCATTGGTTTCCCTCCTCTCTCTTTTCTCTCTCTCTCCTCCGGGGGGGGGGCCCGATACGAATGCAAGGGAAATGGGGGAAATTTGCTCTTATTTTTTGTAATTTAGTTTATTTTAAGGGGCCTTTAAATTTCTCATTGTTGCTACAGTTAATAAAGGATGGGAATATGGTGCTTTTGTACGGGGTTCTGTGGGACTTGGCCAGTATTGCCCTTCATGTCCAAACGGGCAGAATTAAAATCAGCCAGGGGGTGTCCATCCGACGCAAAAAAGGGGCGAGCGGTGCCCTTTTAACTGACCCCACCTATCTATTCTGGGGGCCCTTTTGCTTGGGTTTGGGGTAGTGGAAACCCTGGACCGGGTCAAGGGGAAGCTGGGGGAAAACCCAGCCTACGAGGGTGCGGGTGGTCGAAACCAATCACGGGAAAAAGCTGCGGGGAAAACCAAAGAAATCTATGGCCGCCAGCCACCTACACTGTCACAGTAACAGATCCTCTCCTACAGTACTCCTAAAACATTTATCCGATAGGCCAGATGGGAAAGGGGAGAACATGCTAAAACAACAAAGAGACAAGGGGAGTCAAATACAAAGTTGAAAAACAGTGGCCCCTTGAAAGGGAAATGTGTGATTTAGAAAGACATGAACTTTGGGGAAAAATTTTAAGATTAAAGCAATAAATACAGAACTGATGAAAATGGAAAAATAAAAAAGAATGCAGATTCAAAAGGCCGTCAAGGGAACAATATCTTATTCATGGCGGGAAAAAAAAAAAAATAGATTTTGGAGGTGTTGTAAAAATTTTCGTAAAAATTTTCTTCCAAAAAAATAAATAAGCAATGTTAAGTTTTTGATAGTTCAAGGAAAATTTAACCCAATCCCCATTTTTTGCCAGTGTTTTTTATAAAGATAATTAGAAAAAAATTAAGGTAAAAAACCCCTTTAAAGGGAAGGGGAATTTTTAAAGAATTTTTAAAACTTTTGGGGGCCTTTTACCCCAAAACCGGGAAGCGGGGCAGGGGAAAAAATTGAAATTCTTTATCTTTTTGACTTAAAGGAAAGAGACCCTTACGATCTTAAAAGGGGAAACTTTGTTGGCCCCTTAAATTTTGAAGCTCTTTAAGGAGGTGGAAAAAGTAACAACAACCTCCTCCCTCGTGACCTCTTTTAATTTCCGTGACTCATTTTTAAAATGGGGTGAATTTTTCCCCCTTAACTAGACAAAAAGGGTTGTTTTTGGGCCTGGGTCAAAAACCGCTACCATGGTTTAGGCTTCTTCCTTTTGACCTTTTTAAAAATGGTTAAACAAATGCTGTGCTTGTCATGTCAATGAATTTGGGTAAAAGGGTTCACTTGGGGGTGGGTTCAATTGTATTGGGTAATACAGAAAAAACTAAAACTTTTTCTTTTTTTGTTTTGGGAAAAAGGGTTTGTTTCAAAACGTCTGTAAGATTTTGTATCTTATGTGGTATTTTTGATTTTATATTCGACAAAACTTCCCGGGAAAAATGCCCAGATTTTTATGGCTTTAAACCTTTTGTAATCCAAATTAAAGTTAGCCATCAGGAGGCGTTCTAGGGGTTTTTTTTTTTAAATAAGGCATGATTAACTCCCTTTTGTAATTGTTTAGATTCCCATATCCTAATATTTGCACTTTTCTCTGTAAAAATCCTGTTGTTACAAAAAAAGGGTTTGCTTGTCTGTTTTAAACCCCCTAAGGGGTTCCCTTTTTATAACATTTTGACAAGATAAGGAATTGCTATGTTGAAAAATTTTTAGAAATTGGTGGTGCACGGTAAGTAAAAAATACTATTTGGAGCTTAACAGCGGGACCCAAAATTTTTCTTGTCAGATGTAGAAAAATGACTTTAGTTCAGATGTCCAAAGAAAAAATTTTCTTCGCGCTCGTAATTCTGAAGATTTGTTAAAACAATTATGGAAATTTTACATTAATATGTGCACTGCTCTTAGTTTACAAATTTAAATGCGTTGTTGCCACGGGACCTATAAAACATCTCATGGGGATTTTTTAAGAATTTTTTTTAGTGCAGATGATTTGTTTTTCTCAGATTTTTGACCCCGTCGTAGTTTGTTCCGAGCGTTCTGTTCCGATCACCTTCCGTTGAATTAATATTAATCCAGTATATAATCATTGGGAAACGTTAACCATCTGTTAGGAAAAATTTGTAGGGGAGAAAACAAACCTCATTTAAAGAAAACTCCGGGATGTAACAGGTAAAATTTTTATTATGCCTTAGATGATTGAAAAACTTTAATGAAGTTTAATTTGTTTAATGGTTTATAAACTAGTGTAAATTAGAAGAAAAGGGTAATAAAATAAAGGTCCACAATATACTTGGTTTTTTTATGAATTAAAATATGAAATATAAGGTCAAAAAACTTCTAAAGTCTTCCGAAAAACATTAAGAAATTAGGGCAAAAACGTTACTGTGTCACGAAAGGGGAAAATAAAAATGCTTTAACGAAAAAAAAAACAGTATAATAAGACCTTATTGAATTATTTATCTTCTCTTTTCAAAACCAGTTCTGGAAAAGTGTTAAAAGGGGTCTTTGAAAAATCACCCAAAAAAATTATCAGTTGACAGTGGTTTAACATTTTAAAACCCGTTGGGGAAAGACCATTACCAATCCATATTTTGATGTTGACAGTGATGAACAGGACGACTTTGATCCCTATATCTAAAAAGATATTAGGGGCACTTAGAAAATTAAAAAGTGGAAACAGCCGTCCTGACAAATCATTGGGGAATTGCTAAAATATGAAGGTTTTAAAAAATTTTGTGCTTTTCCTTCTAAACTATTCAACAAAATTTTGATATGGCTTTTTCCCGATAACGGCTGAATCATAAAATGACATGCTAAAAATTGGTGATACCCTAAAAACTACCGGGGGAAATTTTTCTTACTGAAAAGTATAAATTATAGAGTACTATTTTAACATAGGGTTTAAAAAATTGGTTAGAAGAAAATATTCGGTAGCACCAAGCTGGTTTTAAGAGGGTACTCATAAGATCAATGTTTTCTTGCTTTCGTTTGTACGAAAAATTTTGGGGCTAACCCAAGCTCTATTACATTTTTTTTCTTTTAAAAAGCATTTGATTCTGTTAACAGAACTTGTTTTGGCCTATTTTCCTAAAAAAGGTGTGAAGGGAAAAAATACGATTTGAAGCCATGTACAGAAGTCAGAACAGAAAAATGTGGAACTAAGGCGACATAAAACTGTACCCTGGTGTTAACAGGGTAGTATGTACCCCTTATTGTTTTTTTTGTTTTTACAATGAATTAGCCAAAGACTCCATAATGGGAAACATGGTCCAGTTTCCCCCAAATTTTTCAGAGGTTTATTCTTTGCGCTGAGATGTTATCCCGCTATCGAAAAATCGAGGTTTACAAAAGCATTTAAAAAACTAAACAGGCTTCAACAGCACTGGATTTAAAGTTTAACTATAAGGAAATCGTTGTATTTAAAAAGGGGGATATTTTGCTGCTCATAAAAAAAGGTTTACAATGGGAAAAATCATGCCTGTGATTAATTTTAAAAAATATTTAGGAAACTGTTTTTTATAAGCTTAGTTTCACAACTGCATTAAAATCTGGCAAGTCGAGGTAAAAGAATTTTTATTGTGTTTAAAAAACTACGAAAATTTAATAAACTCTTTTGATTTTTCATTAAGTATTTGATGCACAAATACAACCCATGGGTTTTAAAGGGGGAAAAAAGGGGTTTGGGTCAGCTGTAACACTGTGAATCATACACCTTTTCTTTAAAGCATTTTTTGGCTTAGATAAAGTACAACTTTTACTTGTTTTAGGAAACTAAAAGATACCCTCTCTCTGTTAATGTGCGTAAAAAGGATTGATATTGGGTTTTTGATTCGCATATTGAATGAAGCAGGCTACCTTTTAAATCCCACAAAGCATGATCTAGATGTCAAAGGGAAAAACAACTGGGCAACCAAATTTCTACCGTTGAACTCGGGTTGGGTTTTTTTGGCTCATCAAGGGGGTCGGAAAAATTTTAGAGATTTTTTTAATGCTTTCGGGAAAGATTTATTGAGCCGATGGCAGCAATGATAATCATATACAAAACAGTGAAAGATTTCAAATGTACAGACAATTTTTAAGTTCGCATGATTCAAACCTTTTCAAAACTTGATTGGAATACATTTGAAAAAAATAATGTCTAAGTTTTAAATTTGGGTATCAGATTAAAGTTTATAAATTTAGATACAAAACATGAATTGACGACGTCGGCTGTTTCCCTTATGTAAGCAAGCCCGGAGGAAGTACACTTTCTTGTGCTGTCCGTATATGAGGATGTTAGGCAGAAATACATCCCTGTTAATATCGTAGACAGCCTAATTTATTTGGAATCTGGTTTACTCTGGCATTAAGTCAATCCTGAGGTTGTGCGCAGCTCACTTTATTATTTGGGTTTTTATAAAAAGCCTTCAGAATAAGAGAGTTAATGTTTTCCTAAGTGATATTTATGTAGCTGACTTTGTGTTATACAGTAACCTTGCGTGGTCTGTGTGTGTGTGGGTTTGTTGTGTTGTGTGTGTGTGTGATGTGTGTGTGGTGCGTGTGTGTGGTGTGTGTGTGTGTGTGATTGTTGTGCGGTGCGTAGTGTTAAAACAAAATACTAAGCTGTTCGGCAACCACCTTCAGGTTGGCAATGGCCTTTTTGTGAATAAAAATAAATCGTTCGTGTTCGAGTTCGAGTCGAGTTCTCTCTCTGGGATGGAAATGTATAAAAGCACATGGTTGCTTATTCATTTATCCTCGAATAAAAAAGAATTTGTCATTGTCATCTCTCTCTTCTCTCTCTTCTCTCTCTCTTCTCTCTCTCTCTCTCTCTCTCTCTCGCTCTCTCTCTCTTACTCTCTCTCTCTATCTCTCTTCAAAGTTAACATTGTTGTAGAACCATATACTGAAAATTGAAATGACAAGAGCAAATTTTTTAATATTTTTTTTATCTATATTTATACATAATATGTCAAAAGTGCATTGACAAATTTAGATTTGTGTTCAGCTATTGCATGTCATCGTTCTAGAGACGACAGTGAGGTTAACGGTTAAAACGATTGCCGTCTATGCCACAAACTCTGTAGGAAATGAAATCACTTTGTGTTTGTTGTATCGTTCTTTATGACTGAGTATTAGATTCATCAATACAAAATATTATAAATATTCATGGTCGATTTCCGGTTTAATGTACTAAGCATCGAAAAACTGAAAATGGCATTATACATTTATAAAACCTTAAAACGCCTGGATGCTGCTATATCGTAAGCTGCTTTATGATATGATATGCTTTGATGTTTATATTTTCAGATTGATAATGCAACGATTTACATAATGGTATATTTCATGACCACCCCTTTAGTTGTGGGCTATGGCCAAATCTGAATAAACATTTCGCATTCGCACTCTCTCTCTCTCTCTCTCTCTTTTTTTCTCCCCTCCTCCCTCCTCTCTCTCTCTCCCTCCCCCTATCTCTCTCTCCCTCTCTCTCTTCTCCCTCCCTCTCTCTCTCTCTCCCTCAACCTACTCCTCTCCTCCTCTTCTCAATCCGCCCTCTCTCTCTCCTCTCTCTCTCTCACCCCTCACTCCCTCTCCCTCCCTCTCTCCTTCCCTCCCTCCCTCGCTACTATCCGCCACCTCCCTATCGCTGGCTACGTCGATCGGTCGCTGGTTTTGCCCATCTTCTCTCTCGCTCTTCGCCCTTGAGTTATTCTCTCTCTCTATCTCTCTCTCTCCCTCCCTCCCTCTCCCTACCTCTCTCTCCCTCCATCCCTCCTCTCTATCCCCCTTCCTCTCTCTTCTCTCTCCCTCCCACTCTCTCTATCTCTCTACTTCTCTCTTCCTCTCTCTCTCTATCCCTCCCCCCCCTCTCTCTCTCCCTCTTCTCTCTCTCCCTCTCTCTCTCTCTCTCTCTTCTCGCTCTCTCTTTAGTCCTCCGTTCTAGAAACTTTGTGTACCATAAAATTTGGTAAATCGCCAGAGTAAGGTTAAGACCCTCCCCCCCCCCCCCCCTCCCCGCTCTCCCCGCCCCACGCTGTTTACGACGAATATGCTTTAATCCTGAACTGAATGTATTTGTATATATAGTTTTTTTTAAAACGCTGAAATGAAAGTTCTTACCTTCCCTTTTCCTTTACTAGGTAGGCTACTAATGCACTAACTGCAAATCGTATAACAAAAGTGTTCGCGGATCAGATTGAGAAACTCAACGAATTTGTCTGACAAAGGCAGGAAGTACTCTTTTTGTTGTTGTTTCGTTCACAGTCTTGACTGTGCTTTTCTGTGGTTAATTCATTTTTCCTTGAAGAAAAAAAAAGTTGCCGTTACAATTATTGGGTTGTGTTTTCATCTGTGTTGTTATAAAGCGATGAGCTAAGCATTAAAACAAAGAAGAAAGAAACAAAGAAAGAAAGAAACAAACAAACCAAAACTAAACTTATGTCCAGTTCACTTTTGGACCAGGTTCGCGCCAAGTTGAACGTCTTGAGCCAGTTAAGGACAAGAAAACGACTTAAGGACACGGCGCACCTCATTCTGATTGAAGGCATCAAAGCTCACATTGTAGGTGGACTCCTGTGGGTATCCGTGCCAGCTCTGCCGCCCGCCGTCGCCTTGTTTGATGCAGCGCAATTTTGTTACATGGCGCGTGTTTTGCATATGCAAAACAATGCAGGGTAGGGAGGTACCTTCGATTGATGGAGAGCAAATGGTATTGCAAGGTCTTTTCTTTTTCTTTTATTTTCTTGTTATTTTTTTGGGGTCTTTTTTGAAAATCAATTTTTGGAAGTTAAAACGTTTATGTAGTGATCTGAGGCATTGAGACGTGGATTTCAGGGCAAGGGGTCAGAACATGTGCACACGCATACGCACGCACGCACACACACACACACACACACACACACACACATACATACACACACACTGGTTATTGATCAGTGTTGATCAAGTCGCAAACGTGTGTGTCAGTGTTAAAACCCCACATGAAGCAAACAAAAACAGAGAAAGAGAGTGTGTGTGTGTGTGGCGCGAGAAGATAGAGAGAGAGAGATTGAGAGAGAGAGAGAGAGTGAGAGAGAGAGGAGAGAAGAGAGAAGAAGAAGAAGAAAAAAAAGGTGAAGAAACTTCAACAACCGCAACAACAACAACCAAATGATACACAAACAAGAGAGAACAATGATAATGGACCACACACTTCTTTTCAACACCTATCTCCGGGGAGAGGGAGACCCAGTCTAGTCTATCCACCGATAATAGGCTAGAGCATAGAGGCCACACTCCAGCTTCAGCTTCCAGTCTTGCTCATTTTCAAAACAACCTGTTTTAAGGTATGGAGAACTGCACTGTTGTAGATTGTTTCGGGTGTTTGACGACGTACATAATTATGTTGATGCCAGAAAGTCATGAGAAAGTTGGAAAAAATCGTCATCTGAGGATTGCTTGAGCTCATAAGCCAATGTATCCATGCATGTATGTAATATTGTGGTTGGCAGGCTAGCAGACGATAACAAAATGAGAGGATCGTCTTCTTCTTCTTCTTCTTCTTCTTCTTCTTCTTCTTGTTCTTCTTCTTTGTTCTTCTTCTTCTTCTTCTTCTTCTTCTCTTCTTCTTCTTACTAACGCTCAGACAGAAAGCTAAATTGTTATCTATGTAATCAGCGATAATGTCTTGCGCTACCGTTAAGCGCCTGACAAGTTCAGCCCAGCACATCCCATTTTCCGTGTATGGTTTAATGTTTATGTTTTATCTTTCTGGTACATTGTATGCTGAACATTTTTAACCTTTACAAGGTATACAAACTCTCCTGAGTTGTCGAGTCCCAAAATTGGATGGTATTTTTATTTTTTATTTTTTATTTTTTTTTGTGGGGGGGTGGGGGTTACAAACAGTAAGTGCTGTATGTGTGCGTTTTCTTCATTGAATGCTTCAGACCAGAACTCCGGAGGGCCTGACAAAAATGTGTGGAAGGCCCTCCAGGGGTCAAGAGTTTGTCCTCATCAGAGGTCAGTGGGCCAGATATAAGCCTCGGGTTTGGTGTGTTTTTGGGAGGTTGGAGGTTTGAGTTCTATATGACAAACAGGAACGGAAACGGGCAACACAATTGACGGTGGAGTGTGGACTGTTGTACACCTGACTTCAGCTAATGCATCGGCTCCCAGAAGAAGTCAATAGAAGAGTAGAAATGGATGTGGGGAGGTAAACTCGGTGTTTTACAAGCACAGCAGGCTGGGGAAGGAGGAGGGGGATGGGTCGTGTGTGTGTGTGTGTTGGGGGGGGGGGGGGGGGGGGGGTGGGAGGGAGGAGGGGTGGCAGGGGGGTCAGAATTCCACGCATACCTTCTGACGGCACTTTGTTTGCTGTACTCGACGGTAATAGACTGTACGCAAGAAAGTGCATCTGATTTACAACTTTTTCTGATATTAGATTTTTTTCTCCCACCCCACCAACCCCCAATCCCTTGTTTTGTTGTTGTTGTTGTTTTTTTGTACCCTCCTCAAAAAACATTTTTGTGTTTAGTGTTTATTTGTTTGTTTGTCTGTTGTTGTGCTTTTTTTTCTTTTTTGGGGGGGGTGTTATTTTTTTTCTATCTGGTTGTCTCCCTTGTGCGTTAATATCTATCAGAAAGATAAGATGCAACTTCATTGGTTGGACACACTTTCTTGGTTGTTTTTTTGTTATTTGTTTGTTTTGTTTGTTTGTTTTGTTTTGTTCTTTTAGTCTGTATTCCATTCTGTCAGCGAAAGTTTTATTTCTGTTGTTTCATCTTTTGGGACCTCTCATTTTTGTTGCTTCTGTATCCTGGGAGAGGAGTGTGGCTGCCTTTATGACAGGATAAAAACGTGTTATCTCTGCAAAAAACAAAAAATACAAACACCAAGCAAATAAACAAAAAACATAAACAAAACAACAACAACAAAAACCGCCCACGAGGTTAGGTTTAGGTATCTTTGTTCCAATTTACGTGCTTAGATTGTGGTCGCTCAGACTTTGAACAAGCGTGCGTGCATAGAAGAGGAGAGGGAGGAGAAGGAGGAGAAGGAGGAGGAGGAGGACGAGTAAGGAGGAGAATGCAAATGAAGAAAAAGAGAGGAGGAGGATGATAATGCAGAAAGACGTAAAGAAGGAGGAGGAGGAGGATCATGCAAAGACGAAAAAAGAAAGTGAGGAAGGAGAAGAGAATGTTAGAGAATAGAATGCAAAGAAGGAGGAAAAGGAGGAGGACGGGGAGGAGGAAGCAGGCGGTGGAGCAGCAGGAGGAGGGAAAGATGATGAACGATGATAAAGATGAAGAAGAGGAAGAAGCGGTTTCTTGCCAGTGATTCTCAACTCGTTCAAACTTTAGGCCAGGGGGGGGAAGTTTCAGTGCTGACAGGATCATTGGAGTCACTTAATTTATCACCTATATTTGAAAAAATGAGGGTTTCTTTTGGTGTGATGTGCATGCGTGCGCGCGCGCGCGCACAACACACACACACACACACACATATGAACACATGCACACGCACACATACCTCAGACATACACACAATACACACAAGAGAGAGACAGACAAAGAAGAGAGAGAGACACAGACAGAAGGACAGACAGAAAGACAGACAGACAGACAGACAGACAGAACAGAAATTTCATTTCTACTTCTGTCTTCTTCCATCTCATCCCATCTTCCAATCTCGCCTAACTCCCCCAAGCTTTTATAACAAATTATTTTAAAGCAAAACTTGTAAAGGGAAAAGATGTAGTGAGGGTAGTGACAAACAACACACTGGTGCCAGATTGAGCAATCGTCTGTCTGTCTGTCTATGACATCACATCAGTGGAGAAATGAGCATCACCCAGTCAGTTGCCATGAATACAAGACTCCCTCCCATGTTACCCGTTCAAAATGGTTGAGCGCCTGCGAACCGTCAAAACACAAGTCTGCTGGCGCGGAAGTGTCAGAAATAATGGCCTTCAAATTTGCTGCTGCCGCTGCCTCACTGTATAGCCTGGAGAGGAGGAAGTGGTATGATGGACATCCACCGCTGTCCCAATCACTCCTCTCAGCGTGAGGGAGGGAGGGAGGCTGTCGGCACACATCTGTTGCCAGTCTCTCGTCTTGCCTCAGTACAGCAGTCTGCCTGGCGTTCCATGCTCTCCCTCAACTCACAGGCAGGGAGGAGCCAGGTATCAGGGATGTGCAAGTCGACCTGAGCAAAATAACAGAGCATGAAGATAGCGTACAGACCTCGACGGTTTTGATGAGGTTTTGGGTGGTTTTTATTGCTTGACAATAAAAAATATCAGGAAAAGGTTGTGGGGAGACGGAGGATATTGCTTATGATTTTTTTTTTCTGGCTAGAAGTACTAGAAGTCTGCTGGGCCTAGATTTCGGTTTCTCAGATTTTTGTGTTCCTCATGTCCCTTAGAAACCTTCCTCATGCCAGGACATCATGTTCGGATAATGGTTAGTTCTGTTTAAGTCCATTCAAATGACTAGCATCAAGGTTTTTGAGGCAAAATCTACCTCGACCAATAATGGGGGAATATAACCTAGTGGTTAGGAGCGTTGCACTTGCAATTTGACAGCTGAATTGAACCTTGGTTCAAAACCCTGCCGTGTCAAACCAGTCCAAGATGGAATGCAGCTTACCTTAATGGTGTGTAAACTAGGTCGCATACGCAAAACTTCACCTCACTGCTGAACCTCAGAGCTGCAAATTCCTCTTCTGGCTCCTTCACCTCCTCCTTCCGTGTTTCTAATGTTACTTCATCTGTTATACCCCATTTTTGCTTTGTTTCCTTACATACCAATGCTGGGATCATATTTATCCCAGCATTCCACTGTATACATTTTCCTGTTGCGGTTTCCTGTTGAGATGCACTCTTTTCTATCCTAAGGTATTTCTCAAATAAAATGTCTCTTTAAACTAAATGCTCAGTGAACTGATTAGGTTCTTAAGCCCGACTGCTTCTCTAGTAACTGGTTACTGCTAGCCCGGACTGCTTTAGAGGATGTGTATACATTGTACTGGAAGTGCATAACAGCTGCAAGTCCTTACCCAGTACTTTCTTTGCGGACCGGGGGCAATCAACTCGGTCTATGATAACCTAGTTATGGTAAACCACAAGAGTGGACTGGTATGTAAGATCTCACAAGCTGTGGTCCAATTCCTTCTATCGTCGCCAAACTCAGCTACAGCAATGGTTCTAAACAATTGGTCAAATCGCAACCAGCTCATTTGTACAGAGCAGATGCTGTATTATCCGAAGGATAGGATAGTATTGCGGGACAGTACAATGGGACTTGTTATATAAACACTCTGTCAAGGGTGAGTTAAACAGGATTTAATTGTTTCATGGAAGTCGAAGGTGAAGTTGCACGCAAATCCATATGGTGTCAACCCTATTCGAACGCTCTATCAAACGCCTATTGGGTTGTTGTTTTATAGGGTTTGTCTTTTTCGTTCCTCGGCGCTTCCAGAAGGGTAGGGCCAATCGGTACGAGTATTTCGGAGGTGTGCGTGCCAATTTTTGCCCCAGTTCACAAAGGGGTTGCTGCATTAGACTTCGGGGATAATCCGAAAGTATTGGCTCATGACAACAGATTGAGTACTTGTGAAAGGCAAGCATTTGAGAGGATTTCGACTGTCTTCTAAAGCTCTATCAGTCTAAACAACGAGGTTCTCTCTATATTATTAGGAAAGAATTTACGGGAAAGGCACAGTTTCAACTGTTTGTGTAGTATCCTGCAATTATTAAGGATAATAATAATGTATGGAATTATATAGATAGCCACTGAAATGTTGGTAAAGCAAACAAATCGCAAAGCGCGCTGTAGAAGACATGATATGTTATTGGATTTTATTGTTGTTGAAAGATTGTATCGAAGTGATATGGAATAAGCACTCAGGTGGCATCTTTTTTTTTTTTTCAAATCTAGTACGCCGTGTGTATTGCGGGTTTTGTAAATTTTTGTGTCCATCGTGTGTTCCCACCGTCACAGAAAATGGCCCTAACTCGTTACGAATAAGCGGAACAGGAATTTTAACGTGTGCGCAAGATGTTCTAGCTTGTGTTCGCCACAAGGGGGCAGCGTCTTATAGTTTCATACCAGTAAGATGTCTGTGCTCTACGGAACCCAAGGAGAATATTGTTGTCAGGAACCTATCCAAGGAGGCACAGGTAAGTTTCGGCAGTATGTTGCATGTCAGAACGATTGTGAGGCTGACGTGAAAGAGTACACTCGAAATTGAATAGTAGTCAAAAGCATCAGACAGCTATCATTCCTCCTGATCATCCAGATACACAGTATAACCAATATACGACCGTTAATAATAACAAGGAAAATATTTTAAGGAAAAGGAACACCAGTCCGAATCTGAACGCCATGATCGTCCACCCTAACTCCCTACGCCGTGACAGGTTTTATCGTGCTTAGTGTTCGTGTCTTATGTTGCAAGAAGGGGGGGGGGGGCGGTGGGGGCGGGGAAGGGAGTAGTACTCTGTATTTCTCCAAGAGAAGTGTATACAGAAAGAAATAGTAATGCTGCCTAGAAGAAGGAAGGGAAATCGACTTTCTGTATCAAAAAATTAGCAAGACCGTACACGGAAAAATCTGTTTAGATAAGCAAACCTAGATCGAGTGAATTCTCAATTCCCAAATATCATGATTCGCGAGAGAAAGTTTATAGACTGCCGCAGCATGACGCGGAAATCCTTTAACGTAATGTATAAACGCAATTCTTGGATACGGTACTAGATGAAACTGAAAATTAAGGACACGTGTGTGTGTGTGTGTGTGTTTGCGCACTGCGCGCGCGCGCGCTGTTCGTGTGTTTATGTGTGTGTAACCATTCCACAAGCTAAAAAAGGTTAACACAAAGAAATGTGTGGAGACATAACTTGGTCGAATTACACGTAAGTGCGCGGCGCCTGCTGCACATGCCACACCACAGAGTTAGACAGACAGAAGACAGACAGTACACAGAACAGACAGAACAAAACAAGATCGCAAAAAAACTTCACTCAAATTAAACCACACAGACGCTGAGACGGAGGGACAGTCAGAATCAACAACCACATACTATCCTGCGGACACACTTGTCCCGACTTTCGCACGGTACGGTTAAACTACTCAGTAACGGGAAGGTCGGGAAAAAGGAGAGAGCACACACACCACACACACACTACACACACCGGAATAAGTGATGAAAGAGAAACCACACACACAAACGAACAACACACACACACACACACACAACCGGAAAAGTGATGAAAAGAGCACACACACACACACACACCACACACGCACACACACACACACCCACCCCACACACACCCCAGAAAGCTGGGGTAAAGAGAACACACACACACAAACTGCACGACACACACACACAACTCCACACACACACACACACACACACACACACACACACACACACACACCACACACACACACACACACACACACACACTAAAAAGTTGAAAACGAGCGATTGATGACGATAACAAGGAAGACAGCTAGCTCGAAGCGGAAAAAGAAGAAGAAGAAGAAGAAGAAGAAGAAGAGGAGGGGGCAGGAGGGATGGGAAGAAGGAAGAATGAAGAGAAGCTAATGATGATGAGAGAAGGGCGCCGAACT
>CM054135.1:57845152-57855152 GCA_028751875.1 Rapana venosa
ACTCACAGGCAGGAGGAGCCAGGTATCAGCCGTGTGGCAAGTCGACCTGAGCAAAATAACAGAGCAAGAAGATAGCAACAGACCTCGACAGGTTATGATGAGGTTTTGAGTGGTTTTTCATGCATTGACAATAAAAAATATCAGGAAAATGTTGTGGGGGAGAAGTGAGGATATAACAAGGATTTTTTTTGTCTGGCTGGAAGTGCCTAGAGGCCTGTTGGGCCCTAGATTTTGGTGTCTCAGATTCCTTGTTTTCCTTGTCCCCTTAGAAACCTTCCTCTTGCCAGACATCATGTTCGGATAATGTTTAGTACTGTTTACGTCCATTCAAATGCAGCATCAGGTTTTTGAGGCAAAATCTACCTCGACCAATAAAGGGGGAATAACCTAGTGGTTAGAGCGTTGCACTTGCAATTTGACAGCCTGGAATTGAACCTTGGTTCAAAACACTGCCGAGTCACACCTGTCCAAGTTGGAGTGCAGCTACCTTAATGGTATGTAAAAATGGTCGCATACGCAAAACTCTCACCACTGCTGAACCTCAGAGCTGCTTATTCCCTCTTCTGGCTCCTTCACCTCCTCCATTCCGTGTTTCTAATGTCTATCATCTGTTATACCCTATTTTTGCTTTGTCTGCATACCAAATGCTATGATCCTATTTATCCAGCATTCCACTGTCTACATTTCCAGTTGCTGTCTTCCTCGTCTAATGCACCTCTTTTCTATCCTAAGGTATTTCAAATAAAATGTCTTTAAACTAAAGGCAGCTGAACTGATCGGTCTTAAAGCCCCCTGCTCTGTTCATAACTGGGACTGCAGCCCGGACTGCTTTCAGAGGGTGTATACATGTACTGGAGTGCATCACAGCTGCAGCCTTTCACCAGTACTTTCTTGACGTGGCAATCAACTCGGTCTTGAAAAACGATTACGCTAACCACAAGAGTGGACTGGTATGAAGAACACAAGCTGTGTCCTATCTTCACTTCGCCAACAGCTACAGCAATGTCAAACAATGCACATCGCCCCAGCATGTACAAGCAGATGCTGTATTATCCGAAGATAAGGATAGGTATTGTCTGGACAGTACAATTGGCCTTTAAACCACTCTGTCAATGGGAGTTGACGGAAATGTTTCATGGAAGACGAAGGTGAAGTTCACAACTCCATATGGTTTCAACCCTATCAACCCTAATGGGTTGTTGTTTTATTGGGTTTGTCTTTTTCGTTCCTCGGCTCCAAAGATGGCCAATCGGTGAGATTTCTGGGTGTGCGGCCATTTTGCCAATCACAAGGGTAGCTGCATTAGACTTCGGGGATAATCCGAAAGTATGGCTGCATGACAACAGAGTACTTGAAAGCTGCCTTTGAGAGGATTTTCGACGCTTCAAGCTCACAGTAAAACGAGTTCATTATTAGGAAGAAATCGGGAAAGCGCACAGTTCAAACTGTAGTATCCTGCATTATAATGATAATAATAATGTATGGAATTTATATAGCGCTGAATCTGGTAAAGCAACAAATCAAAGCGCTCAGATGACATGATTTTTATTGATTTTTTTTTTTTTGAAATATCGAGGATAATGGAATAAGCACTCAGGTGCTTTTTTTTAACATCCAGTCCCCGTGTGTATGCGGTTTTGTAAATTATGTCATCTGTTCCCACCGGCACACAATGGCCTACTCTTTCGAATAGCGGAACAGGATTTAACGTGTGCGCAAGATGTTCTGCATGCGTTCGCACACGGGACCTCGGTTTATAGTCTCATCCGAAGGATGCGTGCTCTACGGAACCCAGGAGAATATTGTTTCAGGAACCTTTCCATGAGGTACAGGAAGTTCGGCAGTAGTGCAGTCAGCGATTGTGGGCCTGTGAAAGAGTACACAAAATTAATAGTATCAAAGCATCAGAACACTCTCATTCCCTGATACAACCAGAACATAGTATACCAAAATCGACTGTTAATAATATAAGGAAAATATTTTAAGAAAAGGAACAACAGTCAGATGTGAATCATGATCGCCACCTCACACCCAACCGTGACAGGTTTTATTTTCTTAATTCGTCATATGTTGCAGGGGATGGGGGGGAGGGGGGGGGGAGTAGTCCCTGTATTTCTCCAAGAAGTGTATACAGAAATAGTAATGCTGCCAGAAGCAAGGAAATCGACTTTCTGTATCAAAAAATAGCAACCGTACTCGGAAATTTGTAGATAAGCGAACCTCAGAGTGAATTCAATTCCCAAATATCATGATCGAGGAAAAAGTATACTGCCAGCATGACCGAATCCTCTTAACGATTATATAACGCAAATCTTGTATAACGGTACTAGAAACTGAAAATTAAGACACTAATGTGTGTGTGTGTGTTTGCGCACGCGCGCGCGCGCGCGTTCGTGTGTTCATGTGTTCATGTGTGTGTGTAACCATTCCACAAGCTAAAAAGGTTAACACACAGACATGTGTGAGACATAACATGGTCGAATTACAGGTAAGTGCGCGCGCGCGCACATGCACACACACACAGAGTCAGACAGACAGACAGACAGACACAGACAGACAGAACAAAACAAGACTCGCAAAAAATTTCACTCAAAAAACCACACAGACGCTGAGACGGAGACAGTCAGAATCAACAACCCACATACTATCCTGCCGCCGACACACCTGTCCCGACTTTCGCACCGGTACGGTAAACTACATCAGTAACGGGAAGGTGGGAAAGAGAGAGCACACACACACACACACACACACACACACACACGGGAAAAGTGATGAAAAGAGAGCGCGCGCACACACACACACACACACACACACACACACACACACACACACACACAACGGAAAAGTGATGAAAAGAGCACACACACACACACACACACACACACACACACACACACCAGAAAGCTGGGGAAAAGAGACACACACACACACACACACACACGACACACACACACACTCACACACACACACACACACACACACACACACACACACACACACACACACACACACACACACACACACTACACACTAAAGTTGAAAACGAGACGATGATGACGATAACAAGAAGACAGCTAGCTCGAAGCGGAAAGAAGAAAAGAAGAAGAAGAAGAAGAAGAGGAGGAGGAGGATGGGAAGAAGAAGAATGAAGAGAAGCTAATGATGATGAGAAGAAGGCGCCGAGCTTTCCGTCTGCCGCGCTGCCGACGTGTCGGAATCCCTGCTGTCGTGCGGCACTTTACGAGACGGCGACATACACCCGTCTGTCCGTCTGCCAACTCCCCTCCTGCTGCTGCTGCTGCTGCTGCTTATGGTAGATCACTAAGGTCAAAAGTCTATGTTGTCGGGTTGTTGTTTTTTTGGGGGTGTTTTTTTTTGGATGGTGATGGTGATGATGATGCTGATGATGATCGTGGCGTAGAAAAGTCATGCCTGCATCCGTTGAGAGAAAGAAGTACCAGTTGTAAAGTGTCTGTCACTCACTCCCTTGAAGCTGAAGTTTTCTTGCTATATTATTGTGTTACCATGCTTTACCTTCACATCTTCTTCTTCTTCTTCTTCTTCTTCTTCGTCGTCGTCGTCGTCGTCGTCGTCGTCGAACGCTCAGACAGTCGCTATTGTTGTCTGTCTGTCCTATGAGCGAAAATGCGTCATAGCGCTGTCGTTAATTATTGTATATAATTAATTAAGCACCTGACAAGTCAGATAGGCCCAGCGCATCCGACTTCGGCGTGGGAGAGAACTGTTATCTGTTTAGTCTGTTCTGGAAAGAAAGAGAAGGGGCAAGAGGGAGAGAGAGAGAGACAGACAGACAGACAGAGACAGACAGAGAGACAGAGAGACAGTGACAGACAGACACAGACAGATAGACAAAGAGAGTGGGGGGGGGGGGGGGGGGGGCGTAGGGCTTTGTACCCGTATGAATCTTTCCCTGTAGTTGTGTGGTATATGGGTTGGAACGCCCTTATCACTCCCTTCCTCACTGAAACTGTCAGCATTCCTGTAGGTCTGCACAAAGCTCCGGGATGTGGGACGCTGTAGGAATGAATCCTCATCTTCTCGTTCCTCTTCTCCTTCCTACTCCTCTTTTGAAAACAAACAAAATGCTTATTTAAAAAAAACACACCACCAAAACTGCAGCCTCTCTCTCTCTCTCTTCCAGAGCCAAACAAACACTCATCTGTGTCAGTCAACACATTTGGACCTGACAAAACAGCCATTTATCTTTCTTATTCCGGTAATAACTTTCCTGTTCACGTTGATAACACACCCTCCAGACGGAAATTCAGAAGCCAGATGAACCTGTCAAATCATCATCAATCACAGTGCCACCCGAAAGTGCTTAATTAATCACTAACACTACATGCTAGACGGGATAGCTCAGTGGTCAGAGCACTCGCTTTCCAACAGCTAAGGTTAAGCAGCATCGAGCGTGGTTACCACTTGGATGGGTGACCGTTTGCGCGCCTTGGCTTCAGTACAGTCCCCCAGTTCACCCAGCTGTCAATGGGTACCTGCCTCTTTAGGGTCAGGGAAGGTAAAAGAGTGAGGGAGAGGAGATGGGCGCCGCCCTCAATATGCTGGTCCCTGGAGAAGTTGAGGTCTCTGATGCCTCACTCCCCTACGACCACATGGGACACCTTTACCTTTACCTTTTACATGCGAATTTGTTACCACTCTCATCCTGTCATGCTTAAGACTTTTGTTTCTTACTGTTGACTGTTGGCCTCTTGTTCTGGCTACCTACCACCTGCGACGCATGTATACGGAAACTCAGCTGCTCGAAATGCTCCCATAGAAAAAGGCTGTACATAATTATTTCTACCATGTAACAGTTTCTCCACTGGCTTCCAGTCACACAAAGAATAAAATAAATGAGATCTATGTCCTCTCGTTTCAGTGTGTCCATAAAATCAATCCTTATTTCTGTGACTACCGGCACCTTTACCCCTCATCCTCATCTCTTCGACCTCCCCTGTGGAAATGCTGGGGACATTTATGTCTTCTTTCTTTCTTTTATCTATATAACAATAAGTGTCTACTTAGAGTATTATGCACGTGAAGCATTTGTGTGAAAGTGTAAACTACGTTGCCCACATTGATATATTCTGTCTGTGAATATCGTGGTTGTTGATTGTTGGGCGTCCTCCAGCTTTATACCAATACCCTAAGAGTCACCCAGAGGCCTACATTGTCTTATCCATCCCACCTGGGAATCACTGTGAGACCGCAAATGCACACTGGATGAGAAGTTTGTGTGTGTATGGGCTGGGCCTATTTTTGAATACCTCGCCATTAAAGCAGCCACACTCCAACTCCAGACGATTTTTCCCCCTCCTTTGCTGAAGAGTTCGGATTGTAACACTAAGACCTCGACATGGTAGAGGACACTGGCAAGGTCATTATGTGATATTTCAAAGCAGACCACCATGTCAGAGTTGGCCTCGAGTATTTTGCTGGCATCCACAACTGACAACGCTTTTGGATTGGGCCAGTCCGCAAATAATTGTTTGACAAAGAAGAAGGGGATGGTGGTGGGGGTTGGCTATGATGATGATGATAATGATGATGTCGACGATGACGACACGACGACGACGACGATGATGATGATGATGATGATGATGATGATGATGATGATGATGATGGTGGTGGTGATGGTGGTGGTGGTGGTGGTGGTGAGGGTGGTGGTGGTGGTGGGTGGTGGTGGGGTGGTGGTCGTCGTCGTCGAGGTGACGATGGCAATTGTCTCTGTCGTCATCATCGTGGTGGTGGTGGTGGTGGGTAATGGTGGTGGTGGGGGTGGTGGATGGTAGTAGTGGTGCTGGTGGTTGTGTGGTGGTGGTGGTGGTAGTGATGGTAGTAGTAGTGGTGGTGGTGCTGCTGGTGGTGGTAGTGATGGTAGTAGTAGTGGTTGTGGTGATGGTGGTGGTGGTGGTGGTCATTGTGGTGGTGGTAGTGATTGTAGTAGTAGTAGTGGTGGTGAAAACGACGAGACAAGAATGAGGACGGAACAACAACAATTACGACGATGGATCAAGACCATTAGTAATGAATTGATCTAAACCTTTAGGCAAAGATCATTTCCCATAGCACTGGCTGCAGCCATCCCACCCGCCCTCGTTCATCCACACTGATGCCTACCTGCCTGACTGCCTGACTGCCTGCCTGCCTGCCCCTCTTTAGTGAGAGGAGTGTTTGTCTTCTCTGTGTCCTCGCAGTGTACGCCTATACTAGTCCTAGTGCTTTCAGAAAGCCAGGGAGGAAAAGTGTTGAGGTCGCTGACGGGGAAAGTTTGGGGGGGCTTTGTGTTCTTTCAATAATAGTGAGGCTTTCCTCCTTCATCGTGTTGTATTACAAAACAACAAGGGCCAAAAATATAGAGATATAAAAAGAGAAATGTTTTCTCCCTCTCTGTCTCTGTCTGTGTGTGTGTGTGAGTACAGAGAGAGAGACAGAGAGAGAGAGAGAGAGAGAGGGAGAGAGAGAGAGAGAGAGAGAGAGTGAGAGAGAGAGAGAGAGAGAGAGAGAGCCCATTACGTTTTCACAAGCGTTCATATATGTTTGGTTGTTTGTATTTTTACACGTTTGCTATACACAAATACATGCAATCATTTTCGACAATGTACAAATAAGTCACCTGCTGCAAATACTATGAAATCATATGTCACATAATGTATGTATGAAAATTATGACAGGAATATTGTTTTTTTTTAAAACCAACAGGACTATTATTATAAGTTTACTTGTTGTCCTGTCAAGGCTATGGTTGTGTTTTTGTGAAACCTTATTTGAATAACATTTTTATTATTTTGTTTTAATCAACTGCACGCTTAGCAGTGTATATTTGCTGATGTGTGTCAAGTCATCATCATCATTAGCCATTACACCCAGCGGTGTGTAGGGCAGCAACAAAGCGCTTCCACTCCTGCCTATTCTGGGCCAACCTAGTCACTGATCCCCAAGAGTGCTGCATGGCCTTCATCTCACTTTCTACAGTTCTTCTCCACGTTGCTTTTGGTCTTTCTTTCTTTCTCCTTCCTTCTGGGGTCCAGTGCAATGCTGTTCTTGCGATTGACTGTGGGTCTCTTCGGAGGATGTGCCCAATCCACTTCCACCGTCTTCTGGTGATGATGGTTCCCATGTCTTCTTGCCTGCATCTCCGTAGTAGGTCATCATTGGAGATCTTCTCTGGCCAAAAGATCCGGAGAATTCTTCGCAGGCATATGGTGTGGAAGGATCGAAGTTTGGTAAGATCCACTTCCGTCATCCTCCAGCACTCAGAACCGTACAGGAGCGTAGACACAACACAACTCTGGTATAACTTCAGCTTGGTGTTGGTGTTGTACTGAGTTGATCTCCAGATATTGTTCATCTCCCTAAACACATTCCTGGCCTTGCCCAGTCTGTTGTGGATGTCTTCTTTTGTGCCGCCCTCTGGTTTGATGATGCTGCCAAGGTATGTGAACTTGTCTGTCTGGCGCAGGTCAGTTCCATTCACTTTCACAGGGGCTGGTGTGTTCACATTGAGCGACATTGTCTCTGTTTTCTTGGTGCTAATACGAAGCCCCACTTGCTGTCCGAATGTTTGGAGTCTGCTGGTCTTCTCCTGGATATGTTGGTGTGTGTGGGACAGCAGCGCCAGGTCATCCGCAAAGTCAAGGTCGTCTAGTGTTGAGAACAGGCTCCAGCGAATCCCTCTTGGGGTGTCTTCTGTCGTCTTCCTCATCACCCAATCAATGGCCAGATTGAAGAGAACTGCTGACATCACACATCCTTGTCTTACTCCAGTCTTGACTTCGAAGACAGTGTTGCTATGGCCCACAGAGCATCTGAAGTTGTCATAGAAGCTTTTGATAAGGTGTACCAGTTTCGATGGGATGCCATAGTGTCGAAGGATACTCTAAAGGCTGTCTCTGTGTATGCTGTCAAATGCCTTTTCGAAGTCCACAAAGTTCACATACAGTTGTCTTTGCCACTCTGTGCACTGTTCGATGATGTTTCTGAGCGTGAATATCTGGTCTATACATCCTCGTTGCTTCCTGAACCCTGCTTGTTCCTTCCTCAAAGCATCGTCCACAGCGTCTGATATTCTTCTGATGATGACCTTGGCCAGTATCTTGCTTGGCACAGACAAAAGAGTGATTCCCCTCCAGTTGTTGCAGTCGCTCAGGGTTCCTTTCTTGGGGATTTTGACTATCACTCCCTTGGTCCAATCATCAGGTACTTTCCCGGTCTTCCATGCAGCTGTGAACAGTGGTTGCAGTATGTCAGCTGCTAGTTCAGAGTCTGCCTTGAACAGTTCGGCACCAAGGTTGTCCTGGCCTGGTGACTTGCCGTTCTTGAGGGTCTTGATGGCAGCCACTATCTCTTCCTTTGTTGGGGGGTTGACGTCAATGTCTAAGTCTTTTGTAGCTTCTGGGATGTCGGCTGTCTCGTCAGGTGGTGGTCGGTTGAGAACTTCCTGGAAGTGTTCAGCCCATCTTTCTTCTTGCTCTTTCTCTGTTGTCAACAGTTTCCCTTGTCTGTCCCTGATTGGTCCCCCAGCGCTCCTCTTAAATTTGTTGCATACTTTCTTGGTGATTTTGTAGACTCTCCCTTGCTCTCCTTGGGCCGCCGCCTCTTCTGCCTCAGCTGCCAGTTGGTCCATGGCTTCTCTCTTGTCACGGCGTGCGAGTCTCTTCACTTTCCTGTGTGCTTCTCTGTACAACTCTTCCTGCCTCTCTCGTAGCCGTGGAGACTTTACTTGCAGAAGTCTCTTCTTGGTCTCTCTTCTTTCTTTGATGGCATTGAGGGTCTCTTGTTGGAGTGTCAAAGTCAAGTCAAGTCAAAATTTTATTTCCAGATGGTACATTGAATAAGCAATGCATTTGCTTTTTTTCATCAAGCCATCTATCTAAGAACAAGTGTGTGTGTGTATGTGTGTGCGTGTGTGCGTGCGTGCGTGTGTGTGTGTGTGTGTGTGCGTGCGTTTCCGTGCGTGTGTTTGTGTGTGTGTGTGCGTGCGTGTGCGTGTGTGTGTGTGTTGCGAAAGAAGTTTAGTTTTTCTTTGTCCTAACATAATAGCAGAGAGAAGATGGGTATGGTATGACTATCTCGATGTGGTGGTGTGGTTAAGAAAGGTGCGAAGTCACTGATCCGTTCAATTACCCACACAGTTAGTTCCACCCGCTGCTTCGTTCCTCCTCCTCCTCCTCCTCCTCCACAACACCCCCCACCCACACCACACCCCTCTGGCACCCCTCCCCCCCTCCCCTCCCCTTCCCTTCCCTCCCCCTGTGCCTTCGCTAGCTAGCTAAGTTCTACTTGTGAGAATTCCCAGGAACCGTTAAGTTATCATTCCTTTCATTCTTCCTCGCCCTGCTTCATTCTCTGCCTCCTGTTTGTTGTTGTTGCTGGTGGTGGTGGCGGTGGTGGTAGGGTGGTTATGGTGGTGGTGGTGGTGGTGGGGGTAGGGATGGTAGGTATGGTGGTGGTGGTGATGGTGGTGGTGGTGATGGTGGTGGTGGTAGGGATGGTGGTGGTGGTGGTAGGGATGGTGGTGGTAGGTGGTGGTGGTGGTGGTAGGTGGTGTGGTGGTTGTTATGGTGGTAGGGATGGTGGTGGTGGTGGTGGTGGTGATGGTGGTGTTGTTGTTCTTATACTTGTTCTTGTTGTTCAGTTGCTCTTTTTCATCTTCTTTTCTACCTTCTCCTCCTCCTCCTCCCCTCCTCCTTCAAATTCCTCAAATTCTTCTTCTTCTTCTTCTTCTTCTTCTTCTTCTTCTTCTTCTTCTTCTTCTTCTTCTTTCTTCTTCTTCTTTTCTTCTTTCTTCTTCTTTTTCTTCTTCTTCTTCTTTTTCTTCTTCTTCTTCTTCTAATTCTTCAAATTCTACTTCTTCAAATTCTTGTTCTTCTCTAGTGTCTAATTGTCACTTTTCCTTTTTTCTTCCTTTTTATTTTCATTTTCATGTTCTGATATCTTTATACAATATTCTAATATCTTTCGGGTTTTTTTCCCTTCC
>CM054135.1:57860152-57870152 GCA_028751875.1 Rapana venosa
CTCAGGAACATCCTCAACATCAGGTGGCCGGAAGTCATATCCAACAAACTGTGGGACAGGACCAGACAAACCCCAATCGAGTCCATTATCAAACAAAGGAAGTGGGGATGGATCGGCCATACACTCCGCAAGCCTGCGTCAAGTGTCACCAGGCAGGCCCTTGACTGGAACCCACAAGGGAAGCGGAAAGTTGGCCCACCAAAACAGACCTGGCGCAGAAGTGTTGACGAAGAAACGAAGGCAGCCGGAATGACATGGGCCGAGCTGAAGAGGATCTCCCAAAACCGAGTTCGTTGGAGGGGTGTTGTTGCAGCCCTATGTTCCCCAAGGAACCAAGAGGCATAAGTCAAGTCACAAAGACAGCCATACTACGACTTTAAAGGAATTTTTCCCTCCATGTATATATGGGTATAAGTTGTTGTGCTGAAAACTTGTCATTGTTGAAGGTAATATCAACATCATAACATTTTAGGCCTACTACATAGCAACGTTTTAATGTAGGCCTCGGTATTTAACTTACACAAAATATCCTAACACACACACAACAACAACAACAACAACAACAAATAAAATACAAGAAAAAAAGCATAGCTTTCGTCATCAGCCAACACCATAATTTGTCACTTGTTGTTGTTTAATGCGACTGTCATTATGTTGGAATAGGTTGATCTCCGAAATATTGTAAACTTACAGTTTTCACAATGTTTAGCCAAACAGCCCTCTGTTCCACCCACAAAAGTAGTATGTGTGTGGTTGGGGGGGGGGGGGGGGGCACTTTGTATGTGCAGTAATGTTGATGTTTTGTCACCATCAGCTACTGTTTTGATTATTTCAAGTTCATACTTTTGTCTCACAGAAAATTCGTGAATGTGAGGAAACAAAGTGCGATCTTTGAAGTCTTGCATGGTGGCTATTTTCTGCACATTTTTATCACATAGCTCTGACACTTGCTTCGTCCACCAGAGAGAGAGAGAGAGAGAGACAATGACAATGACAATGACAATATTTTATTGTAATAAGCTGTTAAAGCCCATTTACAAGGGGACAGTGGGAAGGGGACTGGGCACAAAACACGTATTTTCAGAAATACAGATGTATCATTTCTACAGCCCAAATGGTCGACATGGCATGGATTCCACAACATGGTGAAGTGTTTTACATTACGATTCAGATGAATTGGTGCCTAACACTTTCGCCCATTGCTAATGGGGAAAGGGAGGGGGGAGGGTAACAACAACCACAAACATCATTTAAACACCGAGTCTGTGACAGGGCTTCCTGTCCCTACATTCCGTCTGATCCGGTAACTCATGCTCTTTCCAACACGTTGAAAAACCTAACTCACAATATGCCTAACCTCCTGTTTTGCTCTCTCTCTCTCCAGAGAGGTGTCCAAACGTGTGCAAATATCTCAAGACATTTTCCAACCGGAAGTAAGGAAAACGACTTCCTCTATCGAAAAGAATCAATAATCAGGGTCCTTAAGACAACACTCAGTCATCTCCCTTTAACTGTAGTGGAAGTCTATTCATCCTTCAACAAACTCGCGTTGTTGTTGTTTTAGTTTGTTTGTTTGTTTTTATTTGAGGGTATTCTTTTTGCAAAATTCACACTACCCCTGCCCCCAACAACATAATATTTCAAATCTAACAAACCTCTCTTTCTATCTCTCCGAATGAAAAAAAGTATGTGAATACTTATCTGTAATCCTGGAAAATAAAGATAAAGAATAAAGATTGTCTCCCCCCCACCCCTCTCTCTCTCTCTCTCTCTCTCTCTCTCTCTCCACACACACACACACACACGCACGCACGCACGCACGCACGCAATTTTAAGAGGAGAACAAGTGTCACCAATACGAACATGTCAACAACATTTACAAACAATGAAAACAGTCAGGGAGAAGTATTTGTGTCTTTTCCCAAGACCCGAAGATCTGCCCCAAAGAAACGTGTTTCATCAACATGAATACACGTTTTTACATGAATATACCAGTCACTGTCAATTCAAAAAATCTACCAAAGATCTCTTAGTTCACTAACTTGTAGCACTATGCTTGCCTCCAAACAGAATCAAAGGCTTTCCTGTAATCAACAACAAAAGCTCAATGCAACTGTTGTTTTCTGATAGAAAATATAGAGATTAGGGCCTTTAAGAAAAATGTGTAATCTAAACCTGACTGGTTTGCTTTCTTCTTCTTCGTAGAACTCTCAGACAGCAACTATTGTTGTCCGTACATATGAGTGAAAATGCGTTGCGCAGCCATTAAGCGCCTGACAAGTCAGGCCCAGCGCATCCGACTTCGGCATGGGAGAGAATTGTTAACTTTGAAGTCTTTCTTGAAAAAAGAAGGCAGGAGAATGAACCAAGAGGGCAGAAAATAGACGAGAAAGAGATGGTGACAGGAAGAAGAGGAACAAGGCAAAAACAAAGAGAGGGATAGAAAAGAGGAATTCCTAGCACAGAATTTCCAGGAGGTGGGGCTGCTATTTATACTGAAAGCTCCCCCCCCCCCCCTATCCCCCCACAAGGGGGGAATGGTTTCGTTCAAAACCTGCTTGATTTTCTAGCAACAAATAGCTGTTGTCGGGTAAACCAGACAAGCTATCATACAAAATTGAGGTTAACAGCCTCCGAAAACAACTCAACAATGTTGTTCCTCTCTAGCTTAAGAATAGCAGCTTTTGTCTCCTCTTCCTTTAAACATTGGTAAAAACGAACCCAACGACCCATTCTTCAGGCAAAGCGCCACTCTATCAGGCACTGTCTAGCACTTAAGTGAACAATTTCCAGTAACACTCACTTTACACAGACAGATCACATTTTACACACACACACTCCTTTTACAATGGAATCATCACAAGCTGTTTTACCGACTTTCACTTTTGTTTACTGCAATTTCCACTTACCATTTCAAAGTTGCTGATGAATGTAAAGTTTCTGCGTATATGTTACATTCATTGTCTCTGTCTGGCATTTCCTTGATGTCAACAATATTAGTATCAACATTAAGGGACTTGAAGATCTTCGTAAAACTCGTCAAAACTGATGGAACAGTGTTTAGTCTTTTTCCTCTAAATGTTCATCCAGAACTCTTTTGGTTTCACTTGTTTGTCTCTAAGACTGCGGAGTTCGATACCCTGTCTCTGTCTGTCTGTCTGTCTCTCTCTCTCTCTCTGAAGAGAGAGAACAGTTAAAGAGACTGAAGGGGTGGGAGGAGGGTAGCAAGTGGAGATAGATGGAAGACAGAGAGGGAAGGTAAACATGGTGAGGTGGGAAGGGAGACTAAAAGAGGAAGATGGGGGAGGGAGAGGGGGAGGTGTAAGGAAAGGAGAGAGAGGGGAGGAGAGAGACGTGGTTGGGAGGTAAAGACAGTCGATAACAGGCAGACAGACAGAAACAGACACATGATGATGTAAGAACGTGAAGTTTTATATCCCAAACCATTGTTGTGCTTGTACAAAGATGAAGAGGGGCGTAACTCCGACAATAAAAATGGAAAAGAGGCAGACAAAGTCGCAGACGAAAACATCTTCACTTCTAAAAACGAAATAAAGACAAAATAAGCTCCTTTTTAACTCTTTTGCACTGAAATGACAAGAATGTAAGCTTCTTACATTCACTCTTGTTTATTTCGTTCTTTCTTTCTTTCTTTCTTTCTTCCTTCGTGTGTGTCCACACAAACGCGTGAGTCAGTGTGTGTGTGTGTGTGTGTGTGTGTGTGTGTAAGGATGGATGGGAGGGGTTGGGGAAGATCATCAGAAGGAGGACTAGGCTACAGCCCCTCAGTAGTGTTTTATTTCTGCACAAAAAGAAACCTACAGCTTATTGTTTCGCTGCTATTTCTGTTCTGTTTCTCAGGCATGTCGTTTACTATGTGAATGAATGAATGAATGAATGAAACTTGTTTAAACCAGTGTATTCAGCAATCGTTTCACATATTACGGGCCAGTGTCCTCTGTATAAACCGTCTTGGCCTTTTGCAGCCGACAGACTGCTCTGTTTTAACCTTTCCGCTCAGAGTGCATTTTGCTTTAGATTATTAAAAAAATAAACCCAAACTGTTTGATATTGTGTTGCATATTCATGATGTTATCCACTTTAAAAGATAAAGAAAAGGTCAAATCTATATGTTTGACTAATATGAACGGGATTGTCACCTTATTGACAAGAATTGATATGGGAGTTAACTTCTTTTTTTTCAAACCAGGTTATTTCCCATCACGTTACAGATACTACCTAATTGAAATTATTGTAACTTAAAAAAAAAAATTTTGTGTTGCAATACTGATGACGGGGAGAAGATTAATTCGGTCAGATCAGTCGTCAGTACATAAAGTATTTTATAAGACCCCCCCCCCACACACACACACCACACACACACACACACACAAACATGGAGTTATATTTCTGGGAATGGAGTATGAAAACTCACCTTTTCATAAAACAGGAGGTATCAATTAATATTGACAGGGTAAACAGCTTGATCACTATGAGTGCTTAATATACCACTATCCTCAAAATAATAATCATATAAAGAAAAGAAAGAAATCACAATATGGAATTTCCTCTGTAATTGTGGATTGACGTCACAGTATAATAAAAGAATAATTGCTTTAAAAAACAAAAATACGGATAGAAAAGAAATACAGACACTAGTCAGCCCTACTTATGTGTCTAGAATGTGCCTACAAAACTTCACAGAATTGAGCACTGTATAGAAGAGCAATTACGTTGATGTTGCAGGTTGAAAATAATAAACGTTTTTCGAAATAAAGAAAAGGAGATGCGAGATTATCTAAAACATCACGGTAAAGTGTCATCATTTATCATTTCCGGTCCTTTGCTATTTCTCTCTCTCTCTCTCTCTCTCTCTCTCTCTCTCTCTCTCTCTCTCTCTCACACACACACACACACACACACACACACACACACACACACACAAAGTCTCTCTCTTATAACAGAGTCTTAAACACACACACACACACACACACACACACAGAGTCACACACACACACACAGTCACACACACACACACACGCACACACACACACACCGTAATCTCACGGCATGCACCTATGTGCATGAACACACAAAACGATTTCATTAAATTTTATGCCACGCAGCTTCCTAACCTATGAAGTAATTGGTTAAATACGTGGGAGCTGACTAGCGGCCGTATCCACAGTAGGGCTCGCTAATGAATGTTACGATGGTTTAACTAGCCCTCCCCACGCTACCATGCCAGCTAACGCTATCTTACCCACTGCTTTTATTTGCTGATAACAACAGGATTTTATGCTTCGATGATAAGGAGGAGGAAGAAGCAGCAGCAGGAGGAGGAGGAAAGGAGGACGACCATGAAAAATGGGGGAAGGGTGGTGAAGAAGACAGAGGAGGAGTGGGAGGAGAGGGTAGTGGAGGTGATGGAGGATGAACGAAGGCGGAGGTACAGAGGATGAGCGGTAGAAGAGTACGGCAAGAAAAAGAAGAAGGAGGAGGAGAAGAAGAAGAAGAAGGAGGAGAAGAAGAAGAAGAAGAAGAAGAAGAAGAAGAAGAAGAAGAAGAAGAAGAAGAAGAAGAAGAAGAAGAAGAAGAAGGAGAAGAAAGAAGAAGAGAAGAAGAAGAAGAAGAAGAAGAAGAAGAAGAAGAAGAAGAAGAAGAGAGAGGAGGGAGAAGTAGAAGAAGAAGAAGAAGAAGAAGAAGAAAGAAGAAGAAGAAGAAGAAGAAATGAAAAAAGAGGGGGTGAAGGAGGAGAATATGAAAGAAGGGGAAAAAAGAAATGGAGGAGGAGATCTTGAAGGACTGAGGAGGAGGAGGAGCAGCAGGAGCAAGAGCAGGATGAAAAGAAGACGAGAAAGAAAAGAAGAAGAAGAAAAAAAGAGGGCGTTTATCTTTCTTAAAGAGCAGAAATAGCCAGTAAGAATGTTACATGCACTCACTTTGTAAAATGAGGCATTCGAAGAGAATATGCTTACTTGGCAAAGGGAAACAGGTCATGAAAAATGTTGTGATGTTAGTATTCATTTATTGAGACTCCAAGAATTGTACATATTTCAGTGTTTTATGAACCAGATTAAAGAGGGTTGCATAAACGTTCTGCAGAGAATCTTAAAACAAACAAACAAAAAAAGTGAAGGTAAAGGTGTCCCATAACTTATGTGGTCGTAGGGGAACGAGGCATCAGAGCTTCTCTAGGGGCCAGCATATTGAGGGCGGCGCCCATCTCCTCTTCCTCGCTGCTTTACCTTCCCTGACCCTAAAAAGGCAGGTACCCATTTACAGCTGGGTGAACTGGGGGACTGTGCTGAAGCCAAGGCGCGCAAACGGTCACCCATCCAACTGGTAACCACGCTGGATACTGCTTAACATTGGCTGGGGGAAAGCGAGTGCTTTGACCGCTGAGCTACCCCGTCCCCCAGAGAATCTTTAATAAGCAAAACCCAACAAAAGTGTTTTTTAACCCAAACAAACAGCCCCAATTGTCGGGTAACATTTTAACACTTTACTTTAAACTGACTCTGAACATGGACTGTTTGTGCTCACACTTTTACTCTGTCGCACAACTTGTTTCGTTTTCTAACTTTTTGTCTATAATTATCATAGTTTACCAATAGTCACGCCACACGTTTATCATTATTGATTCAGTAGTGTAGGTTGGTTGATTCAAGCACAGTCTAGCATTTCTTGAGGTGGCATCTAAAGTCTATTGACATAAAGACAAATCTTACAACATTCAACAACCTGTTTCTGTTACCCTCCCCCCCCCCCCCCCCTCTCTCTCCTCCTTCCAATCCCGAAAAAAATAAAACACAAACACAAACCCATGGACATGATCTCACAAATCTCACAAAGGTAGAGCCTGACATTTCTTGAAGTAAAATAAAGCCTGTCATTTTCTTGTAAGTTTTACATTTTGTTTGTTTGTTTAGTTGTTGTTTCTTCAAAGGAGTAGGGGGAGGGGGGTACCTTACGTTTGTGTTAACTGCGGGATCCCAAAGATCTATTCAGGTATAGCCCCGAGTCTCGTGAAGTACAGTACAGTCTCTCAAGGTGACGCACTGATTCTCTTAATCAAAGCTTTGGAGGTAGAGAGAGCCCTACAGATGAAGAAGCCTGAGGTCTCTTGACAGACAGCCACACGTGTCTCTTAGAGTAGCGCCTCAGGTTCCCCCCAGAAAGAGTGTGAAGCTCATTCTGTGCACAACAGAGCGTCCTCTTGGCTATAACCAGACAACAATGGTTGCTGTCTGGGCCTTCCACGCGAGGAAGACGAAGTCCTCTGTACAACTTCTCTTCTTGGCGCCAGCCTTTGTCTCTGATTTTGTCCTAGCCTGTCTCAGAGACGCGTGCCTTCTGGGCATGGGCCGTCTCCGGTGAGTTACCCTTGTCCGTCAGTCTTTTCATCGTGTTACGGACTCCTCTCACAGCCTTCTGTTTGTTTGTTCTTCTTCCTGAGGTATAGTTAGTTAACCTGTCTGTCACCAAGTCTACGGGCCCGGATTTCGAACTGGTAGGGACTCATTCTAGTTCGTGATTCTTGGTTACTGTACTGAATCGATTTCCTTCTTTTCAGTTTTTGTTGTCCTCGTTGCTTTTCTTATTATCGTCGTCGTCGTCGTCGTTGTTTTGTTGGTGGTTGTTGTTCTTTTTACCAACATTTCTGGCATAGTTGACGTGATCGAGGTTATTGTCATGTCCATGGTTTTGTTTTTTGTGTGTTTGTTTGGGGTTGGGGGGGGGGGGGGGGGGGAGGTTCGCGCACACACGCGAACACACTTGAGTCATTGAAAGCTCTATTGGCTGAATTTCATTTCCTCGAAGATCGAGGAGTTTGTTGATCAAAGAATGTTGTTAAATAAAAACGGAAAAGCTTATCACATTAATTTAGCACATCTTGATTTTAATCTTGGTGGACAGTGCGTACTGTTCCTTGCAAGCCCCCCCCCCCCACCCCCCCCCCCCCCCCCGCCCCCCACCCCCTCCCCCCCCCCCCTTCCCTTTCTTTCTCCCCCTTAATTTGTTGTTATTTTGTGTAAACAAACGAAATCTATTCACAACTTGATTTGATTCACTCTTTGTCTCTTTCTGTCTGCACCCCCCCCCCCCATCCCCCCTCCGCACCTCCCGCGCGCGGTGTGTGTGTGTGTGTGTGTGTGTTTGTGTGTGTGTGTGTATGTGTGTGTGTGAGTGAGAGAGAGTGTGTGTGTGTGTGTGCGAGCGTGTATGTTGTGTGCGTGTGTTTGTGTGTGCGCGCGCGCGCGCGTGTGTGTTTTTGTGTGTGTGTGTCTCCCCTTTTCATTACAAGAATGGTATCGTGTAATATTAAAAGTACAACAAAAGTTACATCAATGTGAGGAAAGGACACCTGATTCTATAGATGTACATGGAAAACAAATGAAATTTTGAGTCTTTCGATAAAACGCGACAAAATTACACTTACCCAACAAAGCAGATTGTGAAAAACAACAACAAACAAACAAAACAAAACACAAAACAAAACAAAACAAAGCAGATTGTTTCTTTGGCTTGCAGATGGATATTGAATTGTTTCCAAACAAGACATGCTGGAAATATTTTTTGAATATGCGGGAATAATGTAATAATAGACTATATATTTAGCATGTCACAGCTTAAAAAGGTCATATAGTCATTTAGCTATTCTGACCTTATCTTCTCGGTCGGTAATTTTTTCGCAGTCCATCACTTGTGTATGAATTTTTTCTTTCACAGCGCTGTTGCATAGTCTTATTGGTTCTTCTTTAATTTATTGTTATAAGTGCTTTAAATTTCAAAAATGCTAATGCAAAACCTATCATTGCTCGTTAAGTATTTTCAGGAACATCTATCTATCTATCTATCTGTCCCGTAGTCTGACGACCGTGGGGGCACCCTCAAAGACTCAGCAACCAGTTCCCTCCATTCCTCTCTCTGTTCTGCCTTTCTCAGGGTTTTGTTGAGCTCTAGGCCTGTCCATTCGCTGATGTTATCCTCCCAGCTCTTCCTTGGTCTGCCTCTTCTTCTTCCTCCTTGGACAGTGCCTTGCAAAACTGTCTTTGTAATTCCTTGGGATCTTGTGACATGCCCATACCACTTAAGTTTACGCTTTTTCACGATCGTTAGAAGGTTCTCATAGGGTCCAATGGTTTGCTGGATTCTGTTATGCACGCTTTCGTTGCTTATGTGGTCTTTGTAGGAGATGCCAAGGAGTCTCCGAAAGCATCTCATCTCCACTGCCTGTACTCTTCTCTCCAAATCTGCAGTCAGGGTCCATGATTCACAGGCATACAGAAATATGGATAATGCAAGGGAGCGCATTAGTCTGATCTTGGAGATAAGTGAGATATTCTTATCTCTCCAGATGGTGTTTAGTTTTGACAAAGCTGTTATTGTCTGTGCAGTCCTGCATACTACTTCTGGCTTGGATCCCTGGTCGGATACAATGGCTCCCAGGTACTTGAAGCTTTGAACTGTTTCCAGCTTCTGGTCATTAACCCTGATATCAGTGCTAATGCCGTTGGTGTTATTAGTCATCAGTTTGGTCTTCTCTGCACTGATTTCCATGCCGTATGTTTTGGAGGCCTTATCCAAGTGTTCTGTTAGGCTGGCAAGCTCTTTTTCTGATCCTGCTATTCCATCAATGTCATCTGCGAAGCGGAGGTTTGTGATCGTTCTGCCACCAATGCTGACTGATCCTTCATGATGTTCCAGTGCATCAGCCATGATTCTCTCAAGGAAGATGTTGAAAAGAGTGGGTGAGAGTAGACAGCCCTGCCTTACTCCAACTGTTGTTCGAAACCATTCTCCAATGTTGTTGTTGTAGTACACTGCACTGGTGGCCTCGCTGTACAGCTGTTTGATGACTCTGATCAGGTTTGCATTGATGCTGTACAAATTCATGGTTGCCCACAAAGCTGCATGCCACACCCTGTCAAATGCCTTCTTAAAATCGATAAATACGTGGTAAAGGTCTTGTTGATGTTGAAGGTACCGCTCACAT
>CM054135.1:57875152-57877652 GCA_028751875.1 Rapana venosa
TATTGTACCTGTCGTCTGCCGCGTCATGGTAAGCTGCCAGCATTACCTCCCTTCCTCCTTCTCTCTCTCTCTCTCTCTCTCTAGCTCTGTGCGGCTCGGCTGACGCTTGCTGTCGGCCTGCTTTAGAGGTTGCTTTGATCAGCCTGTAGTACAGTAAACCACAACAATCTTGGTCTAATTCTTTCTTAGTAAACATGAGGTGCGTTTGCGCGCGCGCGCGCGCGCGTGTGTGTGTGTGTGTATGTGTGTGTGTGTGTGCATCGAAGTTTTACTGTTTGATCAGTAATACTTTAACAGAATTTTCTTTGTCTTCGATGAGCTTTGTTGTGCTGGCAATACTTAAAATGTGTAACAACTCAAAAATATAGCCTAGTCTAGTCGATTTTAGTGATTCGACCTGTTCGGTTTGCACCAAACTATACAAAATACACCAACATGATTCTACAAAATGTTGAATAAACCTAAAGACAGACGGACACTGAGACAGACAGACAATGTCCGCAGCAAGAGACTAAGACTCTGTCCCTGCTGTCGGACACATATCGTATCTCTCTCGTCTTGCTGAGTCTCAGAGGTATGCTATGCTCGTAGTGAGGGAAATGACACGGTGGTCAATATTAAAGATCACCACAGGGTCCGCCCATCTCTCTACGTGCTCTATCGACCTGCGCTGGATAAGTTCTGAAGCGGGTGACTAATGTCTGAATTGTTGTTGGGATTATATGAATGTCCCAACGGAGATTTCCGATTTAGGGACTGATCTGAAGCCTGAAGGAATGATTTGAGTTTCAACTTGTCACAACTGACTGTGTGTCACATTTTCATACAGGACGAGTTGGGACTTAATCTCTCAGTCACTGGCAGCAGAAAGAAATCACTTTATATGAAGTTTGTGTTGACAGTTATTTTCTGTATTCACAACCGACAATGAGATTGCAGAACATCCACTTTAAGTTTAGGAATTGTGTGTGTTGACAGTATCTTCATTTAAAAAAAAAAAATTCCGAGTTCATGTTTAATGTTACTGGAGTGAAAGGAGGCTCTGTGTGTGTGTGTGTGTGTGTGTGTGTGTGTGTGTGTGTGTGTGTTCGTGCGTGCGTGTGTGCGTGCGTGCGCGCGCGCGCGCATGCGTGCGTACAAAGAAGTCTTTATTTTGAAAAGAAGTTCATCTGAGTTATAAATAGACTCCATCAGTTAGCCTATAAACACGGGAGTTGCTGGTGGGGCGTAGCTGTGGGGGGAGGGAGGGGGGGGGGGGGGGGGGGGGGGGAGGGGGGAAGGGGGTAGTTCTTTGGCAATAAAATTCTGCCTTAGTGTTTGACAAAGCCTGTACCTTTATCACATTTTTCTGCCTGTGTGGCAGCTTACATCGTTCAGATGGGTGTTAAAATGACTAGAAGCACGTCCCCGTATTTTTCAGTAGATAGGGAATGAATTGATCGTGAGCTTGTAACTTGTAAGCCAAGTTCCAATCCCTGATGTACTCCTACTAACTGTGGCTATGTTTCTTCTCACGTAAAGGCGTGGTATATTGGTCCATGTTCTGTCTTCTTCTACAGATACTACATACCTCAGTCTTCTCATCATAGGACTTGATGAGGTTCAGGCAGTCTTCAGAGGACTGTACAGGGAACACACTTCTCATGTTTCAGTTTAACCTACTTTAAGTAGGGCTATCCATTAAAACTTGATGATCTCAGAGATGCCCCTTTCTTTCTTTCTTTTCTTTTCTTTTGAGGATAAGGGAATAAGCGTCCATGTGCTTTTTTACATCAGTCCCCGTGTGTATGCAGTTTTGTAAATTTTACCCTTGAAAGGTGAGTCCTACTGAGGTGAGTCCTTGTTCCACTCTGTCGTTGCTATAGAAGGATTAGAAATCCTCTTGGCTCAACACTCCCCTGCTTTTTGTTTCATTTGTCTTAATGATAACTGGTTTCGAGATTCTGACTCTGTCAGAGGCAGAGAAGCGAGGAATGGGGGTGCTTTGGTGATGACAATCAGCTTTATGTAGGTAAGAAATAGTAATATAGATGGCTTGAAAAGGACAATATAAAACACAGAGATAACATGAACTAAACATTAGATTAAGCGCTAAAGTAGCTATATCTATGTGCACACTATTATAATATGTCTCCATGGATGTGTCTGTCTCACTCTCAGTGTCTATCTCAGTATCTATCTGTCTGTCTGTCTCCCTCTCTCTAATCTCAACCGATCTGAGCTTCCCAAAAGAAAAATCCGGTCTGAGTCAGCTGACAATGACATGTAAAGTCTAGATAGCGAGTAGTAGGCATAGTGGAGGACATTAACTTCCGAACAAGGAAGAAAGCCTACTAAACTCGCGACTTTTCGGCGTCAGAGCTAGACTGTGCTTAGGCCTACTTGAAAACACTGTACCACAGCCAAGATATAGATAGCCTGTAGGCCGTCTGTATGTGTGTGGGATGCTTGCAAATGATAATTCAAGCATTCTCACCCAGTGTGTATTTAAAATCACACA
>CM054135.1:57882652-57922652 GCA_028751875.1 Rapana venosa
TGAGAGAACTAGAACAGAGTTATTGCGCGTTCATCAGTCAAGCCTCTGTCGTGGCCTTCATCTGAGTAGAGCCAAGGTGTCTCTGTTTCTTAACAGACTGTTGCCGTGATGGACGGAGAGGTGCGTGATGGACGGAGAGGTGCGTGATGGCCGGAGAGGTGCGGCAATAAATTTGATCCCATCACAATCTGCCATCTTTCTGTCTGACTCTCCAAGACAGAATTGATCAATGTCTCTGAGGCGCGTCAGATGGGACTGACACAAACTTGTGACGGGTATGTTAGGCCTCTTAGTTCATTAAAGTGGCTTGACATTTGACAACAGCCAACTGCGCTGTTGTTAATCAACATGAAGCTTCCGTTGTCAGGTGACCTGAGGACACAAAGTGAACCTCCTGCCAGGGCTGTTGGCGTTAGTCTGGGACATTGCAAGACTGACTCGCCCTCTGCCTAAGTCACTGACGCTATCTTGATTAAGTCCAGTGATGGAACATTTTGTGAACTGGTTCCAGTTTTGAAAAAGCTAAGAGACTTATAACCTTTTTGTGTATGGACTGCAGTCACTTTCCCCTAAAAAGATAACCGACAAACACGACACTGGACAACCAAAATAAAAATCAAATGTTCAGCCATAATTGTTCTCAGCTATCTGTTGCTTGTTTTGATGGATTTAGCTTGCTCGGCAGTTACAGGCTGTGGACAGCTGGCACTTTTTCTGCCCTCGCCCCCCCCCCCCCCCCCTTCCCTCCTCTCCTGGATTCTGGGGATGCCATGTACATGAAATACCTCTGAACTGGCCGGGTTGAATCTGTGATATCGATGATTGATGTCTCGTTAGGGTATGACTGATTGATTGAATATCATGTGCCTGTCCAAAATGAGTTGAGAAAATAATTCTGACAGTATTTTGTATGTGGTGAATAACGTGAGATGAAAGGCGTTTTGTTTGTGTTGACATTTCGTTTTGTTCTGGGGTTAGTGTGTGTGTGTGTGTGTGTGTGTGTGTGTGTGTGTGTGTGTGTGTGTGTGTGTGTGTGTGTGTGTGTTCTGCAATTTGGAATGAGGGCGATTCTTTTTGACTGAAAGTGAACATGCTCATAGTTTCCTTTGCTGTTCAGATAAAGCTGCTTTTAATGTGGCTTTTTCTCCCTCCCTCCCCTTCCCCCATCTGCTCCTCACAATCCTGCTAATTCTTTATATAAGATTCCTTCTTGACGATAACATGGGGGAGGTGTGCTGTGTGTCTGGAGGGATGAGGAGGGGGGGGGGAGCTTACCTGTAGCTCCAATTATCCTAGCCAAAGGAAAGATAAAAACGTCTCAGGAGGCAACTACCCCTCCCCCCCCTCCTCACTCACCTCTCTCTCTCTCTCTCTCTCTCTCTCTCTCTCTCTCTCTCTCTCTCTCTCTCTCTCTCTCTCTCTCTCTCTCTCTCTCTCTCTCTCTCCTTTGTTTCCAGGACATTTCTCATCTATCATGTCCTGTTAATCGGACAACTCACACGCCACTCGTCCCGACCCTGCTATGATAGAGACTAGCACAGTAGCAGCTTATATTATTATAACTAATATTATCATATATGCCAATGCTGTGACAGTTTTCAGAGTACAGTGTCTAAGACCTATTGCATCACCACACGATTATTGCTAGGTTAACTTCTTCATGTGTGTTCGGGAATGTCTGAAACACACACACACACACACACACACACACCACATACACACACACACACACACACACACACAGAGGAGGAGGGAGGTTTAGTGTGTGTTTTGTGTTGTGTTGTGCTGGTTGCGTTGCATGGCGAACGTTGTGTTGTATTGAATGTGTGTGTGTGTGGGGGGGGGGGGTTAGTGTGTGTATGTGTTGTGTTGTGTCTATGTGCCCACGCACGCTGCGCGTGCGAAATATGATACAGTAATATGCAAGAGTGTTTTATCAGTCATCGAACCTCAGATTGCTGAATCTACCGGTATTTTGTGGGTGTAGTACTCTTGTTTTTTTGTGTGTGACAACAAATCTACCCTCGTGGAGGCACTGGCTGACTCACATGATTAGAATGAGTGGAAGAAGACAGCACGAGTGAGACTGCACAGAGTGAGAGTGACAGAGGGGAGAGAGAGAGAGAGAAAGAGACAGACAGACAGAGGGGAGAGAGAGAGAGAGAGAGAGAGAGATAGAGATGTATACAAATTGCTTATGATTTATCTGTATGTGTAAACTAAAGCAGTGTTTGAATCAGTGTCCGTTCATTGTTGAACCATGCTGTAAAATAATCATTACTGGCTTGCTTTTGATTTTACCTACATGTCATTTACAGTATGCGGTTGGCAAGTTTTGTTGAAGGGCATTTTCTTTTTCTCCAAAATGCAAAGGTCATGGTTGTGATCAGAAATGCGAAGGTCATGGTTGTGATCAGAAATGCGAAGGCACTGGTTGTGATCAGAAATGAGAAGGTCATGGTTGTGATCAGAAATGCGAAGGCACTGGTTGTGATCAGAAATGAGAAGGTACTGGTTGTGATTATAAACTTGTGGGTGTTCGAATGAATTGTTATGGTCAATTTTTGGTTTTCAATAGTAATTTGTTTGTGGGTATCACCGGAGTCAATGTCTTGGTTTAGATTATGTGTGGGTCTGCACCAGAGCTTTGCAAAACTCTGAAGGAAAAATTAAAAAGAACGAAGAGAAGGGGACATAACAGTGTTCAGAGTTTTAAAACGGGCTGGGATGTCAAGGCAAGTTATAAGCTAAAATGAACACTTGCATCTCTGAATGCCAACGACATCAGATTTGTTGACACGATGATCAGTAACGATGAGTAGAACGTTGATGATGCTACTGAGATGGAGCCTGGCTTGATCGTGATGTAACAGGGTGTGCTGCTCCTTGTCTCAGCATCTGGCATCATTCAGGCCTGAGAGATACACAGATACCTGCAGGAATGATAAATAACGTGAGCCACACTTTTAAAACACCGTATCCTAGATTAAACGAGATGATTGCAGGAGATGGTATAATCCCTAAGGTAAACATCTTTCCCTTTTTGTAGAAAAGTAGACCAGCTGTTGCCAGTGGGATGAGTCACGACCGAAAGGAGCATTACCCAGCACTGTGACAATTCACTCTGTTACTGAGAGGGATGAGCTCATCAGGGACACTTTGCCTATGGGTGACACACCTCCCGAAGAAGTCAGCACATTTCCCCCCAACGACTTCTCAAAAAGCTTCCAGAGAAGTTAGTGCATCAATTAATCAATCAAGCAAGCAGTCAGTCAGTCAGTTAAACAGATAACACTCGACAGTGTGGTCTCAAGACCTCTTAGTAAATGTGTATATCAAGCTCAGTGCCAAGAATACTCGAGGACCAAGCCAGAAATACAAACCGACAGAAAACGCACACACACACACACACACACACACACACACACACAAAAGGAAAGAAGAATGCATTTTGATCAGATTTGAACCACAACCTTCTTGCAGGCCATAAAGTGTACAAACCACTGTGCTACAGTATTGGTTATTGTTGTTTTTACTGCTTTTCTTTTTTTAAAGAAAGACAAGAAAAAGAGAGATGGGCGAATACAAAAGTCTCTGGTATTGCGCATTTGAATGGCAGATGGTTTCCTGATTTTGATGAATGTCTGTATGTACTGACAACACCCTTCAATCTTGTGTGTGTATGTGGGTGTGGGTGCAAAAACGGGTACTGTTGACAGTTTCTCTCTCTTCCTCAGTTGTTCCCCATCTTGTGTACCATTCTTGTTTTTGTGGATTTTGTTCACACAGTCGTCACTTTGTATTGGTATTGGTGTTGTGTTCTGTGGTCTGTTAATGTCACAGAGAAGCTTCCTTTGCTTGGTTTCAAGGTCTAGCATACAAACATACAGATGCACAGACCCATACTCACACAGACAGACAGACACACACACACATACGCTCGCACGCACGCAGAGAGAGAGAGAGGGAGAGAGAGAGAGAGAGAGAGAGAGATGAGAGAGAGAGAAAGAGAGATGGGATTTTTTTCATGCTACTACTATTGCTACTACTTCATGTTACATTTTTATTATCATCATTGTCATTATCACGATCATTACCATTATCATCATCATCATTAAGCCTTTTTTTAAAAAAAATCTTCTTTGATTTTGTATCCCTTTTATTTTCCATGGTTAAAAAAAGAATATTGTGTGTACAAATCGGGTCACTATGTTCCTATTGTTTCATTTTCGACATCATACATACCAATGATTTTTGTTTGTTTGTTGTTGTTGTTTTTGTTTATGGTCGATCGAGAGTTGTGAACTTGAAGGTTAGTGACTCTGGGATTGTTTTGAGAGTGTGATATAATAGCAACGGCGTTGTTTGCATTTTTTTTGGTCTTCATTATTTATTCATCAGTATTGGTTGGTATTTCTTTTTTCTTTTTTTTTTGGTGGTCAAATTTAAGCCATGAGGCTAACTTTGACTTTTTTTTTTTGGTGTTTGATTTAGAGAATAAAAAGCAGAAATTATCGCTTTGTGTTTGTGTGTGTGTGGTGTGTGTGTGTGTGTGTGTGAGAGAGAGAGAGAGAGAGAGAGAGAGAGAGAGAGAGAGAGAGAGAGAGAGGAGAGAGAGAAGGAGAGAAGTGTGTGAGAGAAGTGTTTGTGTTTGGGAAGTGTGTGTGTGTGTGTGTGTGTGTGTGTGTGTGTGTGAAAGAGAGAAGTGTGTGTGTGTGTGTTTGTGTGTGTGAGGGTAGTGGTGGTAGAAGTGGTAGTGTTTGCAATGTGCATGTGGGAGGATGGTGTGTGTGTGTATGTTACGTATGTTTGTGTGCACGCATGCATGTAAGTGCACGTGTGTGTCTGTGTGTGACAGACAGACAAGACAGACAAACACGTAGTCACATATACAGCCAGTACACACACACACACACACACACACACACACACGTAGTCACATATACAGCCAGTACACACACACACACACACACACACACACACACACAGAGGACTAGTCGGAACAGCAGATTTCCATCACATCCTCTTGAAATAACACTACCCACGGCCATGACATTCAAAACAGATTTGGAAAGAACTGAAGATACAACTGAAAGGAAATAATCTGCCGGACTGGTAGTAAGTCCTTAAGTGCACAAGCAAATAACTGTTCTGCACAGTTTATGATCATCTGATAGCTCTCTCCTTCCTTCCTTGCTTGCTTCCAGCATAATCTCACACTCAGAACCTCTTATCTAGTCTATGTTATGTCAAAATAAAAACAAAATGCACACACACGCACACTTTACAAACTGCATACACACGGGGACTGGATGTAAAAAAGCAATGAGTGCTTATTCCATTATCCTCGAAATAAAAGAATAGAATAAAATTTATAGAACACACACACATGCGCGTGCGCACACGCATGCACGCACATACACACACGCACTCACACACATACGCGTGCACACATACGCACACACTCACAAATACTTAAACATATATACACAGACGTAAAGTTGTAGACAACAAACAGCACATGTGCGCACTCACACTTATACACACGCGTATGCGCATTGTCATTTACTTATAGGCCTAGTGAACAGACAGTGAAATCAAAGGCAACACACACACGCGCGCGCGCGCGTGCTGCATATGCACACACATACATCTATCATACATAAATCACTGAACAGAAGAAGGAGGAGAAGAAGAAGAAAGTGATGTAGCCTTTTATTCTTGTATTTTATTCTTTTAATTCGAGGATAATGGAATAAACACCCATGTGCTTTTTTACAACTAGTCCCCGTATGTATGCGGCTTTATAAATTTTGTCATCCGTTCCCGCCGGCACACAATGGCCTACTCTTATGAAAAGCGGAACAGGTTTTAACGTGTGCGCAAGATGTTCTGGGTGCGCTCGCACATGGGACCTTGGTTTATAGTCTCATCCAGAGGACTTTAGCAGTGAGTGGAGTCGGTGTACTGGTGTTAACTCCAGGAGAAAAATCTCCTTGAACGAGATTCGAACCCGGGTTGGCAGAAGAAGGAGAAGAAAGAAGGAGAGGAGAGAGAAAATTCAAATGAAACGTAATGATAATAATTTAAAAAGAACAAAAACAAACCAAAAAACAACTGCATAATGAAGAGAAGAGTTCGATTCCCAGCCTCGCCCTTTCTTCCCAGTTTGACAAAAAAATCGAACTGAATGTCAAAGTCCTTCGGATGAGACTATAAACCGAGGCCCCGTGTGTGTGAACGCATGCAGAACATCTTGCACACATGTTAAATCCTGTTCCGCTTTTCGAAAGAGTAGGCCATTGTGTGCCGGTAGGAACAGATGACAGAATTTACAAAACCGCATACACACGGGGACTGGATGTAAAAAAGCACATGAGTGCTTATTCCATTATCCTCGATATAAAATAAATAAATAAATTAAGAGAAGCAGTTGATTTCATACCAGTGCCTCAGCTAATGGGGCACAATCTCGTATATTGACACACGCACTGAGCAGTTATCTTTCTTGGACGACCAGGCTGTGTGTGTGTGTTTGTTTGTGTGTGTGTGTGTGTGTGTGTGTGTATGTGTGTGTGTGCGCGCGCGCGCGCATGCGAGTCTAAATATGTACACACACCTGCAAGTTTATAGCAGCTCCAGAATGAAAGTGGTGAAGGTAGGGAGAGAGACTTCATTCCATTTTTTGTCATTACATAATATTCGTACATGTTACTCCTAAAAAAATCTGCATGCGTTCATTATAATTATATCCTTGCTTATTTTCTACATCTGTTTATTTTTGTTCTATATCAATTTGTTTGTTTTGTTGCATTTAGTGATCATATAATCATATCACAGTTCTAACTAATGTGTCCACCAAAGGCAACCAGCATGCTGAAGCCATTATGTGCAAACTTTTGCACCCACAGATTGGTTCATGCAAGCTGGAGCATACCAATATAAACAAATACACACATATCGGGCTTACAAACAATGTTTGCCTATGTGTGCACACACGCACATGCATGCACACACATGCATGTGCATGTGCACACACACTCATATATATTATCTTTTTTTCTCTTTCTTTTCTTTAGATAGATGGCTTGATGAAAAAGAGCAAATGCACTGCTTTTTCAATGTACCATCTGAAAATAAAAGTTTTGACTTCCACACACACACACACACACACACACACACACACACACACACACACACACACACACAGCTGAACATGAACAAACGAAAAAAATATTACAATTTTGTGTTGCACTGTTCATGTTAAAATTTTGGAGTAGAATTGAAGACATGCAAATAGAGGAGGATAGGGACAGCACATAATTATACTGATACGAAAGAAAAAAGAAGGAAGAATGGAAGACAGATGGTGAAGAAACGCTGAAAGGGGTGAGATAAAAGCATAAAAAACAGGTAGAATTAGTAGGCTAACACGAGACAAGGTATACTATCTTTGTACATTAAAATCATTTTATTTCAGGTCAGTTTTGCACAATGTATTGACATGACATTTGTTTCTGCTGGTTTACAGACTACATGATACATAAGTAGATTATGATAAAACAAATCCACAAAAAATAATGGAACAAAATGGAAAATACAATATATGTACCCCCCAAAAACTAAGTTATTAAAAAAATTGGACACATTATCTTGTATGTGCAAACCCCCCCATCCCCCCCCCAAATCCATCATAGTATATACCAAGCACTCTCTCACAATTAGTTTTGCTCAAAAAAGAAAAACTTGAGAATCAAATTGAGAAACAACACACACACACATGCGCGCGCGCAAAAAATGCAAAACTACAAAAACTTTTTTTTAAATCCTAACAAGAGTTGATGACTAAATAATTTTCAGTCTTGTCAACATCACTGGCCATCACAGCAAGACCAAAAATATGTTTGAAGCAGATAAGTCAATCCAGCTTGTAAGGAAAAAACCCATGTATTTCATAAAATTAAAAAACAATTTTGTTATTTTGAGGCCTCAGTTGCATGCAGATTCGTGGAGCACCATCTTTTTGATTTGTTTTTTAATTTCTTTATTTCTTCTCTTCATTTTTGCGAGTGCTCTACACATCTTTCTTCATTGGCCATAAAGAAACAAAGAAACATAACAAAAAAACTCCAAAAGAACGCTATCTCAAAACAGAAACATGAGACGAAATCATTTTCAATCTTAGCATTACTGGTCATCACAGCAAGGCAAAACTATTTCCTCAGCAGATCAATCAAACCAGCTTTAACAAAAATACACACATTAAAAATAGTGGACAAAAACCACCAAATGCAGACAACCAATTACAGCTTCATCAATAGAAGAAGGATGTGTCAACAATTCCGACCACATAAAAAAACATTAAAAAAAAATATATTTTAAAACTTTCAAAAGATAGCATCTCCAACTTTACCGAGTAAGCCTTGAGCCTGACCCAACTTTCAGCTCCTGGTTGAGCACTCTTCAGTGCCTTCAGTGCCTAACAGTTCATCCTCTATGGTACCTTACAGCAGACACTTTTCATCATTTAGAGGTGTCTATCGCATGCTCAAGAAATAGCAGGTCGATATTCTTGTGGCCTAACAATCCTGCCATCAAAAGCGTGTAAAGTAGGAAGTGGAGGAAAATGTTTAAAAGAGCTGTAAAAATACAACCTCTTTAACAACAAACAAGAACAAAAAATATTGGAACAAAAATGCACACACACACACTCATAATTTATAAGTCGGTTGGATGAGTGTTAACTGAAGCCCCATGTGCGAATACACGCAGAACATTTTGTGCACATGTTAAAACCTGTTCCGTTTTTCAAATGAGTAGGCTACTTATTGCTGGTTGGAACGGATGACAAAATTTACAAAACCACATACACACTGGGACTGGATGTAAGAAAAAGCACACAGTACTTATTCCATTATCCTCAAATTTTTCATTTTTAAACATACATATACATACATATATTTCATATATACATTGATTTTTTTTTTTTTAGGCCTCAGTTGCATGCAGATCATGGAGCACCATCTTTTTGCTTTATTTCTTTTCTTTCTCTTTTTTCTTTAGTGAGTGCTCTACATGTCTTCTTCATTGGCCAAAAACAAACCCCCAAAACACAAAAATCCAAAACAAAAGCAAAAGAAATTAAAAAATTCCCTAACTGAAAAAAAACACCAAATAGTACTTCGTTTCCTTCCTTTCTCCTTTGTGTTTTCATTTATTAAAAACGCAGTTAAAACAACATAACTCTTTTTTATTTCCAACAATAAACTCTAGCCATACAAACAATATACCATGTTAGGCTCATAATCCTACTGGGTTTTGAGTAAACATACAGATGTATAAGGAAGCTCTCATGTTAAAAACACCCATTATTCATGTTTCTATTTTATCTCAATTCATGTTTATAGCCCTGCTGATCACGAAAGCTATATAAGGGCTATCACCTCACTTGGTTTCCATATGTCCAGTAACATTGGCTTCATATTCAAAATCAAAACCATCTAAACCCTTCGAATATCCAACACCACAAACCTAAAATCAAAACCAACAAACCACATTAAATGACAAAGTACCTTAATCATTTCATTTCATATGACCAATAAAACCAGGTTATGCTTAAGATACCAGTCATTCTGCTTAATTCATCTTCACTAGGTTACAAAAAACTGGGTTTTTTTTAAAGAAACACTTCGAAGTAACCAAAAATACATGCCAAAGATGCCATGTAGGCTAATAACACAGCAGAATACAATCCTGTGCCTATTCCAGTGTTTACAATATCCCTACCTGGTTGTAGAACAAAACAATACAGGCAAACTGTCATATCAACTGAAGAGGGAACAAATTAAGCTTTCCTTGAAATAAGGCAGGAACACTGACTGGGAATGCGAAAAATAGGCAAGAGGATGAAAAGACAGGAAGGTAAGAAACAGTGTGATAGAAAAGAGGAAATTTCTAGCACAGAGTTTGTAGAAGGCAGGGATGCTATCTATACTGAACGAATCCCTGGCATCCCCATGGGGGACTATTACTCCACTAAAATTTGTCAGTTAAAAAAACAACCCTCATACCCACAAATGAAATAATTGTTTCATCATTTTAACACATACTCCTACCATGGTATACTATTGACAGAGCAATGTTTAGAATCACAGGAAAATAATATTTCCACTCCAGCTGTCAAAGTTATCAGTTAACTATATAGTAATGAATGAGGATATGTATTAACATAAGAACAAAAAATCCACGATGCTAAAAAAGTTAAGCTCATCATCATGAATTAAAGATGATCATTCTTTAAAAAAAAAAATTGCTTCAGTTGCATACAGATCGTGGAGCACCGTTTTTTTTTTTTTTTGGTGGGTGCCTCACATGTCTCTCTTCATTGGCAAAAAAAGGCCCTTTCTTTCCCTTCCAGTTTTGTCTTTTTTTTTCTAGGAGGCTAAAGTATCCTTTATCTTACCTACTGTCCGGAGCAGTAACTGCCCCAGTGTGAATTGCTGCCTGTGTCTATTTTTGTTCAGCTGCAGTGAACAGTCGGCTGGGTTTATCATTGCTCTAGTGTGTGCTGTTGCGTGCATTTATATACATGTAAACAAGTGATTGATCTGTCTTAATTTATATTTGCTCTAGTGTATGTGTGGTTGTGTCGAGTTTCATTCATTTGTCTTTTTTCACTAGCCTTCACTCCACGGTTCCCGACATACATAATTGTTGCCTTTCTTTTTACTGCTACACAGTAGTTAAAACATTTTGCACTAAACCTTCATCCAGTGTGCACTGCAGCACGTGCACTATGAATAAAGCTATTTCTGCAGTTATCAGTTGTTATCACATGACTGTAGCAAGATTCTATTGCGTTTAATAGACCATCCAATATCCACTATAGCCGAATGGTTAAGACTGTTCAACTTCAATCCTTTCTTCTTTTTTTTTAGATCATATTTTCAGTTTTTCCATTGTACAACTACGAAGGCTAAGGAGTACTGAAGAGGAATCTTTGCTTTTCAATTGTTCAACTTCAATCCTATGGGTTTATGAAGTTGTATGAATCATGGAGGTGTCTAGAGGATTGAAGCCGGGGATTTTATGGTCTTCCAGGTCAACTTCAAGTGCAGACCTGCCAGTGCCTTAATTCCCTTCATGTATATACACATGCAGAAGTTCAAATATGCACATTTTTTTAAGATCCTGCATTCACGTCAGCATTCAATGGGTTATAGAAACATGAACATTCCCAGCATACATCCCTGAAGAATGTGGCTACCTTTATGGTGGGTAAAAACGGTTGCATACACACAATGTCAATATTTGTGAACCCGGAGCTCTAGCCATGGAAAAGAGACTTCCCCCCCAAAAAACAACAACAAAAAAACCAAAAAAAACAACCAAACCCAACCAAAAACCAAACCCAAAAACAAACAAAAAAAGACAATCTGAATGCATTCAGAAAAAAAAGGAGACAACCAAACGACATTGCATGTATCAAGGTTCATGTTGGGACTATGAATCAAACACTTAAGGACTAGTGCCATTCATTTAAATTTAAATAAAAAAATAACGCCTAACCTTCTTATGTATCTGACAACATTCAAGGATCATTTCAAAATCACAATGTTGGGAAAACAAGCCCTCAAATAACGTCTAGCCAAGCGTACATCCAAGTACCGAAGGTTGCTGTAGCTGATGGGTGAAGTCTGACTTCAATCCCATGGGTCCATGAAGTTTGTTCGAATATTGGCAGCATCTAGTCAATTAGTTTGGGGAATTTTACATTTACCTGGTCAATTTCAACTGCAGATCTGCCAGTGCCTTAATTCCCTTTGAGTATATACACATGCAGAAGATCAAATATGCACCTTAAAGATCCTGTAACTCATGTCAGGGTTTGGCGGGTTACGGAAACATAACATATCCAGCATACATCCCTACAGTTGGAATGCAGCCTTGAGGATTTTATACAGTTTTATCTAATATCAGAATAAACCTGTGTTAAGTTGAAAGCTAAAACGCCTAACAAAACTATCTTAGCACCACCAATACTATTGAACTGATTGATTGAGCACCACCAATACTACTGAACTGATTGATGATAAAATAGAAAAAGGATAACTTTCTTACCAATGGTCACTTACTGGATTGTACTTGGAGCAAACTGTTGACTTAAAAAAAAATTCTATATTAATATTAATGATATTGAGAGTAGCTTTAATTTCACGCACACACACACACACTTTTCCATCCTACTCCATAGTACAAGAATCCTTTCCCTGATAAACCATAGCCTACCCCTTTCCATGAAACGTTTTTTAAAATACTGTTTCGTGTAATAGTATTTGATGGAGTACAGAGAAAATTCTGCTCACTAACAGCCCTAAAACTACTGAGTATCAAACTACAAGACAGAATGCCATGACAAGAGAGCAGATAAAGAACAGGGCTAACTGATGTCAGGGCTAACAGATGTCCTCAAGATCTTGCTAAAGGAATGGAAGAATGCAGGTCACATTGCCAAAACAAGAGGAAGATAGGACAAAGGTGCACAGCATAGCGGCCAAGATGCAGCTACAGAACCCTAAGCAGACTGGCAACCATACGGCTTGACATCTAGAAACACATGGGCATGATTTGACATAGAGACAGACAGGACCCTATGGAGGATTACTTTGGAGGGCTACAGCCTGCAGAGGATGGACAGAGAATAGGTGCTAATAGTCCATTACTGGCTATTTTGCATGGCAAGTGTGTTGAAAGAAAAGTAAATCTATAAAGCCATGCTAGAGGTAGACCAATCTACTCAAAGTCATTAATAAGAAATTTGAGACATTATCGAAAAATCTTGTCTGGTACATTATAGGAATAGAATGGTGTAACTCCTACTAAACAGGAAGGACAGAGCTTTATACTTTGAAATTAACTTCATATGAAAGGGAAAAAAGTTAAACCCCAATTAGTTTGTCATGAAGCAAAATCTATAGTGGCACATAGAGATAAAACAGTGCATTGACTTCCCTACAGCAGGCACCTTTTTTCCAGTCCTGCACCTATCAAGGGTTAGCTTAAGCCTTATTTTTCTGCATACTATTTCTCATTTACAAATGTTTCAACAATCATGGTAATCGCTAGAATAACATTAACTGACCAGAAAGCCAAACCATTCTTTCCAACCAAATACAATAAAGACCTTTACACTCTGATGCCCACTAATTCAATATGAAGGAAAGAACTTTATATTTTGATAGCACAGAACTCATTATGAAGGAAAGAGCTTTATACTTTGACAACACATAACGGGGAAAAAACTACATTTTGAAACTAACTGAAAATAAGGGAAAGCATTCTACCCTTTGGTAACAATAAATCAATACAAAGAAAAAAATTTTGATACCAACTTAGACTGTGTGACTTTACACTTTGATACCAACCAATTCAATATCAAGCAAAGAGCTTTGTACACTGCAACTAATTTCACATGTAGGAAAGTATACTTTGATACCAACCTAATATGAAGGGAAGAACATTACACTTGGATACCAACTAGTCAAAATGATGGGGGGGAAAACTTGATACTTTTGCACTAGCCAATTGAACATGAAGTAAAGAACTTAACGTTGATACAGCTAACTCAATATGAAGGGGGAAAAACACCTGTCAAACTCTACCTAAATCAATAAGAAGAAAAATAAACTGTGATACAGCTAACTGGACATGAAGGAAAAAACCTGTAAAACACCACCTAAATCAATATGAAGAAAAGTCAACTTTGATACAGCTAACTCAATATGAAGGGGGAAAAAACCTATTGAACACCACGTAATCAATATGAAGAAAAGTAAACTTTGATACAGCTAACTCAGTATGAAGGGAAAAAACCTATAAAACACCACCTAAATCAATAATAAGAAAAATAAACTTTGATACAGCTAACTCAATATGAAGGGAAAAAACCCCCGTAAAACAACAATTAAATCAATATGAAGAAAAGTAAACTTTGATACAGCTAACTCAATATGAAGGGGGAAAAAACCTATAAAACACCACCTAAATCAATAAGAAGCAAAGAACCTCATACTTTGATACCAACAAAGTAAATACAAAGGAAGGAACTCTATACTTTGATACTAGCTGAGTATGAAGAAAAGAGCTCTGTGGTGTGACACCGACTAACCCAATATCAAACACAGAAGCTTCATACTTTGAATTCCAACTAACTCAATAGGAATGAAATAATCCTATCGTTCAACATCAACTTATTTCATATAACAAAAAAACTTTATTGAGTGATACCAAATTAGTAAGAGCTTTGTACTTCAATACCGACGAACTCAATATAAAGGAAAGGACTTTATACACTGATAACAACTAGTTTCATTTGAAACAAAATCTGCAGTAGCGCATTATAGAAACTAAAACAGTGCTTTGACCTCCTTACAACAAGCACCTTTACAGTACCACCACTATCATGGGTTTGCTTAAGACTGATCGTTTTCTGCAGGTCATTTCTTTTTCAAATCCTTCCACTTATGGTATTTTCTGGAATAATTTTTCAATTGGTCAGAAAGCCCAAACCACTCTTTCCCTGTACTGCTGTTCCCTTATATAGCCGTTTCCCCATACCGCACAACAGAGTCAGAGTTAAGATATCAGTGTCAAAGAGTTAACTGTTAGGATCAAACTGGTGAAGTGTTAGGGGTTGCGGCATGGGGCAGGAACTAGGGTTAGAGCTAAGTGCTAACAGCTCAAGGGAACAGCACTACAGGAAAAAGAAGTGTCAGGGAAAGTAATGCTCTTTCTTGAAACATCCAGCACTCGGCTTGTGCAGAATTTCCTTTCTTAAATTGATCTCCGCAAAATCGAACGGAAAATTTGTTGCTGTGAAATAATGTTATGTTATACCAGTAATGACTATAGCAAAGATTTACAACACATGTCTGAGCCTATTTACATTATCTCTCTCCAGCTGCACATTTCCAGGAGTTTTCATTACATAATTTTGTATGAGTACTTCTGATCGGGAATTTCAGACTTATAATTTTCTGCATTTTTGGTGACCAGGCCAAAATGATGTTGTAAGCCAATAACAGCACTGTTTGACCATTTCTCTTTCAAAACCAATCAACTAGAACATATCTCTTCGGTCTGTTCCTGTGCTAGTTACATTTATGACATGACCCTCACCCCAACTCAGCATCAGAGAAACTAACTGTCCACATATCACCACAAGCTGAAATATGAATTTAATACAAACTGACTCAATATATAAGAAAAAATGTTTTGCTATGAAGAACACTTTATACTTTGATGTATACTTTGATGTTAACTCCCTCAATGTGAAGGATTGAAACCTTACAGTTTGACACCAACTATCTCAATATCATAAAAAGGAGCTTTTAGTTTTACAGCAACCAGTTCAATAAAAAGAAAGTATTTTACACTTGTCACCAACAAACTCGATACGAAGGAAAGAACTTTATCCCTCGGAACCAACTATTTTAATATGAGAATAAGCACTTTATATTTGATACCAACTAAGTGAATATGAAAGAAAGTACTTTAACCGTGATACCAACTGACTCAACCAAAGGAATGAGCTTTGAATTTTCAATGCAATTAATTGAATATGAAGAAAAACTTTCTTGGTTCCTATTTTAGTATTTAGGAAAGAACTTCACTTTGACACCAACTGAAATATGAATGAAAAACTATCCTTTAACAACAGCTAACTCAATACAAAAGGACTTTATCCTTTGATAGCTAATAACGATGTGAGACAGAAAACAGCCCTACTTTGATACCAACTCAACAGGAAGGAAAACTTTTATACCTTAATGCCAAGTAACCCAACATGAAGAATACTTTGCTTTGATACAAACTAACTCAATATGAAAGAAAGAGCTTTATACTTTGATAGATGAAGGAAAGAACCAACTGAATCAATATAAAGGAAAGAACCTTATACTTTAACACCAACCAACTTAATACAATGGAAAGAACTTAATACTTCAGTCTGAAGGAAATAACTTAATATTTTGATACTCAATATGAATAAACTGAAGACTTTGTTAACAACTAACCCAACATAAAGGAAAGAACTTAATACTTCGATAACAACTAACTTGATATGAAAAGAAAGGACTTAATACTTTGATACCAAATAACTCCATATAAAAGAAACTTAATACTTCAACAGCAACCAACTCAAAACAAAAAATATACTTCGATACTAACAAATCAGTACGAAAGAAAGAACTTCATACTTCGATACCAACTTAGTATGAAGGACAGAAATTGATATTACGATACCAACTAACTCAATATGAAAGAAAGAACTGAATACTTTGATACCAACTAACCCAATATGAAAAGAACTGAATAATTTGATACCAACTAATTCAAATAAAAGGAACTTTGATAGCAGCCTACTCAGTTTCAAGAAAGGAACTTTATTCTTCGATACCTTTAGTACCAACTAAACAAGTAAAGAGGAGATAACTTTATACTTTGATAGCAACTAAATCAATGACAGAAAACCTAATTTTGACACCAACAAAAAGGAAAAAAAATTCATAGCTTGAGAGCAACTAAATATGAAAGAAAAGAACTTTGTACCTCTGTGCCAATTAATTCAATAAGAAGGAAAGAGCCTCATGCTTTTAAGACCAAGTAGCTCAATATGAAGGGGAAAAAAACTGATATTTTGATACCAACTAAGTAGGAAGAAAATATAATTTGATACTAACCCAGTACAGAAGAAAAAAAACTGTGCACCTTGATACCTACTAGCTCAATATGAAGTAGAGCTTTGTACCTGAATACCAACTTTTTTCCTAAAAATAAAAATAAGAACCTTTTACATTGATACCAACTGAACAGGAAAGAAGAACTTTAATTTTTGGTAACAACTCAATATGAAGGCAATGACTTTAACTGTGACTCCCACTAAACACAAAGGGATAACTCAAATATGACTGAAATATGCTTTGAATTTTATGTCAACTACCTCAGTGTAAAGTAAAGAGACGTCATGCTTTGCTCAATACCAGCTCAATATGAAGGAAATAATTGTAACACTTTTACCCTAACAAATTCAACATGAAGGGAAAACTTTATATGCTGACGCCAGCTTTATATTTTGATATTACTTAAATACGGCAGACAGATTTTATCCTTTGATATCGGTTAATTCAATATGAAAGAGAAAATGTATACTTTGATAGTATCCTCATGAGTTAAACCTATTTCTAAACTTTCATGAACCTGCAGTAAATATTTTTCTGATTTTTTCTTTTAACTTGCCCTTACAACAAAAGGGTATGTGATAAATGCCAGGGGGAAAACTAGCAGGGCTGAGTGATTTGAGGGCTGTAAGACATTTCTCCCAACTTGCCTAAATACAAACCAATAGCATGTTCTTGTAATAATGATAATATATATACACACACATATATACACATACATATATACATACGTACATACATATATATATATATATATTATGTGTATTATGTATGTATGTATGTATGTATGTATGTATATATGTATATATCTATATGGCAACAACAACAAAAATGCATTGCTTATTCAACATCCAAAAGAAAGATTTCACACACACACACACTCATTGGTTGTCCAGAGGTAGCACATCTGCCTAGAATGTGATAAGTACAGGTTCGACCCATTGAGTCTTCTATGGTGTAATCTGTGGTGCAATATTTTCCACTGTACTTTAATCCATGGTGCAGTTTTCTGTGGTGTGAAGTCCTTGTTAGTGTGAAGTCCTTGGTGGTGTGAAGTCCTTGGTGGTGGTGGTGTGAAGTCCTTGGTGGAGTGAGGTCTTCGGTGGTGAAGTCCTTGGTAGTGTGAAGTCCTTGTTGGTGTGAAGTCCTTGGTAGTGTGAAGTCCTTGGTAGTGTAAAGTCCTTGGTGGAGTGAGGTCCTTGGTAGTGTGAAGTCCTTGGTGGAGTGAGGTCCTTGGTAGTGTGAAGTCCTTGGTGGAGTGAGGTCCTTGGTAGTGTGAAGTCCTTGGTAGTGTGAAGTCCTTGGTAGTGTGAAGTCCTTGGTAGTGTGAAGTCCTTGGTGGTGTGAAGTCCTTGGTGGTGTGAAGTCCTTGGTGGTGTGAAGTCCTTGGTGGTGTGAAGTCCTTGGTGGAGTGATGTCTTCAGTGGTAAAGTCCTTGGTAGTGTGAAGTCCTTGGTGGAGTGAGGTCTTCAGTGGTGAAGTCCTTGGTAGTGTGAAGTCCTTGGTGGAGTAAGGTCTTCAGTGGTGAAGTCCTTGGTGGTGTGAAGTCCTTGGTGGTGTGAAGTCCTTGGTGGTGTGAAGTCCTTGGTGGAGTGAGGTCTTCGGTGGTGAAGTCCTTGGTGGAGTGAAGTCCTCGGTGGTGTGAAGTCCTTGGTGGTGTGAAGTCCTTGGTGGTGTGAAGTCCTTGGTGGAGTGAGGTCTTCGGTGGTGAAGTCCTTGGTGTGTGAGTCCTGGTGGTGTGAAGTCCTGGTATGTGAAGTGGTGTGTGAAGTTCCATAGTGTGAAGTCCTTGGTGGTGAAGTTTTCTGTAGTGCAGTTTTTAGTGGTGAAGTTTTCCATAATGAAGTTTTCCATGGTGAAGTTTTCTGAAAAGAGCAGTTTTCCGTGGTGCAGTTTTCCAAGGTGTAGTTTTCTGTGGTGCAGTTTGCAGTTTTCCATGGTGTAGTTTTCCGTGGTGCAGTTTTCCACGGTGTCAATGGTGCAGTTTTCCGTGGTGCTGTTTTCCATGGTGTCAATGGTGCAGTTTTCCATGGTGTCAATGGTGCAGTTTTCCGTGGTGTCAATGGTGCAGTTTTCTGGTGTCAATGGTGCAGTTTTTCGTGGTGTCAATAGTGCAGTTTTCCATGGTGTCAATAGTGCAGTTTTCCGTGGTGTCAATGGTGCAGTTTTCCGTGGTGTCAATGGTGCAGTTTTCCGTTGTTCAGTTTTCCATGGTGTCAATGGTGCAGTTTTCCGTGGTGCAGTTTTCCATGGTGTCAATGGTGCAGTTTTCCGTGGTGCAGTTTTCCATGGTGTCAATAGTGCAGTTTTCCGTAGCGCAGTTTTCCATGGTGCATTTTTCTGTGGTGCATTTTCCATGGAGAAGGTTTTTGTGGTGCAGTTTTTTGTGGTGCAGTTTTTCGTGGTGCAGCTGTCTAAAGTGAAGACTTCTGTTGTGTCTTCCATGGCATCAGTGGGGCCTGAAAAGGAAGAACAGAGGTGTAATTAAGAATGAAAACTCATGGTTTAAATTCAATCTTCTTCTCTCATTTGCTTTACACTGTCAGATGCGTCTGGGGAAAATAATGGTATGTCCTTTCCAGCTCCTCTCGTAGGCCGTGCAGCTTGGTTTGCAGGTTTAAATAAGGAGGATAGTGGTAGGACGGATGAGATGTTCACCTGCCAAACAAGTAAAACTTGAAGTACTGAGTTTGACTCCAGCTCCACCCTTTCTTCCCAGTTTGACAAGACAATGAATTAAATGGCAAAGTCCTTCGAATGAGACTATAAACTGAGGCCCCATGTGTGAATGCGTGCAGAATCTTGCGCAAACATTAAAAACCAGTTCAGCTTTTGGAAGAGCAGGCCATTTTGTGCCAGCAGGAATGGATGACAAAATTTCATTAACGCATGCACACGGGTGTCATGTTTAACCACTAATCCCCAAGTCAGAATACAGCTACATAAACAGTTTGGGGAGGGGGAGGGGGGGGGGCTATGGTCAAATACACAAAAATCTCAAAATTGGTAAACCAAGCTGAAGCTGAGGAACAAACAAAAAATTAGATTATAATGTTGTGAACAAAGTTTCAATTATTTTCTTGCTACGACTGAAAATCCCATTCAAGGGGCTTTTCCCTCTGGAGTTAACATCAGTGCGACTTCAGTCCCGAAAAGTCCTTTGGATGAGACTACTAAATAGTAAAGAAACATCTGTCACAAATGTGACCCAAAACTGTGCAAGTTACTGATGGAAGCAAAGCGCCAATGTTGATATCAAAATGTTCTGCCTTAGATTGTTTTCATCCACAACAAACTCTTAGCAGTTTGCAGGAGCTTTACTCTCTATGACATGAAAAAAATTCTTCTGAAGGCAGTGTAGAGCTGCCTACATAGCACGGTACTTGAAGAAAATGGTGATATGCAACTTTCTCACTCAAGAGTGTGGTTATGGTGTCAATGAATCTTAAGTATGGTGTGTGAGAGAATGCATTTTCTTGAGTACTCTCAGAATGTTAAGCTGTGGAATGCCCAATCAACAACAGATGACACACTGGTATTACCTGATTGAGAGATTCCACTTGCCCGTGCCGCATCCTCAGGCATTGAAGTACCTAGGACGGGAACAGTCTTGGCGACAGTATTCTTCTTCTTCCTCGCATGCTCCAACAGCAATTAGTTGTTGTCCGTCCAATGAGTGAAAAGGCGCTGTGCTGCTGTGAAGTGCCTGACAAGTCAGGACCTGGGCATCCGACTTCGGAGTAGGTGACAATGCGACTCTACACAAAAAATTAACGGTTTTAAATAAAATGTGTGCATGCGTGCTCATGGACACACGCACACACTCACACAAAAAATGAGAAAGAAACAGAGGTAAAGACACAGAGACGACAGCAGCCAGCCTAAGCAGTTACGAAAACAAGTACAAGCACATAAAGAGGCATATGGAGACGCGCATGTATGCATGTGCATGCGCACGACGAACACACACACGCGCATACCCACAAGTGCATATGTACACATACATATTTATTTTCTTTATATATCTATCTATATCTATACATATATCTATATCTATATATATATATAAACATATTACATCGATGACTTAAAAGACAAAAATAAAGATGTACTGCTTATTCAATGTACCATCTGAAAATAAAATTAAACTTACAAACTACACTCTACACTCCACACACATGATGGATCCATGGTCTAGAGTTAACACGCCTGCTTAGAAAAGTGAAATGTGGGTATGATCCCCATTTTGAGCCCAAATGTTTCCCCCATCCAACTGACCATTACTGCTTGTAAAAGGATCATGTTAATAACATACATGGCTCAGGCCAACAGTTGTATGGATTACTGATGCAAGCAAAGTGCAAATCCCAATACTGAAATGTTATGCTTTAAAATATGCCGAGATTGTCCTCAACCATAATGAACTATTAGCATGAGCTTCACTCTCTATGAAAGGATAAAAAAAATCTATTGAAGCCATAGTACAGCTGCCTATATAATAAAGCACTTGAAAAAATGTGTATTTACACAAACTTCTCACTCAAAAGTATTCTTACAATCTCAGTGATATTCCTAAGTATGATGTGGGAGACACAGCAAATGTTGAGGACTCTCAGAATGTTAAGCTGTGAAATGCCAATAACAACAGATGACACACTGGTATTACCTTACTGAGAGCTTCCACTTGCTCGTGCCGCATCCTCATGCATTGAAGTACCTAGGACGGGAACAGCCTTGATGACGGAAGGATTCTACACAGAAAATTTAGCTAGTTTTAAATGCCTGCAGACACACACACACAGAGAAAGAGATAGAGAGAGAGAGACATCAGCAAAGAGACGGAGACAGAGAGACAGACACCTAGCTGGTTAGCCAAGTAAGCAGTTATACCAGGGTTTATACAGACCTGACTAGAAAAAAAAAAAAACCGGCCTTTTAGGGCCTTTTAATAAAAATTTAGGGACTAACCATGGGGTATCAAAAGTATTAGTATCAACCTGAATACACCTTTACTTTGATAAAACTATTACTAATCTCTAACTCATGTGAGCAAAGTCTCGTCGCCTAAAACTGTTAATGGATATTGAGTGAGAGAGAGAGATGGGAGAAGGGGGAGGGGGGGGGGGGGGGGTAAATTGCTGGATATAACTACTCTTCACCATGAATATACAAGTCACTTATTGTCAGTGCAGGCAAGTGGTAGGCCTAACACAGGCTAGAAAACTAAACCCATCCCCTCTCCGCCTAGTATTGCTTTTAAAACTAAAGCGAGCTTTGGATGAGTCTGCCATAAGCCGTGAACTTAAAAGTAAAGTCAACTGAACCAACCACATCAAGCTATGGAAAACATGCTAAGAGCTGGCATTTCTGGCTTATTCTTGTTTTTGTTTGTTTTTCTTTTCAAGTAAGAATGGTGGGGAATAAGTGCATGCTCTTGAGGACTACAAAATGTTAAGCTGTGGAATGCCCCAAAACACCAACAGATGACACACTGGTATTACCTCATTGGGCGATTCCACTTGCTTGTGCCGCATCCTCAGGCATTGAAGTACCTAGGACGGGAACAGTCTTGTTGGCAAAATGGTTCTAAACAAAAAATTTAGACATTTTAAAATCAAATGCCTGTGTGCGCACACACACACACACACTCATACAAAAACTGAAGATCAACATACACAGAGAAACAGAGAAAGAGAGAAACAGAGATAGCCAGCCAGCCAAATGAGCAGTTAAATACAAACTAGTACAGGCACATGTTCAAACAGGCAAATGTACACATGCACGCGCACGCACACACATGTGCATGCATATACATTTTCTTTAGATGGATGGCTTGATAAAAGAATAATACACTGGTTACGTCATGTAGCCTCCGGAAATAGAAAAAGTTAAACACACATAGACGCACACACAGATGGACCAGTGATCTTGAGCTGACACCTATCTAGACAGCATGTAGTGCAAATTTTTTTTTTTTTTTGGTTTTTTTTTTGGTTTTTTTGCTCCTTGGCTAAAGCTCTGAGGCTCACTAATGGTGATACTTTTGCATATCATGTGATCTTTTCCCCCCACCACTCAGGTAGCTGCATTCCGACTTCAGGGAAGGTGTCTAACCATGACCCCTGTATGCATGTAGCCTTTTTTTAAAAAAATTATTTTTGTCGTCCCTTCATAAAGGCAGTATGGGTTTTTAATGTGTGCGCACAACATTCTGCGTGCATTTGCACACAGGGCGTCAGTCTCATCCGAAGAACTTTAACATTCAGTTCTCGTCAAACTGGGAAGAAAGGGCAAAACTGAGATTCGAACCCAGAACATCACAGTTTATTTGTAAGGCTGGTATACGTCTTCCTGCCACCTTCCTTCTTAGAGCAAGTTTGATCCTCATTTAATCCTAAAGTTTTTGTCCATGTGGTCTTTCACACACAACAATAATAACCCAGGTTTTGTGCTGACCACAAAAGAACCAAGAGCAATAAGAGAGTTTACCCAGTAATATTCAGTTGTAAATAGCCATATTTATAATATTAATGCAAAGGATTTTTTTTTTAAAGAAAAAAAAGGTTTGTTTGGCACTGCTCCTATGGCAAAACTCTCCCTCTCTGGGGTGAGCAGCCTGAATTTCAAGCAGGTAAAATCTACTGTGACTGAAAGTAGTATACAACAAATCAATACACTACAATACAAATCAAATCAATACAAAACAATATTTCACAACTGTAAGACAGAAAAAGTTACCTAATGGAGGTTTGTAGAACTCTTTCTTGATTGCAAGAACGTGGCAGAAATTCTTCTTCTGCATTCCCTGGCCAGGTTAAATTTTCAGTCTGGTCTGGATGGTGAAGTCTGCAGTCTGTGGTAGTGATCCTGCTGGTTCCCAGTTTTTCCTGGAGCTCTACTGGGTAGGGCCACGGCTAGTGTTCAGTGTGTTGATGGTAGGACATGACTGCAGGACGGGGAGGGGGTTTGTGCCCCACAGGGGCACTGGTCAGTGTGGGATATTTTCAGGTGATGGAGATGGGGTAGGAGCTGGCAGTGTCCTGTTCGCAGTCTAAAGATGGTGACTTGAGAAGCTCTCTCTAGCTCAAGAATGCCGTGCTGGCACCAGGCTTTCCTGAAGCTGTTTCTCAAGATCATCCTTGCTTCACTGTAGGACACTGGCTGGGCTGGCTGCTCCAAGTTGCTGCCTGCCTTGGACAAGCGGTTTGCCTCTTCACCCCCCCTGTGCCACAATGGGGGTGGGGGGGGGATCCACTGCAGCGGCACTAGTTCTGACTGGGGAGGCTGAGCTCTTGTCTGGTGTCTCTCAGGATCTTCTCTCCCCCTGGTACCTGGAGACTCTGCAGGATGGGCTTGCAGTCGGTGAGGAATGCTGTGTTGGAGGGTAGTGTGTGTTCCTGGTTGAAAGTCTGGGCTACAAGTAGCAGAGCACAGGCCTCAGCATGGTGACTGGTGGATAGGGTGCCCGTGGCGATAGACTTAATGATCATCATGCCATTGGGGAATCAGATGAATGGCCCGCTTCCTTCATTCTTCACCGCTACTTCAGCAGACCCATTTGTGTATACTCTTGCCCTGGTATTGAAAGGGTACCTGGTGTTCAGTGCTGCTAATGTCAGTGACTCAAGTTCCGCAGCTGTGTAGCACTCTTTGCTCCCAACACCTGGGATGATGAGGGCTCTCTGCCAGACATAGTGCTGGAGGGATTAAGTTGGCTGGTTGGTTGCTGACAGAGGATGGTGGTGATTTTTCTAAGAGTCTTGATGAGGTGGTTAGGGCTCTGTTGCTCCTTTAAGTTATTCATCGGGGCTTTCAGTTTAGGGAGGAGAGGGAGTCTTCAGGTTTTTCACTTTGCCTCAGGAATTTTTCTTTTTGACTTTCTTCAAGTGAAATAAAACAGGCTTTTTCCCCTGTAGCCGACACTGGCGTCGTTTTCGTGCCACTTGTGACGAGTCTGAGGCCGGCATTCTGCATCTTGGTCAGGTTGTTGAAGTTGGTCTTGGCAGCAGTTGACCAGGCATTGGAGACGTATTCTAAGTGAGATCTGACAGTTGCAGGCAGAAATTCAACTGTGAGCGACTTGATGGTGTTTTCCACGAGATGAGTGACTTGACTGGTGTCTTCTACGGTGTAGGTAGTCTTTCATGGTGTAGTTAACCAGTCATCCACAGCATCAGCAGGGCCTGAAAGGAAAAAAGCTGTGTTTAAAAATGGTTTTACGTCAATTAGATTCTAATACTGTGAACAAAGCTCCAACTGTTCTCTCGGCACTACTGCAATGTGCAACCCCTATTCAAGGGACTTCCCCCCTAGAGTTAACATCAGTACCAAGGAGGAAGGTGGCAGGACGATTAAGACGTTCACCTGCCTAAAAACAAAACTTTGAAGTTTTGGGTTCAATCCCAGCCTTGCCCTTTCTTCCCAGTTTGATGAAAAAATCAAACAATATCAAAGTCCTTGCGATAAGACGACAAACCAAGGCCCAGTGTGCAAATGCACATAGAAACATCTTGCATACACATTAAAAACCTATTCCACCTTTTGGAAGAGTCAACAACCATTTCATACTAGTAGGAACGGATGACAAAATTTTAAAAAACCATGCGTACAGGTGTCTTGTTTAGATACCATCTCTGAAGTCAGAATGCACCTACCTAAATGGTGGGGGAGAATGGTCACATACACAAAAATCTCACCATTGGTGAACCTCAAGAGCTCTATCCAAAGAACCAGAGGAACAAAAAGAAAACAAACAAACAAAAGCCCCATCAATACCAATATCACTCCCTGGATTTTTTCCCCCTCCCGTACTAGATACTACTTATGCAAAATGATAACTCTTTGGGGTTCAATGATGTCTGGATATTTCTTAAGGTAAAAATTCTTTACTCCAAAGACAACATACATGGGTACATGGAAATGCATACACAAAACAATCCTAACCATCATAAGCAATATATTGATGCATGTTTGTAGTGGGTGTGCATGTATTGCGGATTTACTTCCCTTGGCATGGTCTTTTCAAAGTTATACTTACTGAGTCTATAAGGTCTTTAGAGGGTTAACATTACGATGTGTTGAGACAGTCTTTGCCCATGACAAAAACTTCCATGACAAACCCTTAGTATGAGGTGTATTTTCCATGAAAGGAGATAAAAAATCTTCTGAATCCAGAGTATAGCTGCTGATATAGCAAAGTACTTGGAAAAAGATTCAACCAATCCACTGTTGACCGCCGCTCATTCTCTATTTCTGGTCCATCCATCTGGAACAACCTTCCTCTCTCTCTTTGCCAGAAACCTAGTTATGACACTTTTAAATCCAGCCTCAAGACATATTTCAAACCTAAGACTTCCCCCCTCCTGTTTCATATCTAACCCATGTTCTATCACCCTGCTAAAGTATACGGCCTGTGCGAGTGTATGTGTGCTTTTGAAAAACATTTGACTATCGAAATTTTATTTCATAGATTTTGTCTGCATCGCACCATGTTTGTAAATATCTGTTTGTTTAAACTTTTGATTATTTATCATTGATTGCATGACTGTGTAAGATTAGGTTGAATGCATGCGCTTTGATTTGTCTTTGCAAGATAAAGCGCTATATAAGTTCCATTTATTATTATTATTATTAAAAAAAAGGCCATGTACATGAATCCAGAGTATAGCTGCTGATATAGCAAGGTACTTGGAAAAAAAAGGCCATGTACACAAACTTCTCACCCAGAGTCTGCTTACGGTCTCAGTAAGGTGATTCTTAGTATGCTGCATGAGACAGGGTGCATGCTCTTGAAAACTCAGAATGTTAATTTGTGGAACATACAAACAACAACAGATGACACACTGCTATTACCTTTATGGGTGCTTTCACTTGCTCGTGCCACATCCTCAGGCATTGAAGTACCTAGGACGGGAACAGCCCTGATAGGATTCTGCAAAAAAAATGGTACATTTTAAAACTAAATGTCTGTGCAAACATGCATGCACACACACACACAAACACAGATAGAAAATTGAGAATTGAAAATTTCAAAGTTAGCCTTTGCCATTGCTAGATGTTTACTGCATAGTCCACTTGAATATTAATTGTAGTTACATTGTTATTTCATGTTCCACACTGCTGAGTTTAAATTTTGCTCCTGTGTAAGAGTATTACCATTATTAATATTACTTTTCTAGGTTGGGTTCTAGTTTTTGTTCATTTTTTTTCCACAAAAATACCAACACTGATGCTATTTCTTAATCTTTTCTCCTTCCACTCCCTCTCCCTTCTTTAACTTCCATTACACTTTCCACTTCCCTGGTCTAATGTCACTTAAGAGTGAACAGACGTTAAATTGAAGACAACAACAGATAGATTGGTAATGAGAAGCATGGATTCAATCTCCATTTGAGCCCAAATTGTCCTCCCCTCCACTAGAATTTCACTGGTGGTCTGGCTGAGAGTCTTTTGCACACAACGATAAATACCAGTCACATGCTCAACATATATTTAAGTACACAGAAAATAGCTACAACAACAAGAGAGTTTTTTCTGGTAAAACAATCACATTGACAGGTCAAATACCCATCTACTCAGGATTTTTAAATGGGTGGTGCTGTTCTTATGACAATGCACTCTCACCAGGTTGAGCTGCCCACATTTCACTCACAGAAATCTGCCATGACTAAAAGCATTATATAACAGGGGACCTGTGACTATGGGAGTGTCTGTATGACTTATAGCATGTTGATGGCTTTTTTCACTGGGCTATATGCTGCTTGAAAGATAACGACCAGAGAGGGCGCAGGTGGTAAATGGGAAATGTCAGTACAGGCTGTCTCCTGTTGGTTGGCAACAGCACAAGCTGGGCAGGGTTGTTAAGAACTGACCTAAAGGGGATGAGATACTTGGCCAAGGGAGGGAGGGAGGGATGGAGGGAGGGAGAGAGAGAGATGGGAGAGATAGTAATATTGATGCCACAGCAAAAGATATCACTGAATAAGAATTTTTACTACAATTGTATTCAATTTGTCTGGAAAATTGTAATTTAAAAAAGTGCATATGTACATAAATACACTATGATACGACAATATGATAGTAGAATACAATACAATACAAAACAATACAATGGGAATGCCCAACACTACAAGATTTTACAGGTGACCGCCCTAATATTACCTCTGTGATCAGCAGTGCTATAAACAACAATACTGGACTGGACAGGATTAGAGTGGACTGACCCAACAACAGATGACACTGGCAGGGATTTCAAGGACGACTCCACTCCCCCCCCCCCCCCCCCCCCCCCCCCCCCCCCCCCCCCCCCCCCCCCCCCCCCTCCCACAATCCAGATGCAACTATAAACCAAGATCCCGTGTGCAAACACAAAGAACATTAAAACCTGTTCTGCTTTTTGGAAGAGTGGGCCATTGTGTGCCAGTGGGAACAGAAACATTTACAAAACTGCATACATACGGGGACTAGATGTAAAAAGCATGAGTGCTTATTCCATTATCCTCGGGGGAAAAAAGATACCTTCATCTGTGACTTCAACTTGCTCATGCCGCATCCTCAGGCATTAAAGTACCTAGGACGGGAACAGCTTCGATGACAGATTCTGCACACACAGAAAAATTGACATACCAAAATTATATATATATATATATATATATCTTCATATCTATCTATCTAGATATGAAGATATATATATATATATAGAGAGAGAGAGAGAGAGAGAGAGAGAGAGAGAGAGAGAGAGAGAGAACTTTTTTTCCTCCTAAACAGGCTGCTGTGCTAAGAGACTGTCATGAATGAAGACAATCTAAATACTTCAAAGCATTAACGGCATTTAAATGAAGGCCTGGGCACTTTCCTTACATCAACTACTGACAGTGTTTGGCTTGGGCAAAATAATTATAATGATACATCCAAGACGCTTGCCGTCTTTCAGTATCGTTAACTTTTGAGTTTTATTTGGTAACATCTTGCCTAGCTTCATTCAAAAATATGTATCCTATACAGTAAAGTACAGGTGAATTTTGTACATGTATGTACCCATAGGTACAAATAAAATAGAGCGAGGCTTTACTAATCATGATTTAGAAATCAATGGTGGCCAGCTAAATCTTGATGGTAATGAAATTTTTTTTTTTTTGGAGGGGGGATATTGATTTTATCATCTTTCATAACTTATATCCACACCTGCTGCTGGCACTTTACTTTCATTTGTGTATACAGGCATGCAGAATATCAAAATGCCCCGTAAAGGTCTAGACATTTTGTCTGCTTTCTGTAAGTTATGGAAATACAGAAATATCCAACATATATTTAAGGCTTCATAGTGGTACCACAAAAAACCCCCACCCAAAATGACAACAATTCATGTACTTACCTTTGTGGGCACTGATATGTGTAACAGCCACGAAGTTGGAGACAAGGCCAGAGAACTAAGATGACCCACACGACTTTTGACATCTATGCTTCGACTTTTAAGGAATCAGGGCAAGATGGAAGAGACTGGTAAGGTCAAGCAAATGCTTGAAAAAAGTGTCTGGGGGCTAAATCATGTAAATGTGTCCTTTCCCCTTGAGCACTGTGTGCAAGGGCTGTGCCATTTTAGGACACTTATGTTCCTCACTGGATTTTCCCTTCAGGAGCATGTCTGTCAGGTGTTGCCCTTCAGGGGCATGTCTGTCAGGTGTTGCCCTTCAAGGGCATGTCTGTTAGGTGTTGCCCTTCAGGGGCATGTCTGTCAGGTGTTGCCCTTCAGGGGCATGTCTGTCAGGTGTTGCCCTTCAGGGGCAAGTCTGCCAGGTGTTGCCCTTCAGGGGCATGTCTGCCAGGTGTTGCCCTTCAGGGGCATGTCTGCCAGGTGTTGCCCTTCATGGGCATGTCTGTCAGGTGTTGCCCTTCAGGGGCATGTCTGTCAGGTGTTGCCCTTCAGGGGCATGACTTTCAGGATGTTGCCCTTCGGTCAGGTGTTGCCCTTCAGGGGCATGTCTGTCAGGTGTTGCCCTTCAGGGGCATGTCAGTCAGGTGTTGCCCTTCAGGGGCATGTCTGTCAGGTGTTGCCCTTCAGGGGCATGTCAGTCAGGTGTTGCCCTTCAGGGGCATGTCTGTCAGGTGTTGCCCTTCAGGGGCATGACTTTCAGGATGTTGCCCTTCGGTCAGGTGTTGCCTTTCAGAGGCATGTCTGTCAGGTGTTGCCCTTCAGGGGCATGTCTGTCAGGTGTTGCCCTTCAGGGGCATGTCTGTCAGGTGTTGCCCTTCAGGGGCATGTCAGGTGTTGCCCTTCAGGGGCATGTCTCAAAATGTTGCCCTTCAGAGGCTTGTTGAGGGTGTTGCCCCTCAGGGGCATATATTTTAGACTTTGGCCCTTCATGAGCTTGTTTTTCAGACTTTGACTCTCCAGGAGCTTGTCTTTCAGGATGTTGCCCTTCAGGAACTTGTTCCTTCAGGAGCTTGTCTTTCAGGGTGTTGCCCTTCAGGAACTTGTTCCTTCAGGAGCTTGTCTTTCAGGATGTTGCCCTTCAGGAACTTGTTCCTTCAGGAGCTTGTCTTTCAGGATGTTGCCCTTCAGGGGCTTGTTCCTTCAGGAGCTTGTCTTTCAGGATGTTGCCCTTCAGGGGCTTGTTCCTTCAGGAGCTTGTCTTTCAGGGTTTTGCCCTTCAGGAACTTGTTCCTTCAGGAGCTTGTCTTTCAGGATGTTGCCCTTCAGGAACTTGTTCCTTCAGGAGCTTGTCTTTCAGGATGTTGCCCTTTAGGGGCTTTTTTAGGACTTTGGCCAAATGTGGCTTGCGAGTATGCCTTTCTAAGTTTTACCTTTCACAGTTCAACCCTTCAAGGTTCTCTGCCTTTCAGGTTTTGTGGATTTGCCCTTTCTGGATTTTACATTTAAGTGTTTTGCCTTTCAGGGCTTTGCCCTTCAGGGTTTTGAGAAACATTGCTTTATCTCCCATTCCACGCCCTTACCCCTAATGTCTAAATAATTTAAGTCATGTGGGTTAGGACAAGTCCAATGGGTCTTGTGCTCCAACATCGTGCTGCTGGTGTCTCCAGTAGCTGCAGTGTGAAGGTCCAGGATGAATGAAGAAGGCCTGTTGAAAAATACATGAGCAATTATGTAGCTTATATCAAAATAGCAAAAATTTTAAGGGTTGGCTGAAAGGTTTTTAGCCTAATTTACATAATGGTTACTTAGACAGGTCAAATGATAGCAGCCCCTAATAATTATGCTCCTATTTCTTTTTCCTTTGATTTGAATGATCATTCAGGAAAGGAGGGGGTTACCATTTGAATGTAAACACTAAAAACTTGAGTGGCCGGTATTGATCAAGTATCAGCTCCTGGAGCCATGAACCCATCAAAGTTACCAGGACATGGTGAATACTTTACACGGCATTGCTCTTTCATATACCTCAGTCAAGCGCTGGCTGACGGGATTTACATTATGTGTGGCACAAGAATGCTGACGATGTACTGAGGTCAGGAAGACCAGCAACTGCTACCACAAAGCAAAACCTTGATCATGCCCTAGAGACGATCATGTAATGCCACTGATTATCCATTCAGCAGGCAGCAGACCGAGTGGATTACTCACAAGGGAAAATTTCATCTCTCACCAAGAAAATTTATCAAAGGAGGCCCGTCAGGGATACTGACTGGAGATGATTACACTACAGCTCCTGCACACACATAAGTGATTGCCATAGCAACCATATACGATGCGCAGCTTCAAGTTTACCGAGCGTTCATCCTACGCGCCAGACTTCACCCCATCAGACTTCCACCTGTTTCCAAACAGGAAAATAGCCTTGGATGGTCGCCACTTTGCCAAAGATGAGACAGAAGCTGTGGAGGAGTGCCTGGAGGACCAGTCTGAAGAGTTCTCCACAGGGGATAAAGGCGCTTAAGCACCGTTGGGTCAAGTGTTTCACCCCGGGGAGGGGGGCAGGAGAGGGTTATATTGAAAATATAAAGTGATCAAAATTGTCTTTCCTATACAGTATACCGTTTGTTTGAGGCTCAAAACACAGTCACCCCTCCTATTACTTTTCTCGCAATTTGTAAACAAGTTTTTATAAATTATAGGGTGTTTTTGTTCACTTTAAGTTTTATTAGACAAAGGGAAAGAGGGAGGGGGGAATGGGAAGTTTAGTTGATGCATGAGTACAATATGATTATCATTTAATAAATTATACAATACATAGAAAAGAGTTAAACAAAACAAAACTATATATATATATATGTATATATATATATATAGTGATTATATGTAATAATATATATATATAATTAATATATATATATATATATATATATATATATATATATATATATATATATATATATATATATATAAAGTCCTTCGGATGAGACTATAAACCGAGGCCCCGTGTGCGAACGCATGCAGAACATCTTGCACACACGTTAAATCCTGTTCTGCTGTTCGAAAGAGTAGGCCATTGTGTGCCAGTGCAAACAGATGACAATTTAAAAAACCCTCATACACACACACCAAAACACAAAAAAATCATCTGAGCGCTTCGATTTGTTGCTTTACAAGATTCAGCGCTATATAAATTCCATACAATATTATTATTATTATTATATATATGTGTGTGTGTGCGAATGATCTATGCATGTTAAAGACTGCGTAATTCATGTCAGCGTTCAGTGTGTTACAGAAACACAAATATACCCAGCATACATCTCTGAAGTCAGAATGCAGCTACCTTCATGGTGGGCAAAAACTGTCGCATATGCAAAATCTCACCATTGGTGAACCTTGGAGCTCTAACCAAGAATTTTTTTTTTTAAAGGTAAGGAAGATTTTTTTGTAGTTGTCAATCTGTATGTAAGTGCATGTGATATTTGATCAGTTTTCCAAACCCAGAGCAGATTTTCTAATTTCTTTATACAGCCCATCTAACAATATTAAGATTTTTCTGTCTCAGCAGGCACTAGATGGCAGTGGATAAAATTGCCACTATAGTCTATGCTACACATTAATTTTTATTTTTTAAAGGAGATTAAACAACATACTACATATGGGAAACGTTTTCTGGCAGATCGTAGAACTATGAAGCTATTTGAAAAAAGATATATTGCACTGTATAGAAAACACTCACCAATTGATCCTGCCAGGTCATAAAAAGTGTGATGCAGGCTAAGGCTATGTCAGGCATCTCCCTGTCTTCTGTCCTGTGCTTCAGGGGGGTTGTCTGTGAAGGGCACTGCTCCATGTGGTCAGCCTAAAATCAAACAACACAGGCGTCTTCAATTTCACAGTCATTTTGTTGGTGTTTTTTTTGTGTCAATGACAGGTTTGATAGTAATTTCTAATTAACTTCATAGTCAAGACAAAATCTGTGATTTGGGGGAAGGGGGGAAGCTTTCACAATTGCTGCAAACTCAACCTCTTTTTTGTTTCTCAGAAAGAAAAGCTTGCAACTGCTATTCACTTGACCTCTCTAAAAACTTATTTCTAATCATTAAAGTTGTCAAGCTAATGGAAAACTTTCATGGAAAAACAGCATGAAAAGCACCACACCTGCATTGACTTTTCTTGACTTATCCCTTTACTCCCTGAGAAGTAATTTCATTTCATGTTTATAGACCTACCGACCACAAAGGCCACACCAGGGCTGTCCTATCAATTTCAGCAACCCCACTACCAGTCACCTGAACTTCAAAATCAACACTTATCCCTTCAATCTGAAAAAAGCAATGTTTAACAACAAAGTACCATGAAAACTTTGGTTTAAACCAAGAATACAGAAGTCAACTAGGCTATGATTTTAAAAGTAGTTTTGTCTTATTACCCAATTTGTTCTTAACTAGGCATGTGTCACCAGATTATTTAATTTGGCAATACACTAAAAACTCAATTTTTGTCATAATATACATTCTTGGAGTATGTTTTTCCCAGAATTTAAATGCAATTTGTAGTATATATATATACATATATATTTATAACACACACACACACACACACACGCGCGCGCGCACATATGCATAGAAATTAACTTTGACAGATGACCATCTTATTTTTATCTGGAAGAAAGGTCTTCTGCACATGAGCGTCTAATATTTATTATTTAAAAACTTTTATCTATTGGACATAGTTTTTAAATTACTTTCAGTATTAATTTTGTCTCATTGCCCCTTGTTTCTCCTAGTAAATCCGCATTTTCATTCCAGTTAATACTGCAGTTACAATAAGAAGGAACCCAGCAAAAAGCTCTTCCCATCCCTTTGGACATGATATTTAATCACAGAAATGAATCAAAAATTAATTTCAACGTGTGTGTACTGTGTATGTGTGTGCACTGTGTGTGCGCGTGCACTGTGTGTGTGAGTGTGTGTGTCAAAGTCAAACTTCTATTTTTATATGGTACATTGAATAAACAGTAAAATAGTTACATTAGCAATGTCTAATAATTATATTTAAAAATAATAAGATGATAAAGATTTACATTAGCAAATCTTTTGAATGGTGTAATCAACATTATGTGTGTGTGTGTGTTGTGAGAGCATAAACAGTTTCACTAACAATACTTTTGGGCATAACACCTGAGTTATGGTCAAACTATTTCGCTGTATGGTATGTTAATTAAACTGGAATTCATTTGTGGTTCAAGTTAAAAAAAAAAATTTTAAAGCAAACAAACCACACACAAAAACCAGCTTAAGTTTAAAATGATCTGGTAAAAAACTATTCGCAGTTCTATCTCTTAAAAACTTCGATGTCGTATCAACTGATTCAGTCAGGAAAGAATACAGAGTGCCTCACTTCAAACGAAATTTCTGTTCGTCAAAACCGAAAGTAGGACAGTCCCTCATCTTACTTTCCATAGGTATAAATATCAGCAGTTAATTTCTTTTAGAGCAGAGCGTTGGGGACCAGTTGCAACGAATTTTGTTGCCTTTTATCTGTCTCAGAGCAACTTGAGTCAAAACATACAGTGCTAAATCTTGGTCGGCCCATGGTGGCTCTTTGAAGTTGGCTACTGCTTGGACATGAAGCTAACGAGAGCACCTTGTCCGGCTTGTGATTGGCTGCTGCAATCACGTGTCCGGAATCCGCCATCTTGGTTTTTCGTCCGCTAATAAACAGTGACTCTGTTGTCGAACTCTTCCCATTTCACGGAACCTCTCTAGGCCTACTTCTATGCTTGTGCACGGGCACACCCGCCCACCCTCCCATACACACACACAATTCTGACAATTATAACAATTTTTATGGTATCCACACATCTTACTACACATGTCATCTAACTTTTTGTAATAGTTTAACGCTTCTCGATCAAAACAAGAAAAAACTCACTTGAGAAGTTCATGGTGCTGAGTGGTAGAAAACACAAACAAGTTCAGAAAACTGCTTGTACTTGAGGTGCTTCCGTCGTATCGAACGCAATGGAGGAAAAACGCGCGGAAAGACCACGCGGTAAGCATCACTTACCTACTTAGCCAGTGCAGCATCTCTTCATTGGAGATGGGGAAAGTTATCATCTATCAAACAATACAACAGGCCGTTCTGTCGGGCCGTTCTGTCGTAGCAGACTAAAAACCAAGATGGCGGATTCCGGACACGTGATTGCAGCAGCCAATCACAAGCCGGACAAGGTGCTCTCGTTAGCTTCATGTGCTGCTTGGCACTCCTCACCATTGCTTTGCAGGTTCCAGCTTCACATTAAATTTTTTGCTCTCCATTGCTTCAGGATATTTATCACACACGCAGCAAAAACACTTGCTACTTCGTCAATCTAGCTTCCCGGTTCTGCTTTAGTCAGCTGCACGGGATTTTATGCACACTTTCTGCCTTGCTTTAATTTTAATGTTTCGAAATCCAACCAATTTTTGTTTTAATCTCTAACTGGTGAGATCGACTTCCGGTGATTACGCTTGCGCCGTTTAGTGATAACCTCCCTTGGACAATTTGTTGTCGGCTGCTAGGTCTAGTTGTTTCGATCATGTAGCCTACTCGCAAACATTTTGAACCTTTTCTATTCACACCAAAAAAAATTCAATATATTTTTAATTTATAATCATCCTTAAAGAAATATTTCTGATAAGCAGGTGTTGATTCTCAAGGAGATTTTTGTCACAGGTTGGCTGGCATTTTGGTCACTTTCAAGGGAGTCCAAGGCATTGAAAATGGAGTCTCAAAAAAATTCAAGGAGCATGCAAACTCTAAGATATGCTTAAGTTACATTTACTCAAGAAAAATAAATGTTCACTTACCATATATTAAAGTGGTAGGAAAGCTGTGGTGACCGCCGGCTTGAGCTGTCCGCGATCTCCAGGACTCTTTTCTATCATATGCTTCAGGGTGGCAAGTTTTTGTCTGCTCTCATTGATGATTTTCTTTCGAGTCCAAAGAAGACCTTGTTATTCACAAAATTCATCTGTGTCCGTAGAGGTGGCTCTGTAACCCGATCTTAAGTGACAGTCTGGAGCAGTGGGGATGCTGGAAGTGTGGGGTTTTTTATGACTACTGTCATAGTTGGTTTGCAGCTTTGTTCTCTTGCAGTGATTAGTCTTAAGCGTCAGGTGTCCTCAAAGTTGACAGAAGCCTGATGGATGATGGTTGGAAAGCACGACCGATTTACAGCATGCTCCTGTATATTTTTCAGTTTTCTGTTGCACCAGAGGAGGCCTGGCTTTGTGTCCTCCGTTTGGTTGGTGGTTGGTTTTTTTCACTTTGGGGAGGGGGTGGGGGGCTTGATCTCTGCAGGCAAACTGTTGGTAAATCTAGAAAACAGAAAAAGAGCATATTCACAAGTCACCCAGCCAAATCATCAAATAGTACACTGGTCTATACAAAGATCTGACATCAGTCAAACTATGACAATATGGTCATAAAATATGATCCAATGGCTTTACTACAACTCTATTCCAGGAATTCTTGAAGAAGACAGAAGCTGACAGAAAAATTCAATTAACAACAACGCAAAATGTACAGGAAAACTATTTGTAGAGCATTGTGCTTAGGTAAATATTTGGCATGTTGGGCGTTCTCCAGCAAAATAGCCTTAAGGTCACTAAGAGTATGTTAGTTTCACTCCTTACATGTGAGAGTCACTGTGAGGCAGTAAGTACACTCTGAATGAAGATTTTGCGTGTATGGCTTGCCAAGTACATCGCCATTCATACTCCAGCTTCAGAGGACTTTTCCCTTTAATGAAGATTTCTGGTTGATGTGTTAAGAGCTTGTCATGGATGAAAACATTCTTCACGTACCATCCCAAAACATCATCATTTCAATATAAGATTCGACACTATGCTTACAACCAAATCTGACCAAGAAGGAAGGTGGCAGGACAGTTAAGACGTTCACATGCCTAACAAGTAAACCGTAATGTTCTAGGTTCGATTGCCGACCTTGCCCTTTCTTCCCAGTTTGACCCCCCCCCCCCCCCCCCCCCCCCTCCCCCAAAAAAAAAAAGAAAAATCAAACTGAATGTAGATGAGACTATAGTTCAAAGCTCCGGTACGAATGCACGCAGAACAACTTGATCGCATATCAAAAATCCCTTCCGCCTTTCAGAAGAGCAGGCCATTTCATTCAATATCAACATTGCAAAAAACTCACATGTGTGTTTAGACACCATCCCCCAAAGTCGGAATGCGGGTACCTAAATGGTGGGTGAGGAAACTGTTGCTTACGCAAAAATCTCACTATTGGTAAAAAGAAAAAAAGAGAAAGATGCTAAAGTTCAGAAACATAAAACCACATGCACAAATACATCCGTTCAAAGGCACTTTGCAAAAACCACCGAAAAGAAATTAATAAAATCCCAAGATATCCCTTTGTACCAGTGTGTGTAATGGTGCCTGTCTACTATTTGATACTAGGATTGTTTATACAAAGAATCAATTTGTCCATTTCCAAATTTTACTGCTTGCATTTGACAAGATTTTTTTTTAAAGGATACAGGAAGGAGAGTCCTTGAAATCTTTCCCCATTTCAAACATTTCGTATGACTTCGAGAAACACATGTGTTCACTTTTTATCGATTTTTTGTGCTGGTTTTTTTAATGTCTTTAAGCTTACACCAAAAGCCTTCCCTTGCATCTTGCGTCTTGACCAAAAATCTTGCGGAGAAAGTCGGTGTAAATCTTCTCTAAAGGATATGGATGCCTGACACTACCAAACCACTCTAGTTCGTGACCTCATTGAGCCATTTAGTTTGTAACACCACTAAATTATTTAGTTTTTGAAACCACATCAAACACTAAGCCGAGGTCCTATTTAAAAAAAAAATTTTGAGAATGCACCATATGGCTCCCGGAGTTCAAATTCAAAATTTCTTGTTTGCAGTTGTCAAAAAGTTTATAAAGAAGGTAGGGTTGGGCTTTTCTTTCAATACCTAATGGCCTAGTTACTAAGTTGCTACTTTTGAATTAACAAAAATACTCACGTATTCTGCTCCTCATAGCAGTCTTTAAAAGAAACTTTGTGTCGATGTCCCTGGGTGTTTTTTCTTTCCCATCTGTACAAGCGTCCACACTGCATGCAGGTGTCTGGCCATTTCAAATGGCAGGAAAAAAAACCCGACAACAACAACTCACCTGGACTATCCCAACACAGACATGATCTGCACGTGTGTGTGTGTGTGTGTAGTGTCGCTAAACGGTATTCCTGTCGCTAACTGAATTAAGCCGTTGGCCTGCGCGAACCTGGTCCAAACGTAACAGAAAGTTATTTTCAAACTGCTTAGGACATCCTGAAAACATGACCTAAAATAATGGTAATAAAAAGATATCACAATAAAAAAAAAAACCCACCAAAGTTGAAACAGCAAATGTAAAACAAGTACCTCCCCCACCCCCACACAAAATAATAACCCCACCCACACACAAAATAATCCCCCCCCCCCCCACACACACACACACACCACATTGCCCTTATGGGATGATTAAAGTGTTTTTGACTTGACCCTAACTTTTCTGCGAAAATGTATTGTTTAACTCTACTTGCAAGCTCGCAAAGACGATAGGAATTGTCAGATTTGGAGTAGTTTGTCTTGCAATATGCTGCTTGCGCACTGGCAGCCCACGTGATAAAGGAAAGGAAACGGTAAGTTTCCACAGAAAGTTCTCAGCCTCGGGGTGAAGATATCTCTGTTGAACTTATTCACTTTAGGACGTTAACCACTTAAAGACACAACATGCAAGCGTGACCCAACAGTGTTCACAAGTTCAGATGGAAGGTTTTGTTCAGCTAGTCACAAAATTCACTGTTTAGGGTTGTTTTTCTCTTTAAACAAGGCTTACTTTGGGCAGTGGATTTGTACACCTCTTTTAGCGATTTTCATACTTTCTGTCTGTTTCTATGTCTGTCTGACTGTCTCATTATTTATCACAGTGGTTATGTGTTCATTCAGTGTGCATGTGTTATTTATTTATTTATTTTATATCGAGGATAATGGAATAAGCACTCATGTGCTTTTTTACATCCAGTCCCCGTGTGTATGCGGTTTTGTAAATTTTGTCATCTGTTCCCACCGGCACACAATGGCCTACTCTTACGAAAAAAGTAAAGTATGTTCTTTCGAGCCAGAAGGCCCATAGAGCCGGAGCTTATCCCGGTTTCTATAGCGTTAAGCGAACTGATGGTTTTTTCACCACCCCTGTGACAGGATGCTAGTCTGTCGCCAGATACTTCCCCAGCAGAGCTGGTACCCACTTGTACACCTGGGTGGAGTGAGGAAAATAGGAGTAAAGTGTCTTTCCCAAGGACACAACACCGAGCCGAGCGGGGATCGAACCCGCGACCTCTGGATCACGAGTTGACACTCTTACGAAAAACGGAACAGGATTTAACGTGCGCGCAAGATGTTCTGCATGCGTTCGCACACGGGGCCTCGGTTTATAGTCTCATCCGATGTGTGTGCTGCATGCGTTCGCACACGGGGCCTCGGTTTATAGTCTCATCCGATGTGTGTGTGTGTGTGTGTGTGTGTGTGTGTGTGTGTGGACGTGCTATGTAACAAACTGTGGCACCTCCCCAATACCAAAAATCAAAATATAGATTACACCAATACAAGGTTGTTAATAATTGTTTAGACATCCAGGCCTACTACATCACTTTAAGAGTTCCATTGACATTTCTGTCCAGTTTATTTTTGTTTTTGTCGTTTTTATATTTTAGGTCTAGATTGTGACACAGCCCATTGACAGGCTCTGTCACAACTGCTCACTTGGCAATGATAAGGCTGCTCGGCATCAAAAGATGTACTGTTTGTTCTGGCTGTAAGCTGTTTTATGAAAGAAAG
>CM054135.1:57925152-57985152 GCA_028751875.1 Rapana venosa
TGTGTGTGTGTGTGTGTGTGTGCATGCATGTGTGTGTGTTCTCACGCGCGCGCATATGTTTGTAAGTCTTATTTTTGTTTGTTTGTTTTAGAATACCGCACTAAAGGACAACCACAGTCAAAGTTTGTTTATTGAACAATTCATTTTACGATATTTTAAGATACTTTAATGATTGTCAATAAATGAATAAAAGTATGATCTTTAAAAAACCAAGCTTCGGCTATTATAGTGCGATACAAGAACAATGCGGCTATCAGGGTTTTAGCCTATTAACCACCAGGACTGCTATTGCAGTTACTACTGTAACTACTTCAGCCACTACCACTGTAGGGCCTACTGACAACGACTGCTATTGCAGTTACTACTGCAACTACTTTAGCCACTACCACTGTACTGACAACGACTGCTATTGCAGTTACTACTGCAACTACTTCAGCCACTACCACTGTACTGACAACGACTGCTATTGCAGTTACTACTGCAACTAGTTTAGCCACTACCACTGTACTGACAACGACTGCTATTGCAGTTACTACTGCAACTACTTCAGCCACTACCACTGTACTGACAACGACTGCTGTTGCAGTTACTACTGCAACTACTTCAGCCACTACCACTGTACTGACAACGACTGCTGTTGCAGTTACTACTGCAACTACTTCAGCCACTACCACTGTACTGACAACGACTGCTATTGCAGTTACTACTGCAACTACTTCAGCCACTACCACTGTACTGACAACGACTGCTATAGCAGTTACTACTGCAACTACTTCAGCCACTACCACTGTACTGACAACGACTGCTGTTGCAGTTACTACTGCAACTACTTCAGCCACTACCACTGTACTGACAACGACTGCTGTTGCAGTTACTACTGCAACTACTTCAGCCACTACCACTGTACTGACAACGACTGCTGTTGCAGTTACTACTGCAACTACTTCAGCCACTACCACTGTACTGACAACGACTGCTGTTGCAGTTACTACTGCAACTACTTCAGCCACTACCACTGTACTGACAACGACTGCTGTTGCAGTTACTACTGCAACTACTTCAGCCACTACCACTGTACTGACAACGACTGCTGTTGCAGTTACTACTGCAACTACTTCAGCCACTACCACTGTACTGACAACGACTGCTGTTGCAGTTACTACTGCAACTACTTCAGCCACTACCACTGTACTGACAACGACTGCTGTTGCAGTTACTACTGCAACTACTTCAGCCACTACCACTGTACTGACAACGACTGCTGTTGCAGTTACTACTATTATTACCTCAACCACTCGTGAGGCTATGGCTACTAAAATGATGATTGATTCTTCTTCGTCAAACGCTCAGACAGCAACTATTGTCGTCTATCATAATATGAGCGAAAGAAAATGCGTTGCGCTGCCGTTAAGCGACTGACAAGTCAGGCCCAGCTCATCCGATTCGGCACGGGAGAGAAATGTTGTGACCAAGAAGGCAGAAAATAGACGCAAAGGAGGTGACAAAAGGAAAAGGAACAAGGCAGAAAACAAAGAGAGCAATAGAAAAAGAGGGAATTCCTAGGACAGAATTTTCAAAAGGTGGGGAAGCTATTTGTAATACTGACAGAAGCCGCCGCCCCCCCCCCCCCCCCCCCCCCCCCCCCCCCTCTTCATCCTCACGGGGAAGTTGAGTGATTGTAAAGGAAGACAGAAACTCTCTAAGGAAAGCTGGACAGCAGATCTTCAGAGAGAAACCTGTCTGTCTGTCTGTCTGTCTGTCTGTCTGTCTGTCTGTCTCTCTCTCTCTCTCTCCCTCTCTCTCTCTCTCTCTCTTCCATTTCCCTGCCGTCTTCTTTTTCATCAAGAGAGTCTTACCAACCCTTTTATTTTATCAGGCTATGTGACATATTGCTTGCACTATTTTTGTTCTGGCAACTAGATAGTGGAATTATAAACACTGGGATGGGCACGGGATGTCCATTCTGCAGTGCCATTTGTCCTTATGTATTTCATGATTACTTTTTTTTTATGTTACCTTGATGTGTTTGCTATCTTTTTTTTTTATCTGCGACCCGGGAGTGGCTCGCAGTACAGCCTGATATCATTTGCCTAAAATCCCCTGCGGGAATGCTGAGGGCCTGTCAGAATAAATAGCATTCTGCGCCAGAATTTCCCTCTTTTCTATCCCTCTCTTTACTTCTTCCTTGTTCCTTTTTTTCTCCAGGTCATCTCCTTCTTGTCTATATTTAATGTGGCTCTCTTCATGTTGACAGTGTTTGGAATCTAAAGAGAATGGTAGGATCTGTATCAGTTCACCTTGGACCCTGACGTGACTGTTCATGCCAGTAGTCTACTGGGACCTAGGGAGCTCACAGCCCTGATAGGGCCTTCGCTATGGGCAGGGCTATTCATGAACCAGGTGATCTGAAACTGAAACCATTTCCTCCAACGTCTGCGGCGGAGGGCTTTGTATTGACTTTGAAACCCGATTCCTTCAGACTCCTGGCAAGACTGAAATCGATACAGGCTCATAGTTATGCAGCCACGGGAGCAAAGGTTTCCCCCTGACATTTTCTTTTTGTCAAAATAGTATCTCTCGTACACGTCACATTGTACTCACACGCAGAATAAAGGAGGATACCCCCTCCCCCTCCCTCCCCCAAAAGAAAATAAATAAATAAAACAAAACACAACAAAACATGCTTTCTCTAAAAAGAAGAGCAGCCTGAATTTTAGCGAGAATCAGGAAATGACCAACAAGGATACTGTTATGATGAGTACCAATAAGTATTATACTGTTTGTTTACACACACACACACGCGCGCGCGCGCGCGCGCGCGCGCGCACGCACACACACATGTATCACTCATGAGTTTAATTTGCGAGACAGTCTAAATCATTGTCTGGCATCAAGCAGTTGATTGTAAATGAATAACCCTGCTCTGAAGGGCGCCAGAAGGGATCCTTTGACGAATGAAAAGGGACCCTTTGACGAATAAGTACCGAAACAGATAACGATGCCAGCCAAGGAGTCTGGAACATCAACAAAAACCTACCCTTTTGGTATAGTAGTTTAGGCAGACCATGAACAATCTGGTAGTATTATAAGTGGAAAAAAAACCCCACTAGTTGTAGGTATAGAAAGAAGAAGGGATGGGGAGGGAAGCAGAAGGACAAAGAACCTGGAAGCTCCAATGTCTTTGAGAGGGATACAGACGGACATGTGTTGGTAATTAAAGATGCTCCCCCCAGATAACTGTCGCCTATAGGGGCCTAGCCAAGACACTGGACACACCCTGACTTGTACTAGGTTAGTCTCTGATAACAGCAGTTAGTCTGGGCACTGTTTTGGAAAGATCTTAACAGCACTCCCCTCCCTCTCTCTCTCTCTCTTCCTGTTTTTTTTATTATTTTTCCAGTGAAGAAGATGTGGTGAAGATTGACTACTGAGGCAGACTGGGTAAAGGTGGGAGTTTATGACGCGATAAAAGGTGGGAAACTCTGTGTGTGTGTGTGGTGTGTGTGTGTGTGTGGTGTGTGTGTGTGTGTGTGTGTGTGTGGTGTGTGTGTGTGTGTGTGGACTGGGATGGGGTTCCCTTCCGTGGCTGTGTGTGAATGAGAGAGCTCATGCATAGTTTCAGTGAATGCATACATGTAAATGTGCATTTGTGTACATGTTGGTGTTCTGGTAGTGCTGGCTTGCATGAATTGCAATGTAAATCCCACTTTATTCAGGTCCTTAAAACAAATTGAATTTACCCTACAGCTGCAGATGGTTCCTAGCCAAGAGGATTAGATATTCTTATTATTCATTGAATATATAAATGTGCTTATGCAGAACATACTTCGTTCGTAAATAAATAAATCGTCGGCACAGACCAGAAAATTCGTCATCATGTTCTGTATGAAGAAGTAGCTTCATTTCGATTGTGCAGGTTGCTTGTGTAGTACAAGCAGAATACGTTGTTACTACTGAAGCAGACAGTGGAAAACAACAGGTGATTGTATATAATTCATGCCTGCAAGGTCTTGCTTGACAAACGAGCGATGCTGTCTGGATAAGCACCATACGTCATTTTCGCGTAATGCTGTTATTTTTGTGGGTGGGGGAATTTTCCTATCTAAGTCTTGATTGAAGGTTCATATTCAACTTCACGACAGTGGTTGAAACCTTTCCCATGATTACAAATTTCCTTGCCTCTCTCTCTCATGATTGTGTGTGAGTGAGGGGGGGAGAGGGGAGGGCGGGAATGTTCAGCATATCTGTTGATAACGATTTAAATCAAAATCGATAAAGTGTGCAAGATTTCTCATTCACCTTTGACAGAAAAGCAACAATTACAATTTAACATAATCAGATCATGCCATTTAGTGGATCAGCCAGATTAACCAAATAATGAGAGCTGTTTATATGCAGGTACAATGAATCACCAAAACAAGGAAGCAAAATAGTGAGGTAAGTACATGAATAAGCCATAAATCACCTTCCTGTCATCATCGTAAGTCCCTTGTCCTTGATAGCCGTTGAGGGAACATAGGGGATGCTTAATCACCAGCTTCCCCCCCCACACACACAGGCTGGTCTGCCTAAACAAATTTTTACAGAATGAAGAATGAAAATAAATAGTACATATTTGAAAACAGTAAGCTCAGTTTTGTGGCTTTGCAAAACACGTTTTACAAAGAAAACAGCCGACTTTGTGGCACGGCTGGAAGTAGAGTGAGAAAAAACAGCCCAGAAAGACCTGTAGACAAAAATATAGACAAACACGGGGAGGGGAGACAATAAGCCTTTGTCTCTGCCCGACGGCGCTTTCAGACGATCCGGCAGACACAACAACAGAGTACTCAATGCAAGAACTTGCCCTGTATGATTATGAAGCGGACTGAAGACCAAGGGACGCCACTAGAATCTCTCAGTGGCAGCCAGTGGGCACTTTCCCAAGAGATGGCGTAGATTTGAATAAAGGCGACGAACAACAATCCCCTTGTTCAAACGTACCGCTCTAGCAGATTAGACTCGCCGAGCAATTAAATGGTGCGCACACTTGGGAGCAGCTGCTATCGGAAGATTTAATTGCGTGCGGGTCGCGGAAGTTTTTCCGCTTCAAGTGGCCTTCAAGCTTTGTGGAGAGTTGTCGTCTGCCCAGCCACGGTAGCGCTGGACAAGTGGTCTCCCTTCTTGTCTTCCGAGAGTGCTCCGAGGAATGAGGGGGTTCCGTATGGACACTATGGACAGCTTCGAGTAGGACCGAGTGTTTGCTGATGGCAAAGCAGATTTCGTTTTTCAGTTTTTAGTTCATGGTATTATATCCACCCCCACCCCCACCCTCTCCTCCCCCTAAGTCTCCTCTTTTACGCGTTGGTTTTGCGTGTGATTGACTGAATGAATCTGATGATTCATAATTTATAAAGCGTGTCATCTTCACACTGGTAGACAAGATCACAAGCCCAGGAGAGAAGAAACTTGAAAAGGTGGTGGGGTGAGAGGGGGCAGGGAAAAACGATAGTGTGGAAGAATTAAACATGACCCAAAAAAGTGATAGCACCACTGAAAAAAGTACAGCTGTCTTGATATTACCTTTTTGAGGTAGTTGTTTTGTTTGTTTATTTTGACTTCCGTTTGCTGTTTCAAGTGGTTGCTAGAGATGTGATTGACATTTTGTCAACAAATCACATGTTTGAATGGTTTCAACAGTAACAGAACACAAGGTTGACGATTGTTTTTGAACATGTTAAGTGATGGGTCACATAGCTACACTACACTACGCTACGCTACGCTACACTACACTACACTATACACTACACTACACTACACTACACTACACTACACTACACTACACTACACTAATCCCTTAACAGAGAATGGTCGTTGGGGGTTGCACTGGTGAGAACACCAACTTTTTCTATTGGTGGCGGTCGTGTACCAATACCTGGATCCTATACCTAGCAAAACACTTTTGAGTCCATTCAGTGACGTTATCCACCCATTTCTTTCACTGTGTGCCTCTTTTCTACCTCCCCGGACTGTTCCTTGCAAGATGAGAGCTTCTTTGCAATGGTGGTTGGTTGATAAAAAGGTAAAGGTAAAGGAGTCCCATAACCTATAAGGTATTGGGGAGCGAGGCGTCAGAGACCTCACTTCTCTAGGGCCAGCATATTGAGGGCGGCGCCCATCTCCTCTCCCTCGCTGGTTGGTTGATACAGTCCACCAAATCAGATAAGTCTGCCTGGACTCTAATATAATCAAACAACAACAACAACAACAAAAAGAAAGGTGCTTCAAGATGATCTTTGAAAGGCTGTCCTATCTTATGCCATTTGAGGTTTTCTCTTCCTGACTACTGTGAGAAAGTCTTCAAGGGATGTGTGGTCTGTCTGATGATGTTCCGCACTTCCTCTTCGTTACAAGATCCAGGAAAGAGATGCCAAGAATTTTCCTATGGCATCGCCCTCGTCAATATGAAATGGGCTATTCCAGTCGTATGTGTAGATGTGTGTAGGAATCTCTATAGTTGGTTCACTATTAGATATGTGTTCACATTGCATTCATCCTTCTGTTTAGAAAAGATGGTATTAGGACTGTGTTTGGTAACGAACAGCGATTATTACGTAAGAAAACGCGCGCGCGCGCGCACACACACACACACACACACACACACACACACACACACACACACACACACACACACACACACACACACACACACAGCCTACTGCACTCACATTTCATGCAGAGTAATCTGCTGTAATTAAAATGCTATAAAATAAGATGGAAGAGACAGGGAGGTAAAGGGGGGGGGGGGGGGGGGGGGGGGGGGGAAGGGGAGTACCGAGAACAGACAGAATAAATTTCTTTTAGATTTATTTGTTCACTTCCGCAACTATATCGACAAATGTTTAAAAAAAAAAGTTAGATGCAACCGTAGATCGACAAATGTTTTTTAAAAAAAAAGTTGGATGCAACCGTAGCTTCCTCCTCCTCCTCCTCCTCCTCATTCTTCTTCTTCTTCTTCTTCTTCTTCTTCTTCTTCTTCTTCTTCTTCTTCTTCTTCTTCTTCTTCTTCTTCTTCTTCTTCTTCTTCTTCTTTCTGGGTGAGTGACTGAATGAATAAGTGAATTAGTGAATGAATGGGTAAACTTTTGTTAAAAAGAAAGAAATGGGATGAAAAATTTAACATTCCTACTTAAAAACAATGCCAGGGAACACAGTGTACAGCCGTAGAAAAAACTATGCAAACAGAAAACAAAATCTATAAGAAGGGAACAAACTATACAACCAGGGAATAAAGTATACAACCAGGGAATAAAGTATACAACCAGGGAACAAAGTATACAACCAGGGAATAAAGTATACAATCAGGGAACAAAGTATACAACCAGGGAACAAACTATACAACCAGGAAACAAACTATACAAGCAGGGAACGAACTATACAAGCAAGCAACACATTATACAAGCAGGAAACAAACTACACAAGCAGGGAACAAACTATACAAGCAGGGAACAAACTATACAAGCAGGGAACACATTATACAACCAGGGAACACATTATACAACCAGGGAACACATTATACAAGCAGGGAACAAACTATACAAGCAGGAACACATTATACAAGCAGGGAACACATTATACAACCAGGGAACACATTATACAAGCAGGGAACACATTATACAAGCAAGCAACACATTATACAAGCAGGGAACAAACTATACAAGCAGGGAACACATTATACAAGCAGGCAACACATTATACAAGCAGGCAACACATTATACAACCAGGGAACACATTATACAACCAGAGAACACATTATACAAGCAGGCAACACATTATATAAGCAGGGAACACATTATACAAGCAGGGAACACATTATAGAAGCAGGGAACAAACTATACAAGCAGGGAACAAACTATACAAGCAGGGAACAAACTATACAAGCAGGGAACAAACTATACAAGCAGGGAACAAACTATACAACCAGGGAACAAACCATACAAGCAGGGAACACATTATACAAGCAGGGAAGAAACTATACAACCAGGGAAGAAACTATACAACCAGGGAACAAATGATACAACCAAGGAACAGAAGGTGCAGCCAGGAAACAAAATGTACAACCAGGGAAGAGACTATCCGACCATGGAATAAACTGTACAAATCATAAAGCTGGATCGGTGGTCTAGAGGTAACGCGCCTGTCTAGAAAGCGAAAAGTCCGGGTGGGAAGTGTGCTTTGTATCCCGTTTGGGCCCGAAACTTTTCACCCATCCATTAGACCATGAGTGGTGGTCTGGGCGCTAGTCTTTCGGATGAGACGATAAACCGAGGTCCCGTGTGTTACAGAAAATTATGCAGCGCACGTAAAAGAACCCACGGCAACAAGAGAGTTGTCCCTGGCAAAATTCTTAGAAAAAAGCCACTCTGATAGGCAAAGAAATACAGTTGCAGACCAACAACAAAAAAAGAAGGGTGGCGCTGCTCTTGTGGCGACGTGCTCTCCCTGGGGAGAGCAGCCCGAATTTCACGCAGAGAAATCTCGTGACTTAAAGTGGTATAAATGAAATAAATAAATGAAAGGAAATGAATCCGCAAGGTGATGAATCTCCCAGAGCCATTCTCCACTCTTGGCTGCAATATGTTCATTGATTTTTACAGTTTATAGTCAATTTTGCTGGCGACTGGTTATAAACATACGCTACATAAAGGTGTTGCACTTCTGACATTTGCGCTACACACTGACTCACCCCCCCTAGCCTGCCTTTGTTTTGCTCTCACTCTCACATTGACCTTCAATCTTGAATGATCTATCTGCCCAAAGTATTTTCAGTGTGCCCGAAAGTGCCTCAGAAAACGAAGCAATCAGGCAACCGGTTATCTAAAGTGGGTAGTTTCTTGAGGCACCCGTTTCTACTGATTGCTAGGAAAATTGGGATTTAAACTGGAGGCTGCGCGGAAAGACTGGAGGAGGACAAGAAAAGCATCCCAGAGAAGGTGAATGAACTCCCGTGAAGGAAGGGAGCGGGTCGTTGACAGAGCGGGTCTGCAGATTAAGAGAAAGCAAAGTTTATTGTAGATGGCTGCGACAACAGTTAGTAGTTGAAGGAGATTGTCCGACTAGATAACGGTTAGTTTCTTACTTCGTGAGGAAAGCACACCTGCTCTATCTGATTCGGATCTTTTTCCCCCCCCCCAATAATTGAATAAGACAGTTGAGTGTCTTTTTCTGCAGAAGTTGAGGGTATTTTATACCAACCGATGTCGTTTTTATGGCATCTACTTACAAAAGCATCAAAATAGAGTAAAAACATCTTACTATTAATTTGTTCGTGACCTTCTCTCTCTCTCTCTCTCTCTCTCTCTCTCTCTCTCTCTCTCTCTCTCTCTCTCTCTCTCTCTCTCTCTCTCTCTCTCACACACACACACAACACACACACACACACACACACACACACTTGCGCACGTGGGAGGGCTTGTCCTTTAATCATGAATACTGACATTTCTCTTCAGAGTCTGTTCTGCGTTCAGAATTTGGAAATGATAATCTTAAGATACAAAAACAAAACAAAACACCGAGTACAATTGATGACAAGGATCAGGAAAAAAATAAAACATTGCATGAAACAGCCCGTTTGCTGGACTTTCTCGATGACATCTGAGCTTAAAGCTGGTGACACACTATCCTTATCAGGCTTGCGGTTCAGAAAGACCATTCAAACCTGTTCGATCGCACTTGTCAGTGGGAACAGAACGAAGGACATCAAAAAATGGTTGAGAGGTGTGAAAGGCAAAAGTCAGGCAACATGACCACAAGCTTCAAGCTGAGCGTTGATTGGCTGGAGAATGCCAGCCGTCTGTTTACACTATAACACGATCTGTTCCATAGGGTGGGGGGGGGGGGGGGGGGGGGGAGGGGGGGGGGGGGGATGTTGAACCTGCCTCCACCTCAGGCAGTTGAGACGTGGGGGATTTTTTGTTTTTGTTTTTTTTGCTTTTTTAATTCCGTTTGTTTTTTTGATTCCTCAGGTACAGCTCCAAGGTTCACCAATGGTAACATTTTCGCGTCTGTGACCGTTTTTGTGCACAAGTTAGGTAGCTACATTCCGACTTTGGGGATGGACATATGTTTTGAATGGTAAAGGATCCGTTTGGGATCTGTACCATCTTGATCATGCCAGCGATGCAGTTCTGGAGGCTAGTCTATGGCCTCCTTTTCAGGCAAAAGATGCGGCTCTGCAGAGGTTCATGGGGTCCATGTTAATCAAGAGTTGACAGAAAACACCATGATATAGCAAACACTTGCTATATAATCTGCACAGATCTAGTGCTGGCCTCTGTTTGTGTGTGTGTGTGTGTGTGTGTGTGTGTGTGTGTGTGTGTGTGTGTGTGTGTGTGTGTGTGTGTGTGTGTGTGTGTGTGTTGAATTGTGTAGAAAAAGCCACTGTCCAAGGAAAAGCAATGTACTTGCAGACAGGACACCTTTTTTTCTTAAATCTAATGTCGGTTGCGCTGCACTTGTGGCGAGGACGTTCTGCTCAGGGAGTGCAGCCTGAATATCACGCAGACAAATCTGCTGTGGGTGAAAATGGTGTGCAACACAATGCAATGCAACACAGTACAATACAAAACAAGACAAAACAAAACAAGACAAGACAAATCAAGAGAAAGTAATACAATACAATACAATACAATGCGTTACAATACAATACTCCTTCACGCACAAAAGTTAATGAAGTGGGCCAACCTCCTGGTTTAAACGATTGAATGTTTCATTCACCCAAAACCAATACCTCATCAGCAGTTATAAACTGAGAGAGAGCAAAAGCGTTCTCAAAGCTTTTATGGAGTCCTGTCTATGAAAAACTGACATTTCAAAATTTGGACAGAAAAACAAAACAAAACAACCTGCAATAGTATATAAAACAACAACAACAACAAAACCATGTGTGGGATTCAAGTTGTCCTATACTAATTGTCAACCCGATGAAAGAGATAGAGAGAGAGATAAAGAGAGACAGACAGACAGACAGACAGAGAGGCAGACAGAGACAGAGAGACAGACAGACAGAAAAGGGTTGTCCTAAAATAGCCCCCAAATACCAAATACCAATACCAACCACAACATCAGGAGCAGCAACATCAAAAGAAGAAGAAGAAGAAGAAGAAGAAGAAGAAGAAGAAGAAGAAGAAGAAGAAGAAGAAGAAGAAGAAGAAGAAGAAGAAGAGAAGAAGGAGAAGGAGAAGAAGAAGAAGAAGAAGAAGAAGAAGAAGAAGAAACAGTAGCAGCAGCAGCAGCAGCAGCAGCAGAAGAAGAAGAAGAGGAAGAAGAAGAAGAAGAAGAAGAAGAAGAAGAAGAAGAAGAAGAAGAAGAAGAAGAAGAAGAAGAAGAAACAACAACAACAACAACAACAACAACAACAACAACAGGGACATCAACAGAAAACAACAAAACGCCCTGTACACGCTTTTTAAGTCGGAATGGAGGGCATGGTCATAACATCAGTTTCTACTAACCAGACCTCTAGATCACTGTCTTTTAACCAGACCTCTAGATCACTGTCTACTAACCAGACCTCTAGATCACTGTCTATTAACCAGACCTCTAGATCACTGTCTATTAACCATATCTCTAGATCTACTGTCTATTAACCATATCTCTAGATCTACTGTCTATTTAACCAGACCTCTAGATCACTGTCTATTAACCAGACCTCTAGATCACTGTTTATTAACCAGATCTCTAGATCACTGTCTATTAACCATATCTCTAGATCTACTGTCTATTAACCAGACCTCTAGATCACTGTCCCTCTAGATCACTGTCTATTAACCAGACCTCTAGATCACTGTTTATTAACCAGACCTCTAGATCCACTGTCTTTTAACCAGACCTCTAGATCCACTGTCTATTAACCAGACCTCTAGATCACTACTAACCAGACCTCTAGATCACTGTCTACTAACCAGATCTCTAGATCACTGTCTACTAACCAGACCTCTAGATCACTGTCTACTAACCAGACCTCTAGATCACTGTCTATTAACCAGACCTCTAGATCACTGTCTACTAACAAGATCTCTAGATCACTGTTTATTAACCAGACCTCTAGATCACTGTCTATTAACCAGACCTCTAGATCCACTGTCTATTAACCAGACCTCTAGATCACTGTCTATTAACCAGACCTCTAGATCATTGTCTATTAACCAGATCTCTAGATCACTGTTTATTAACCAGACCTCTAGATCACTGTCCCTCTAGATCACTGTCTATTAACCAGACCTCTAGATCACTGTCTATTAACCAGACCTCTAGATCACTGTCTATTAACCAGATCTCTAGATCCACTGTTTATTAACCAGACCTCTAGATCACTGCCTATTAACCAGACCTCTAGATCACTGTCTACTAACCAGACCTCTAGATCACTGTCTATTAACCAGACCTCTAGATCACTGTCTACTAACCAGACCTCTAGATCACTGTCTACTAACCAGACCTCTAGATCACTGTCTATTAACCAGACCTCTAGATAACTGTCTATTAACCAGACCTCTAGATCACTGCCTATTAACCAGACCTCTAGATCACTGTCTACTAACCAGACCTCTAGATCACTGTCTATTAACCAGACCTCTAGATAACTGTCTATTAACCAGACCTCTAGATCACTGTCTATTAACCAGACCTCTAGATAACTGTCTACTAACCAGATCTCTAGATCACTGTCTACTAACCAGATCTCTAGATCCTCATTAGACATCTACACCACTGTCTATCATCTATACCATTAAATCACTATCTGCTAACTAGGCCTACAGACCAGTTTTTCTGCAAACTAGATAACCAGACTGCTTTCTAAAAATCAAACCACTGTCCAATTCTTGACCACATTCTATTTGCTAGAGCATAGGACCACCTTAAACTAAGTAGACCTCCAGTATAGACCACTTTCTATTAATTAACTTAGACCTCTAGACCACTTTCTGTTAACTAGACCTCCAGCTCTAGACACTTTCTATCATTTAAGTAGACCTCTAGTATAGACTACTTTCTATTATTCAACTAGACCACTTACTGCTAACTAGACCTCTAGCTCTAAACATTTTCTATTGATTGACTAGACAACGAGATCACTTTAAACTAACTAGACCTCTATTTTTCTATCAATCAACTAGACCTCAAGACCACTTTAAGCTAAGTAGACCTCTAGTATAGACCCCTTTTCTATAATTTAACTTCAAGACCACTTTTTAACTAGCTAGACCTCTAGCTCTAGACACTTTCTATCAATAAAGGAGACCTCCAGACCACTGTGTCTGCTAACTAGACCCCCAGAGCACTGTCTAATGAACCTCTGGATCCATGACTTGCTTTTGGTCATGGAGGTTGTTAAGGGCCCCACAGCTCCCTTTGAGGTCATCATGAAGAGCAGCCTATCAGGGCCTGGGTTGGGATCTGCCAGTTAATTGTCCAGCTGCCTTTTATTTCTGCCCTTACTAATGAGCTCCTTAAACCTCTTCCACCACCCTCATCATCCCCACCACCACCACCACCACCATCCCCCCCCCCCCCCCCCCTCTCTCTCTCTCTCTCTCTCTCTCCTCCAACACTGTCTCCTTATCTCTTTGTTCTCACCCTTCAGGAAAGGGGGATATAATTGGTAGTCTGGCAAAGGGAGGCCTCCTTGTTTATTAAAATGGTGTGTGCGTGGGTGCGTGCGTGCATGTGTGTGTGTGTGTGTGTGTGTACGCTCGAGTGCCTGCATACCTGCCTGCTTGTCTGCGTGCATGCCTGTCAATTTTCACCTGTCTTGTGTTCGTGCTTAATTTGCCACGTGTATACTTAGCTGGTCACTTAGAACGGTGAGTAACTAGAAGATGGGGGCATGCCAACAACAGATTAAGTCGACGCCATAGCTAAGTCATTTTCTGGGTGCAAGAAATGAAACCCGGGATGAGCCACGATGAGAATCAAACTAATTGCTGGTAGTTCAAGGCACGTTAAAAGAGAAACACCAGCCAACCAACCAACCAACCATCAAAACCTGCAATGCTTTAACTAACCAACCACGCGAAAAGCTAAAGGACTATGGGACTATGGGTAGTCAGACTAACAATGAACCAGTCACGTCACTGAATGAATGATGTCTTGTGAGTAATGTCCCTTGAACAACCAACTTGGTGAGTTACAAGGATAGATAGATAGATAGATAAATAGAGAGAGAGAGAGGGGAGAGAGAGAGAGAGAGAGAGAGAAGAGAGAGAGAGGAGAGAGAAGAGAGAGAGAGAGAGAGAATGAAAACTCAAGCAACAACGACGATTACAAACACCAACACTACCACCACCACTATCACCACATAGAAAAATCAAACCAACCAAAAAAACAACCACCACCACCACCCAAAAATACACAACAACAACATCAACAATCCACCCCAAACAAGCACAACAAAACCCCAACAATCCAGACATGAAAGAATGACAGTCACCATTAAAACGTTAAAAATATCATCAATAATGTAATTAAAAAACACTTAGCATCACTGTATTAATTTTTTAATTTGAAAATGCGTTTGACTTTCGGCTTTGACAGTCTACAACAAAACGGTTTAAATACTACCTGGTGTAGAAAAAAGGATGACACCTTTGCTGATGGATCAAAACATATTTTTGATTTTACGCTCCAGCCAAGTGGTTAAGACCCTTTAACTTCAATCCCTAGTGGGCATGAAGTCGTAGGTTCGAATCTTGGCAGGGGCGTCTGATGATCTTTAGGATCTCCTTGATCAACTTAAAGTGCAGACCTGCCAGTGCCAACATTCTGTTCGTGTATAATATATAATATACACATACAGAAGTTCTGTAGACATCGACGACAGATGTTAGAAGGTAACGAAGGCTTTGGCTTTTAAGGAAAGAAAAACAAAACAAAACAAAAACAAAAAAATGGTCATTTTCCAATTTTCATAGTGTCCAGAAAATGTACCTTCAAGAGAAGATGAAACCATCCTATTCCACACTTTAGATACACTTCTACTTGCTTCTGATGCAGGAAAAATCTCCCTCCTCACTCTTCTTGACCTATCTGCAGCTTTTGATACCATAGATCACTCAATTCTTCTTTCTCGCCTCCAAAATACGTTTGGCATTAACGGCACAGCCCTCACATGGTTTACTTCATACCTCACAGACCGGTTCCAGAAAGTTATTGTAAACAAAATTCAATCAAAACCTGTCAAAATGGAATGTGGAGTCCCGCAGGGATCAGTCCTGGGCCCTGTTCTCTTTACTCTCTACACTGCTCCACTCTCACATATAATAAACAACCACCATATTGATCATCATTTCTATGCCGATGATACTCAGCTTCAGTGCAGCGATACTGTTGAAAACTTGCCTTCCCTCCAGACAAATATGTCCTACTGCCTTCAAGACATTCAAAACTGGATGACTCAGAACAAGTTACAACTTAATGCTGATAAAACCGAAGCCATACTCATAGGGACCCAACATAAACTTTCCTCTATCGCAAAAACTTCAATAGAATTCGGCAATACGTCAGTTCCTTTGTCCAACTCTGTGAAGTATTTAGGAGTAGTTCTTGACAACACACTCTCTATGAAAAGATTCATCACCCAGACCTGCCAATCTTGCTACTATCAATTACGGCGCATAAGCGCGATTCGCAAGTATGTGTCCACTGATGTAACTTCCAAGCTTGTCACATCTCTCATTCTTTCACGTTTAGACTACTGTAATTCTCTTTTGGCTGGCCTACCAGCATCATCTATCCACTCTCTTCAACGCATACAAAACTCTGCAGCTCGACTGGTCCTAAGAAAGAAAAAATCTGAACACATCACTCCTCTTCTGCGATCTCTTCACTGGTTGCCTGTCTCACAAAGACTGGAGTATAAAATCAATACCCTCTGTTTCAAATGTCTCCACAAATCTGCACCCTCTTATCTCCGTAACTGTCTTCACCTGTACACTCCATCCCTGTTCCCTTCGTTCAGCCGCAGATACTTTGTGCTTTCGAACACCCAGATTCAAACAAACCACTGTTGGCCGTCGCTCCTTTTCTGTTTCTGGTCCATCCACCTGGAATAACCTCCCTCTTTCACTTCGCCAAAAGCCTTCACTTGATACCTTCAAATCCAGCCTCAAAACACACTTATTTCCTACCTGAGACTTTCCCCCCACATATCTGTCCCTAATTTTCAACAGCATCTTTCACCTTCTAAGTGTTGTTCCGTGTGTGTGTGTGTGTGTGTGTGTGTGTGTGTGTGTGTGTGCGTGTGCGTGCGTGCGTACGTGCGCGCGCATGGATTTGAAATCTGTTGTTCATTATGTTTAAGGAGAGTTGCATGCCTGTAAATGATTGAGTGCAAGCGCTTCGATTTGTTTGTTTTTTACAAGATTCAGCGCTATATAAATTTCATATATTATTATTATTAAATTCAAGGCAGTGATGTTTTAGAGGGGGGAGAGGACGGGGGAGGGGACGGGGGATGGAGTGTGCATACAGTCCCGCCTTCATCAATGTCTAAACCATGAGAGAAGAAACAAATTGAGCGTCCTATTTAGGCACAAGATTACATTCTGGATACAACGAAAAGGAAGTGATGTAGGCCTCTTCAGAAAAAAACAACAACAAATCTTCCTTTTCAAGGCAAAGTTAGTTGGAAAAAAAATTATTTAGCAAGGGAGGCATTCATTTTAATGCTGAGGAAGAACGGACGTTAGAGAGAGAAGAGAGAGAGAGATAGAGAGAGAGAGAGAGGGAGAAGAGAGAGAGAGAGAGAGAGAGAGTCAGAAGAAGAAGACAGAGCAGGCAGAGAGAGAGAGAGAGAGAGAGAGAGAGAGAGAGAGAGAGAGAGAGAGAGAGAGAGAGAGAGAGAGAGAGAGAGAGAGAGAGAGAGAGAGAGAGAGAGAGGAGAGAAGACAGACAGAGACAGAGAGAGAGAGACAAAACAGACAGAGACAGACAGACACAGACAGAGAGACAGGCAGGTTCAGGAGAGAGAGAGAGAGAGAGAGAGAGAGAGAGAGAGAGAGAGAGAGAGAGAGAGAGAGAGAGAGAGAGAGAGAGAGAGAGAGAGAGAGAGAGAGGCTCCAAGACAGAACCAGGAAAGAAAGGCCCAATGTGAGTGATACAATGGAACCGTTATAAATTTGGGGATAGAGAAGGCGAGAGGGAATGAACGGGGGAGTGGGGGCGGAGGGGATACAGGGAGAGATGGGGGAAGGGGGTGGGTACTGGAGTTTCCGAATAGGAGAGTCTCTCCTCTCCACTGGTAGTGAGATTTAAGAGGGAAGAGGGGGGAGAAAAAAAAGAGCTGTCTTCATCTCTCCTCTCCTTCCTCTTTAGGCCTATAGGCCTAGCACATAGTCAGCTTGCAGACGCTTCGAAACACACACACACGCGCGCGCGTGCACACACACACACTCTTGTGTATCAGACGCACACGCGCATTCAATCACACGCACGCGCATTTAAAGACTTCAGTTTAAATTCCACTCACTGGGGGATTTTCTGCCCAGTTTCCTGATAACCAAAATTACAGCGCCAGGCGCAAATCTCCCAGCCGTCATACTTGACTTGTTGTGGCTGTATGAAGCGTGTGGATTCTTTTTTTTTTTTCAAATTAGAAAATTGATTTTAATCTACAAAACTGGAAGCAAGACGTTGCGCGAGCTAACGCACCTGTTTTTCTTTTCTGTTGTTGTTTAAAAAAAACAAAAACATTCTGAGTGGATTATAACTCCGACTGTGCAAGTTGATGAACAACTGCGAAAAGCTCCGAGTGCTTATCAAGAATATTTTAATTGAAAGTGGCATCCTTTTGATGGAACTGACGAAAGAAGGAAGAAGCTGAAGACATAGAGTTGTCTGTTGAGTGCTACAAGCTTTTGTCTGCCTCAAGGCTGGGCCTTGACTTCAGAGCGGGAGCCACACAGATCGGCAAAGCGGGACGGCGTGGGGACTGTCTGTCTGTGTCAGGAAGTGGTCCACTTGATAGGTCCTGCCCTTCACTTCCTTTGGTGACCTCAGCTCGCATCGCTGGAGTCTCCCCGACCTGAGTGAGGTCTGGGCTTTCAAGTGCAGACATTGAGAACATCAGCCACTTCAAGAGACAGTGCATCGGCGTCAGACAGGTGGTCTGCAGCACTCATGTCACTCAGTGCACAACAGTAGAACAAACAACACTTCGCTCTCTCTTTTTTTCTTTAACAACTGGCCGAGATTCTGACCAACTGCCGTTGCTGACTGATTGAAGTGTTTTGGAACGAAAACGAAACCAGCTGGACTTTTGTTGTTGGAATGTGTGAACAGTTCTGATGAATAAGAGAGCGGTTCTAAGGGCGCAAGCAGACCAGAGAGATCCTTGAAGGAAAGCTGACTGCTTGCCGTATCCATCACATGGTCTGACAGTCTGAATCACGCTTGGGTGACTCGTGTCTACACCCGATTCAGAGATAAACGAAACGGTGCGCAAGCTGGCACAAAGATTGGTGGACTGTCTATCAAAGGACTGATCGTCTGGGGGAAAAACCTGCCGGCTACCTGGCGCTGAGAGATCGAGCAGTGCAGGAGAGACTGGGAGTTAGTTGTGTGCTGACGGTTTCCCTGACAGTGGACACCACAGTGAAGTGGCATGGGGAGACAGCAGTGCACGGGCTGTCTGTCTGAAGTCTGTTACACGCCCATATAACACAGGGCCTCAGTGCTTGAGCTTCAGTGATTCCAAATGTCCACTAGGCTAGCTGTGCATAACACTTTCAACTCCTTGCTGTGAAGATGCTGAGTGTGCGCTGACCACCTGTGAAACTGCCTGGCTCTTTCTTCTTCAGCTCCTGTTATTCTGAGGATTCACCAGTAACTTTTACACTTTCTCAGCGCTTCAGCCCCATCCATACCTGCAACATCCGCAACACGGCAGTGATCTGACTTCAAGACCCTCGCCCTAAAGGTAACGTCCTCTGGGTTGTTTTTTTATGTGTTGTTCGGGTGATGTTTATTTAAAACCTTTTTCGACAGTTTGAATTTTAAGTTCAAGAGAAACTGAAAATGTGCCTTATCAATGATAAAAACATGATGGTGTTCAGGAATTTTAGTGACAGTATCTTTGCACCGCTTCTACATCAGTTTCCTCACCCTCAGAAACGATACTCTATAGTCCAGGTTCTTTTGTGATCAGTCTTTTGATTCAGAATATCCAGTGCTGTGGTCGGCTGTGTGGTGTGTGTGTGTGTGTGTGTGTGTGTGTGTGTGTGTGTGTGTGTGTGTGTGTGTGTGTGTGTGGTTTTGTGTGTGGTGTGTGTGTGTTGTGGTGTGTGTGTGTGTGTGTGTGTGTGTGTGTGGTGTGAGTGCTGCAGCTGTGACGACAGCCGTTAATTAACAGAAGAACCTGTGAAGACTGTCTGCTCCTTCTGCACTCAGGTGTATCCCTGTCAGGGGACTGCTGCTGCTGCTGCTGCTGCTGCTGCTGCTGCTGCTGCTGCTGCTGCTGTTAATGATGATGATGGTGGTGATGATGTCAAAAAGGATGATGAATATAATGTTGATACTGACGATAGTGAGGATGAGGAGGATTACGATGATGATGATGATGATGATGGAGGAGGAGGATGATGATGATGATGATGATGATGATGATGATGATGATGATGATGATTCAATGCTAAAGTTTGATTATCTCGATGACTAGTTTGGTTGAGTGTATGGATTTTGAACAAGTTCATTTTTGACACAATTATCTTCATTGTCATTTGTAAGGGGGAAAATAGAGAAAGAAGATATGATATCAAGAAATAGCTTCATTGAATACTATTTCGAGAGAGAGATATAGATATATAGATATATAGATATATATATATGTATATTTTTATATATATATACACTAGGTCAAGGTGATCTTCCCAATACACAGGGCTAATTATCATTCTCAAAAAAAGTAAAAGTCTGTAATTACCGTTTCACTGTATCATCACACACAAAAAAGACACACAACACAAACTTTGTTGATTTCTTCCTCTATAAAAGGCTTCTTTTGAAAAGAAAAGGGAGTGATCTGGTGAGCGTAAACAGCTTACCCTGGGGGAAAAACTGAATAGGGGGCTTCTTCCTCAGCGTGACGATTGCATCTTATCTGCTGAAGAGAAAATAAGAGAAAAGGATGATTTATTTCAACGAAGACTCTCTCTCTCTCTCTCTCTCTCTCTCTCTCTCTCTCGTCTCTCTCTCTCTCTCTCTCTCTCTCTCTCTCTCTTAAACGTTATTTTGCACAGGGGGCTCCAGAGACCATCTAAAACTCATTGTCCGAGAGAAGAGAGAAGAGAGAGAGAGAGAGAGAGAGAGAGAGAGAGAGAGAGAGAGATTGTTTTTATTATTTATTTATCTATTCTTTTATATCGAGGATAATGGAATAAGCACTCATGTGCTTTTTTACATCCAGTCCCCGTGTGTATGCAGTTTTGTCAATTTTGTCATCTGTTTCCACCGGCACACAATGGCCTACTCTTCCGAAAAGCGGAACAGGATTTAACGTGTACGCAAGATGTTCTGCATGCGATAGTCTCATCCGAAGACTCTCTCTCAAGAGAGAGAGAGAGAGAGAGAGAGAGAGAGAGAGAGAGAGAGAGAGAGAGAGAGAGAGAGAGAGAGAGAGAGGAGAGAGAGAGAGAGAGAGAGAGAGAGAGAGAGAGAGAGAGGAAGACAGACAGACAGAAGAGACAGAGAGACAGAGAGAGAGACAGACAGAAAGAATGACAATGACAAATTCTTTTATTTCGAGGATAATGAATAAGCTCCATGTGCTTTTTTACATCCAGTTCCCGCCCTTAGGGATGCATTATATGATAATAAAATAAGAGAGAGAGAGAGAGAGAGAGAGAGGAGAGAGAGAGAGAGAGAGAGAGAGAGGAGAGAGAGAGAGAGAGTGATAGATGTCATTGTGCTGAATATCAAACTGCGTAAATGGATTTTTTTTTAAAAGCAAACAAAGACAGAAAACCCAAAGGAGATCCCGTTTTCAAAAAAAAAATAAATATATTTATGTATTCAAAACAAAAAGAAAAGAAAATGAACTAAAATAAAGTCGGAAATTTGAAAGGGTAAAGAAGTAAATAGCCGAGAGAGGAGAGAGAGAGAGAGAGGAGAGAGAGAGAGAGAGAGAGAGAGAGAGAGAGAGAGAGAGAGAGAGAGAGAGACAGACAGACAGACAGAGAGAAGAGACAGAGACAGAGAGAGAGAGAGAGAGAGAGAGAGAGAGAGAGAGAGAATGACAATGGCAAATTATTTTATTTCGAGAATAATGAGAGAGAGAGAGAGGGAGGGAGAGGAGAGAGAGAGAGAGAGAGAGAGAGAGGAGAGAGAGAGAGAGAGATATGTCATTGTGCTGAATATCAAACTGCATAAATGGATTTAAAAAAAACACAAAAGCAAACAAAGACAGAAAACCCAAAGAAGATCCCCTTTTCAAAAGAAAATCAATATAATTACGTATTTTAAAATAAGAAAAGAAAATGAACTAAATAAAGTCGAAAATTTGAAAGGGTAAAGAAGTAAGTAGCCGAGAGAGAGAGAGAGAGAGAGAGAGGAGAGAGAGAGAGAGAGAGAATGAACAATGACAATGACAAATTCTTTTATTTCGAGGATAATGAATAAGCACATATGTGCTTTTTTACATCCAGTCCCCGCCCGTTAGGGATACATCTTAATAATAATAATAATAATAATAATAATAATAATAATAATAATAATAAAGAGAGAGAGAGTGAGAGAGAGAGAGAGGTAACACTGACATCATCGGCAGAAGCACAAAATCCGGCATGTTGATTTTTAAAAGTCTCACCTTAGTGTTTTATTCATTAATCTGTCAGACTAGATGTGTGTGTGTGTGTGTGTGTGTGTGTGTGTGTGTGTGTGTGTGTGTGTGTGTGTGTAAAATAATCTCTTCTGTCTCTTTCTGTCTGTATTTCTGTTCGTGTCTGCTCTCGCTGTCTGTTTCTGTCTCTCTCTGTCTGTATGTCTGTCTGTCTGACTATCTGTCTGTATGTTCGATCTCTGTCTGTTTGTCTGTTCTCTCTCTCTCTGTCTCTGTCTCTCTCTCTCTCCCTCTGTTTCTCTCTCTCTCTTCTCCTCTCTCTCTCTCTCTCTCTCTCTCTCTCTCTCTCTCTTCTCTCTCTCTCCTCTCTCCATTGCTGTCCGTTATATCTTGCCATTACATTGATTTCCCATGACAGGCGATTTGTTTCTTGACAAAACGTGGGAGGAATCCATTTACTGTTACAGCTCAAACCCGCAGAGATGCTATCTCTGTTTGTTTGTTTTGGTCCACGAACAGTGTGTGTGTATGTGTGTGTGTGTGTGTGTGTGTGTGTGTGTGTGTGTGTGTGTGTTTTGTGTGTGTGAGTGTGTGTGTGAGTGTGTGTGTGAGTGTGTGTGTGTGTGAGTGTGTGTGAGTGTGTGTGTGTGTGTGGAGTGTGTGTGTGTGTGTGAGTGTGTGTGTGAGTGTGTGTGAGTGTGTGTGTGTTTTGAGTGTGTGTGTGTGTGTGTGTGAGTGTGTGTGTGAGTGTGCGTGTGTGAGTGTGTGTGTGTGTGTGAGTGTGTGTACACGCGCCTTCGTTCGCGCATATGTATGTATGTATGTATGTACGTACGTATGTATGTATGTATGTATGCATGCATGCATGCATGCATGTATGTATGTATGTATGTATGTATGCATGCATGCATGCATGCATGCATGTATGTATGTATGTATGTATGTATTTGTATGTATGTATGTATGTATGTATGTATGTATGCATGCATGCATGCATGCATGCATGTTATGTTTTAATGTATGTGCGCACGTGCGTGTGTATGTATGTATATATATACATATATATGTGTGTGTGTATATATGTATCTCTCTCTCTCTCTCTCTCTCTCTCTATATATATATATATATATATATATATATATATATAGATAGAATAGATAGATAGATATGTGTGTATGGTGTGTGTGTGTGTGTGTAAGTCTCTCTCTCTCTCTCTCTCTCTCTCTCTCTTCTCTCTCCTCTCTGTCTGTCTGTCTATGTCTGTGTTTGTACCCACCCACCCCCTCCCCATGCGTGCGTCCACACACGCACGCAATGCGTTCACGCAAACTTGTGTATAGATAGATCTATACATCTTCGAATAGGGGACTGTGTGCATGCTTGTAGGCCTGTTCTTTCGGTCTTTCGCAGTGTCAACAGAGATTTACATTTATGTGAATGTTCGTGTTTTGTTCAGAGGGAAGGAAGCAAAGGGAAGGAAGCTAGCTGGACAATCGCCAAGGAAAAGACAACAATGTGGAACATTCTAGAAGAAGCCAAGGATCACACAGAAGCTAAAATGGCCCTGGCGTATTGTAACTTGGTCTACACTTTTATGCCCCTGCCAGGACGTTTACGATGGGTCTCGTGCTTGTAGGAGTAAGAGGGAGGGGGTAGGTAGGAGAGAGAGATAGAGGGGAAGGGGGCAGAAAGAGAGAGAGCGAGAGGGGGGTGGAGGGGGAGAGACAGGGACACAGAGGGATATATATATATATATATATATATATATATATATATATATATATATATATAATAATGAGAGAGAGAGATACACAGACAGAGATGAGAGGGATTTATATATGAGACAGACAGACAGACAGACAGACAGACAAATAGACAGACAGACAGAGAGGGACAGAGGTAGTGTAACAGTTTTACATTCACTTCAAATTGGCATTGTAGGCGTAACATCTCTTTAAAGACATGTTGTCCCCTCCCCCTCCTTTTTTTGTTTTTGTTTGTTCTTATATCTACAGTTGCTGCTTTGCTACAAAAGAATAGACATTCTGCATCCCCCGCCTCCACTGAAAAGACAACAGGGGCAAAATACACTCTAAATGCACAAACGAAATATTACAAACCATAATTATTAGAAAATGCAGAACGATTGTCTTACACACACACACACACACACGCACACATTTCTGATTGAAGTGTTTGTTAAAATTCTACAAGACATTGCAAATGGTGTTTTGCTACGCTTTTCTTACATCTTTACTACTAACTACACTACAAAAGCTCAACACCTTGTTACAGACGTCTGCAGACAAGACACGATACAACTTTCCTCTTGTTGAGGAAACAGTGCGGGGGTTGGGTTGGGTTGGGTTACCTTTTACCAACACAAAATAATGATCTGAAAATCACGACTATGTTGTTTTTTTCAAGATTCTCAGACGCACAAGGGGAGAAAACCCCAAGGATCTTACGTCACTTCCGGTCTGCTTGAGGCGGGGGTTGAACAAACGAGGCTATAAAGTCAGGATAATTACTCTGATTGCGTTATTTATGGCCTTCTGGGGGATCACCACTTTTCTCCCTGGCTGGATCAAGATCTTGCCGCTGGGATATAAAATATCAAACCTCGCCCAACACCTTAAAGAATGAACGCAGAAAAATACAGGAGTTAAAATCCTCTCTCACTTCCTTAGCTACAGCCAGGGTAAAGCCGACAGGACAGATATAAAAAGCGTGGCTGACTTAGGAAAGTGAGATGCAATCCATCTTTGCCTTCAGTGTCTTTGATCGAGTACTGTTACACAGACCCTGGATAAGAGTATGTGTATACATTGTATATTAGTGGTACACAACTCATTCCTCGTCCTGTTTCACCCAGTGATAAAAGAGTACTTGGTCTGACAAGAGATTTGGAAGGTGAGCAAGAAGTGGTCCTCTTTGCTTTTGTTCTACACCTCCTCCTCTTCCTTCCCCTTCTCTTCCTCGTCATCCTCTCCCTTCTTCTACATTTGGCTGTAAAAGGTTAATCAGTTCATCTGTCAGGCTCTTTTGTGTTTAGATCTGTATCTGTTTTGATCTATTTCTTTCTGTTGCTGTAATTATCAGCTGGTTTTCCAGTAGCGTTCATGCCCTCATTGTGATTAGACCATACTTTTTTTTAAAGAAAAATTAAACAAAAAGAAGAGGAGGAAGAAAAAGATGAAGATGATGTTGCTGCTGCTGCTGCTGCTGATGATGATGATAATGATGATAATGCTACTGCTGCTGCGCTGCTGCTGATGATGGATGATGAAGAACAGCAACTATGTTAAGATAACAACAAAAACAACAACAAGCATCTTCTATTGTCAGTCATTCTTTTGTTTTTAAGCCCTCAACCTTTGCTCCCTCAGTCTTGTTTCTGCCCTTCCCTACTGGTCCTCTTTAAAAAGACTCTTTGCAGCCTTCACATTCCTCTTTGCCAAGAGTGGCTACTTCAGCCAGTGACAAGGTGTTTACAGACAACAAACCACTGGCCACTCCACACACTGACAAAGTATTTACAGACAACAAAACAAGGGCTGCTGCAGACTGTGACGGTTGTTTACAGACAAACACAGCACGGAGGCGTCTGTTGGTGTTCCTCGTCTGTTGACACACCTTGTGTTTGTTCACGTGTCGGCGCAGTGTGGTGGAGGCCATGATTTGAATGAAAATACAGCCAGCAAGAGGGGTGGGTGATGTGCAGTGGGAGATATCAGGGTTAACGAGTAGTCTGTAGGCTAAAGCTCTGCATAGCACTACTGTTACTTTTTTTCTCTTGTATTTCGAGGGTGATCGAATAAGCTCTATTGTGCTATTAAAAAGATTTTTTTTTTACATCCATTCCCCATGTGTGCATGGGCTTTATCAATTTCGTCATCCGTCCCCACCGGTACACAAACGCCTTCTCGTCGGAAAAGCACGTGTGGCCAAGATGTTCTGCGTGCGTTCGTACACGGGACCTCGGTTAATTTATAGTCTCATAATTATATACAAGCTCTGGGCTTCCTTTTCAGTGGGCGCGTTTCGTTTGTTCTTCTGTGCCTCTCGTTTTTGTTTGTTTGCTTTTGAAATATTTTTTAATATGTATGCTAGCTGGTGGATAGTACAAAAACTAGTGGTCAAAGTTACGTTCTTTGTCTTTTTTAAAAACAAGAATGTGCGCGAAATTATGTGTCCAATCGTTTTTTGGACAAAAAGAAAATGCCGATGTCTGTACTGACTGCATGGTTGTGCCAAGAGCAGTCCTAAGTTCCATTTGACATTGACAGCTCTTATTGATGACTTGTGAAAACTAATCGGTTTTTAAACACACAAAAACTATGATTATGAGCACTATTCCTTTTTGGGTTAATTTTACCTTTTGTGGCATTTATCTAGAATGTATGGCCTGGCAAGTATAGTTTGCAAGCAGCAGTGTAGTTTGTGTGTTGTCCCATTCACCCAAATGTTGCAGACTATACCTGTACAGGAAGGAGTCAGACTAGTACACTAGTGTTGACGTTTTGCAGTTGGAGCAATTTTCTTTTCGGTGACTAGAAGACATGTCAATTTTTTAATTGGATTGTCCAAAAAAAATTGGATGACTGAATGTTTTCAAGTGTATTTGTTGCGCGAATTGGTCTAGTTATTTTGCAGACACTACCGTTGAGATATAACTTGTGGCTAATGCATACACACACGGGTCTGTGGGTCTGTTATTGCCTAACCTAAAATTGATAATTTGTAACATAATATATATATATATCTGATTCAAAGAGAAAGTTATGATTAGTGTAGCTAGATGCCACTGGTGCTAGTATCAGGTAAACTACACGCAAAATGATTTTGTCTCTATGTTAATTTGTTAGCGATAACTGTAAGAAAAATCTGTCTTCAGTTTTGTGTTATTTTAACTGAAGAAAAAGAATTGTTGGCGGATATCCGAAATGAGATGGTTTAAAAAACCCAAAAAGAAGCAACATACCCATGGAAACACCGGCATAAACAGACACCACTCAGCTGGAATACAGACATCCAGCTTTTTTAATCTAGCATTTCAGAAAGTCCAAAAGATACTCTCTTTTTTCTCAAAAGCGTAGGCCTAATCGAAAATAAGGGAGGTGAAGAGAGAGAGAGAGAGAGAGAGAGAGAGAGAGAGAGAGAGAGAGAGAGAGAGAGAGAGAGAGAGAGAGAGATTTTATTTCGAGGGAGAGAGACAGGCAGACAGACAAATAGACACACAGACACACAGCAGACAGAGAAAGACTGAGACATACACACAGAGAAACAGAGACAGACACCCAGACAGACAGATACACAATACAGACACACAGACAGTCGGGCACACACGCAAACACACAAACAGACAGACAGACAAACAAACAAACAGAAACTGAGCAATTCGGAGTTGAACGTTCTGCCAAAAGTGCTGACACGCTGACACAGTTTTGTGTTTAATCAAGCACTTTACACCTTTCCCTGCCATATTTACGTCCCCTGCCGGCAACATCAAAGACAACTGGCGGAACCGTTCACTCCCCTCCCCTCCCCCCTGTTAAAAAGGAATAAAGTTATAATCTCTTCCAGTGATGTTGTTTGTCTGCCTGGTTGTTTCTGTTTATCTGTGTGTATGTGTCTGTCTGTCTGTCTGTTTGCCTGCCTGTCTCTCTGTCTGCCCCCCCCCCCCCCCCCCATCTCTCTCTCTCTCTCACACACACTCTCTGTGTGTGAGATAGAATAAAGATTATCAATCAATCAATCAATGAGTCAATCTCTGTCTGTCTGTCTGTCTGTCTGTCTGTCTGTCTGTCTTCTCTCTCTCTCTCTCTCTCTCTCTCTCTCTCTCTCTCTCTCTCTCTCTCTCTCTTTCTCTCTCACACACACACACACACACGCACGCACACACATACACACACGCACACACACACACACAAACGCACGCACGCACGCGCACGCACGCAAATTTCACAAAGGCTCTCTCTGGCACACACACACACACACACACTCACACACACACACACACCACACACACACACACACACACACACACACACACACACCAAATTGCACAAAAACTCCTTTTTTTTCATTTTACCTACAATATCGTTTTTAAAAGCATTACTGATTTCATGATGTACTGAATGAGTGTACTGCAGTTCAGATAGAACCGAAACTCCAGGCCAAAACCTCTAACAGGTGATGTGATGACTTAGCAAGCAATGTCTCGTGAGAGTTGGAAGGAGGAGAAGAAGAAGAAGAAGAAGAAGAAGTGAAAAGAAGAAGTGAAGGAACAAGAGAGGGAAGAAGAAACAGTTTATCAAGATTTCAAACGAAAGATAGTATCGGGTTTTTGTGTGTGTTCCTTATCGACCTCCTGAGATACATCGTGTTTATCTGCAAAGGTAGAATTCCCAGAGCGGAAGCACCACTTTCTAAAAGAAGATATTCCTAATCGGAGAAGTCAACAAACGGCAAATTCCTGAACGAAGAAATAACGCTTTTTTCCCCAAAGATGTAGAAATTCCACTCTTAAATCAACGTTGCCTCCATACCTCCCTCTGTCTATCTGTCTGTCTGTCTGTCTCTCTCTCTCTGTCTATCCCCGCACCTGCCAATCAACACATTCGTTGGCGGTGGCTTTCTTTGATCATCTCTCCTTTAGTCTCCAGAGAGAGTGCCTATGGCTGGCAGTGTGTGGAAAGCAGGTTCACCCAAAGCCCTTGAGAAAACACAATAGGCCACGGAGAACACCTGCCTGTACTGTGCCAATTTCGTACTGCCTCCTCCTTCTGCACTCTGTACCAATGCCATGTTTCTTCATCTTTTCCCATTCAGACTAGTGTAGATATATATATATATATATATATATATATATATATATATATATATATATATATATATATATATATATATTATGATGTGTGTGTGTGTGTGTGTGTGTGTCGTGCGGTGTGTGTGTGTGAGAGAGAGAGAGAGAGAGAGAGAGAGAGAGGAGAGAGAGATACCTAAATGAAATGATTTTTTAAAAACTATATGCATGCATTTTTGCTTAGAGAAAATCTATTTTTACAATAAAAACATTTAGGCCTACTGAGGTTTCCAGTTTTGTTTTGTTTTGGGTTTATTCGTTTGGGGTTTTTTTGTTTTGTTTGGGGGGGGGGGGGGAAGGGGGAGGGGGACAAATAGATAGAGATGCTTAACTTCCAAAAGTTACCTTTTTCTAAAATAATACATTTTTAATGCATTGGCCTGCTATAAGCTGCAACAAGTATATAAATTGAAATCTCTCCTGTCTTGCTCTGCTCTCCTCTTTCTGTTAATCAGTTTCGTTGTTGGGAAAAGAATATAATCTTGACAGCTTTTACACAATCTATCCTATCAAAGCACGAATAAGTAAAGCTAACGCCTACCAGCTGAGTATTCTAGACTGTTCCGGAATACTGGATCCAAATGAGAACAAGTTCCATGTATTTGACAAACTAGAGAGTAAATTTTTTTAAAGGCTCCTTTCATTTTCTGTTTAAGAATAGTTGAGTGGTGAAGGGTGATATGGTGGTGGTGGTGATGGCGGTGGTAATGGGACAGGTTGTAGTAGTTGTGACCTGTGTGTGTGTGTGCGTGTGTGTGTGTTTGGACCTACAGCATGTTTTTCTTAACCCCCCTGCGCAGTTTCCATAAAGGTGTGAAGTGGCAGATCATGGCTGGGTAAATAAACCCCTCTCCAGTTCATTTCGCCCGTCTCTTTCAGTCAGAAAGGATGGTAGATGTCCATTTTAACCCTGGAAGACACGAGGAAGATGGGCAATTCTCATTCACAACACCTGCTGTGCATATTTTCCTTCCAGGGTTTTACTAGGGATTGTTTTAAGAGGAGTGTATATACCTTCTCCTGTCTCAGGGGTCTTTTCCGGGAAACTGTTCGTGTCAGAAGGTCTACAAAGTCCTTTTAATGAATGTATGACAATAATTGATATCCAATACGAAGATGATAAAAATATGACGGTTATAAAACTTGTTCTCTCAAATTGGGTAAACAAGGCAGGTGTCGAAATCTCCACGTGAAGCCACATGAAGCTTTAGTCCAAAGAAAGCTTTCAATTTCAGGTTGCTGTGAGCCCACCAAACAGAAGGTGCTCTGCACTGCTGCTGGGTCACTGCAGTGGTGTTTGTTGTAATCTACCACATCCTCAACACCACTTCTTTAACCCCTTCTTGTCCACAATAACAGCTCAGTTGGGCTTCGGGCAGAGCGTGTAAGATACTGTCACGAAATGTCCAAAAAATTTTAAGGTTTTGACAGAAACTCATCATTGGCAGTGAAGTAGAGGTCATTATGAGATCAGGGTTACAGGCCACTGAATCAGGGACATATGTTTACTGCTTCATGATCATGGCGATGTGTATGATGATGACAGTGCTATGCTTCCTCATCGAAGGTATCGCCAGGCCTTACAGATACAGATCCTGCAGTGTTGATGTCGTTGTTTGAGAAACACTCTCAAAACGATAGCTGTAAGGGAAATGGTGTTCGTCAGTGTGGCCCAGTCTTCCCATTGAGCCCGTAACAAACTCTCTGAATAGAATCCATCCAGACCTCCAGCTACCATCCCTCCTCCTGAAAAAATGAAAAAGAAATAAATAGCAAACAAGCAAAACAAAAAAACAAACAAACATGCTACTGATGGGAAGCAAACGAACAACCTTTTAACCAGGAACCCAACACGCTAACTGCTACGCCACAGCAGGCTGTGAACATCACACTGAAGCCCCTCAGACACAAACTGGTTCCTTCCTACACTTCAAAGCCAACAAACTTCTAACCTAACACCCTAGAAATGTGTTAAAGTAGCTCTTCAACTTGAGCCCACATTACAGAAGATGATCGCTCTTCCAAAACTCTTTTCCCCTTGAGGCAGTTTAGTGGGTGAAGGTTGTGGGATGACGACATACAAGTAACATATTCATCCCTGAAGAGAGGAGAATTCAAGTGGTGGGTATCATCCACGCACAAACCAATTTTCTTCCCTCCCTTACTCCCATGCATCTTCACTGACAGGTAATCTTCCGGCCAATTTTTGGTTTGGTGAGGAAGCGATACGTAGAGAATCAGTGTGGATTACATGTAAAAGAACCAAAGGTTAAAAAAAAAGTTCCTTATAAGGTTCTGAATAAAATAAACATGCATAAGATAAAATCTAGTTTAAAAAAAACAACATTAAAAATACAAGTCAATTTTGAATTTTTAAAAATTTGGTACACACGTGACACAAACCGTTGACTTCAAAAGAAAACACAACAAAACAAACAGCTGCAACAACAGTAACAACAACGACGACGACGATAACAACAACGAGGACAGACGCTTTGCCAAGTTGGTAGAGTGCTTGACTTGTACACTGGTGTAGCTGTTTCCAATCTGCAGATTGCACCTGTTGGGTTAACTGGGGGGAATTTACGATTTTCCAGGTCAGCTTGTGGGGAGACCTGCTCATACATTCACCCTTCCTACATAATTATGCAGGGAGCAGAAGAGGAAATGTACTGCACTGTAAATACCTATTCTAAGTTGCTGTTCCGCGGATGCATCGCTGCATCACGAATTAAGATACCAAGCGTACTGCACACGATTATCTGTTTAAGAGAAATAGCTCTATGAAATAGGTATACAGAGATACCTTCTTTTGGCAAGCAACCTTCGAAATTGACGTGATCTTTAAAAAAAAAAATTAAAGAGGAGAAGGAGGAGGAGGAAGAAGAACAAGAAGAAGAAGGTTTCATGCAGGGAAATCTGTCATAACTAGTGATAATTATACCATACCATACGGGGCTTGTAATATAGCCTGGTAGTTTGAGTGTGGAGCTAGTGATCTGCTTTAAAACGTTGTGCTGTTGTCTTCAGCCATGACAACTCCTCACCAACAACTTGCACTCTCCTTCGAAAAGTAGAACCAGCAATCCCCTGAAGTCGGAGTTGGCTGTTTCTATGGCGAGGTGCTTTAAAAAAAAAAGTCAAAGACACACACTTCTCATCCAGTGGGCACTTTACAATCTTACAGTGATTCCCAAGTCAGATGAATGAGTCAGAGTGCATACTCTGCCTGACCCCCAGGGTGATAAGTTTTGGAAGAGCGTGCAACAACAACAATAACAACATCGTACATACGTAATTTGTTTGTGTTATAGTTTTGTCTTACAAACGATCGTGAATGAGTGAGTCATGAAAGAAGCCTAAGACGATGAGCGAGGGGGATAAAGTGTGTGTACTCTGTGTGTGTGTGTGTGTGCGTGCGTGCGTGCGTGCGCGCGCGCGCGCGCGTGTGTGTGTGTGTGTGTGTGTGATTGGCATGGCTATCTGATCACTCTGCAAAACTCATCATGGCGAAAAGGACACACATTAATGACCTCTGTCATCTCAATGCTTGTTTTGTTACGATAGACAGAGGAAGGGGGGGAGAGGGGAAAGAAAGGGAGACAGGGTGGGGGGGGAGGGAGGATAAAGAGTGTGTTTGTGTCTGTGTGTCGGCGCTGTGTGTCTGCACATCTCACATGTGTACATGTCTGTGTGTGTGTCCCAATGCGTAACCCCCCCCCCCCCCCCCCCCCCCCCCCCCCCCCCCCCGTGCGTATGTCACTGTATTTGTACATTCGGGCACCCGTGTGTATGCGAGTGTGTGTGTGTGTGCATGCGTATATGCGTGCGCACGTGCGTGTACGTGTGCGTGCGTATGCGCACCCATCCGTGATTGTCAGTAATGTACGCGTGTGTATGACTGTATACATGAGTGCTTGCGTACCTACGTGCTTATTATGTATGAAATGTGCATAAACGTATGTCTACAAAACCCCATCAGTCTCCTGACAGCAAGCGCGGTGCCAGTCAGCATGCTCGAGTGCAAAAGTTGTATATAATATGTTTGTAAACGCATGCGTGCGCGCTAACTGTTCGTATTTGCCTCAAGTGTTTCGTCTGTTTTCTTCTAATCAGTCTTGTTCTTATGAAGGGGAGCAGTCTCTGAACTTTCAACAAGCCCCCCCTCATGACGTCACTGAGAGCGCGTCACAGGGGTGTGCTTTCATGCAGATGAAAGAGCGTCATCGCGTTGATTCCACAAAACCCCTCTCTGTTGCGTGTCTGACACATTTCTTCACTGGCACCGCGCTCCCTACCAAATCATCTGCAGCCATCGTTGAAAATGTGGTCAAACCCTGTTTTGTCTTCTTTATTTGTTTGTTTCCAGTTTGTTGTTGTTTGATGATAATAGTGTTGTTTTTGTTGAATGAAAATGTTGTGTTTTTCGTTTGTGGGGTTTTTTTTTTTTTTTTTGGTTGTTTAAATCTTCAGTGTTGTTCTTTGTTTTATTACGGAGTTTGTTTGGGTTTTTATTTTAAACAGTGCCTAGTTTACAAACGGAGCTTTTTGTTTGACGTTTGCTGTCGATGTTGTTGTTTTGTCTTCATCATCTTTTTTTCCGTTTTTCTCCTCCTCCTCCTCTTTCTTTCTTTTTTCTTCTTTTTTCCCTCGGCTTCCTCCTCCTCATCTTGCTCCTCCCTACTCCTCTTTCTCCTTCTTCATTGAATACTGGGTTCCTATTGTGGATGTATTTAACAGTATATAGCTAACAAGCATAGCTCTGTCGTGTTTGCTTCGTTGGTTGGTTTCGGGGGGGTTTTTCCACACCAATCAAGCCTTTGATTCCCAGGGGATGGGAGGGAGGGGGGTTCTTTTCTTTGGGGGGGGGGGGGGGGGGGGGTTTTGTAGGGTTGGGTGTTTGTTTTTTTTACAGATCGTTTGTACATTAAGAGTATATTTTTCCTTAGAACTTGAAAGTCAGAACTAGCATAGCATAGGTAGAGACTTCATTTTCAAACTGGTATAGAGAGCAACGGTATACTTCCTGAACTTCCTGGCATCATTTGGCTCAAATATTATAGCGGGCAGGCAGACAGAGTAGATAATATATTCTCACTCCACAAAAGTGGAGAATCTTTTTGTTGGTGTTCCATTCTATATGGTATGTGGCTGCAATTGTTTACGTAGGGTTATTTTTTCATTCCTCGGCTAGAGCTTTGAGGTTCACCAATGGTGAGATTTTTTGTGTATGCCACCGGTTGTTTTGCCCACCATTAAGGTAGCCGCATTCCGACTTGGGGATTGGGATGGGAATGGGGCTTTTAAAAATGTTCTTTTCGTAGAAACAGTACACTGACATTGTATACTGGATTGCTGTATCTGAGTTTGGTATGCACTGTTATCGATGATATTACGAAATTAGCTATTTCATATGGCTTTTGTTGCTGTTGTTGTTGTTGTTGCCATCGACGTAGTAGTTAATGTAATTATTGTTGCTGCAGTTGTTGTATGCTTGGTTTTAGTAACAAGTCATTTAAATTTTGAAGGGGTGGTGAACAGCTTAGGTTCCCCACCATACACTGTCTTTTGCCAGTGTGCGTGTACCTTCCCATGGTCTACTGGCAAACATAGAGACTCTGCTGTCTTTTGCCAGTGTGCGTGTGTACCTTCCCATGGTCTACTGGCAAGCATAGAGACTCTCTCTGCTGTCTTGCTAGTGTGCGTGTACCTTTCTATTGTCTACTGGCAAGCATAGAGACTCTCTCTGCTGTCTTTTGCCAGGCCATCCTGGGCCATCCCTTTCTTTCTCTGATCTGTATCTGTATGTGTCCATGATCGTGGTGTCCATGAAGTGTGTGTCCATGATGTGACTTCTTTTGCACGTCAGGTCATTCAAACACATGCCCCAGCCGAACCATTGTTTGCATATGCTTAATGACGCAAAAGCTTGATAGGTTTCTTTTCTGATCTTATTTCAGACACAAAGTTCTTCCATCAACCCAAGATTTTACGCGTGAATTTTATAGCAATGGCATTTGACATATTTTCCTGTATAGTCATGAGTTTCCAGATTTAGCATTAAACTGAGATGTGGAAAGTACAACCGAGTTGTAAGGATAACAGGTTTTCAAGCCTCATGAAAAACTGAAGACTATTTCACAGGGCGGAGTAAATGCTGTTGCCGCCTTCCTGGTCGGACATTTCAGTTCTTGGTCAAGGTCACCAATGCTGGTGATGGAGCTCCTAAGATCACGATTCCTTATTTCCTTTCTCAACATTCTTTTGGTCGGTAAAGACATCTGATGGTGTATGGAATCCCTAGCTCAATGGCTCATGTTTCCGTAGCATTGATGGTCGGTTCGATGCTTTAAGTGTATCTGGTAATCTTGTTTCCGAGGCATTGTTGATCAGCTCGATGTTTTAAGTGTATTTTCTAATCTCCCTTCTAAGAAGTTTAAGGTTTTGAATGCAGTTTGCCAAGGTCACTATGTCATCAACGAACTCTATATCTGAGAGCATCTTTTCTTCAGTGCAATAGAACTCCCAGCTGATTGCTGTAGCCATTATCCGTCTGAACCTGGTAACTGGCACTGCTGTAGGTTTGTTACATGGTGTTGTGACAATCTTCTCTGGGATGCCATAGAACTTGGAAGTTTTCTGGATTGACTGATTGACACCACACTATCGAAAACTTTGCTGGAGCCTGTAACCCTTACAACAAAGAACGTGCGCTTGGTAGTCTTTACACTTTCTGATGCAATGGCACAAGTGAACATTCAAAATTGTGTGTGCTGAAAACCTGCACACTGTTCTTGTAATGTGCTGCTTACAGGTCACATAATTATCGCCAGTTGAGAAGATGCAGCCGCAGGCTTTACTGAAACAAAGAGTAAAATCTTTTCCTCCAGTGCAGTGCTCCATTCTAAGACTTTTTTTCATTCTTGGAGATGCAGACACTTTTGCCATTCTTCCATCCTCTGGGACAATGCCAGGATTCCAGACCTGGTTGCAGAATGCATGTCAAAGGCACGATACTGACTTTCCGTCCCTTAGCATCTCCACATATGAGCCGGGGAACAAAGAGGCAGTGTATTGTTTGGGTTTTTTAAGCATCTTCTGACTTTTCTCATTTCATTCTCTGAAAAGTCATTTGGATCAAAGGTTTTTAAAAAAAAGCAGACATGTCTTGAATCGCAGCTTGGTTAAGAGGTTCGCGTCTGCTGAAGACGGCTTTAAGGGCTTTGCTTTATTATCAGCTTGCAAGCTAGTCTTTGTCTTTTGACAGAAGCATATCCTCTTTTGCCATCATCAATATGTATGGTTGATATATATAGCATCAGAAACTTTTTTTGACGAACTGGTAGACAGATCAGATGTCTCTGCACTTACCACATTATTTGCATAGTTAGTCTTCCTAAGCAACAGGGTTGTTGTTTTTTTCTTCTCTTTTTGTGACGGCTTTGCTTTTGTCTCCTTTGGTATTGCAAATCCCATCCGTTGTTTCTTTGAATGGTAAATCCGACATACACACGTTTTGCCTTCATACTCAAAGTGTCAGAGTTGGCGGCAGTTGGGTATGTGCACCCTCTACCTCCTTTGCATCTCTCTCTCTCTCTCTCTCTCTCTCTCTCTCTCTCTCTCTCTCTCTCTCTCTCTCTCTCTCTCTCTCTCTCTCTCTCTCTCTCTCTCTCTCTCTCTCTCTCTCTCCTACTCTCTCTCTCCCTCTCCCTCTCCCCCCCCCCCTCTCTCTCTCTCTCTCTCTCTCTCTCTCTCCTACTCTCTCTCTTTCTCTGTACGCTCCCGTGGCATGGCATGCAAAAAATGATGCCATCTGTGGAATGGAGAAACTTTGCGGTGGCGCCGAGTGCTGAGAAGTATGATGGCGATAAAGACGGTGGCAGGAACGAGGTAAACAATCCTCCGTGTTACACAGAGAGGTAGCGGCGTGAGGTAAAGCGCGTCTGCTTGTATCTTCAGTGACTAACAGTGTCTGATCATCGCCACATCTTTCGTAGTGGGATATATAATCCTGTGCCTACCTAAGTGAAAAAAGATACACGGGGGATGACAGAAATGTGTGTTTGTATGCCTCAAGTGTTGTAAGTAGAGCCTTTTTTTTGTTTATCTCTTTCGATTCATTCATAAATTCATTTTCGTCATAATCTTGTAATCGTGTTTTCTTTATACACTTACTATGATGATTCTCTATTGAGATGAATGAGAGAATATCGTATTGGAGACCGCTAGAGAGTTGAGAAAATAAACAAAACAAAACAAAACAAACAACGGCAAACAAATAACAATTCATGTGGTCGTAACTCTTCGGGCTTTTTGGGTGGCTGCCACAAATTTGGAGAGAGAGAGAGAGGGGGGGAGGGGGTGGGGGGGGGGGGGGGTGCTGGAGACAGACAAACAGATAGACAGGCAAGCAGGCAGGCAGGTCAACGGACAAACAGACGGAAAGATAGACAGACAGATAGACAAACGGACAGTCCAACAGAGAGAGGCAGGCAGGAAGGAAGGCAGACAGAGAGATAAGTAGGCAGGCAGACGGACAGACAGACAAAGAGGCATATAGATAAACAGACAGATAGAGAGACAGAGATATAACCTCTGTATCTCTCTGCCTCATCAGTGATACGAGTCTCATCACTTATTGTGCTCTTCTTATCTGCCCCTTTTGTCATCCCCCCCACCTCCACCCCACCCCCACCCCCTCACTTCCATTGTTCCTGAGCCAAGCGGAACAGGAAGCACTATTGTGGCACTGTTGGCAAGACAGGGTGATGGCAACAATAACTGAGATGGCACATCTCTAGTGGCACTAAAGAAACGGGGTAAACAAACTCCAGCATAATGCCAGAGCGACATAAGAAAGAGCGCGCGTGAGTTCCATGGCATACTCCAGTGAATGTGTGTATGCTACAAACTTGAAATGGTTTGAGATTGTTGTTGTTTTTTTCAGTTTCCTTTTGTTTTTCCTTTGCTGGCCACTTAAATAACTGTCGTTGTATTATATCGATTTAAAACTTGTTCTTTGGCTGTTTCAATGATTGCAGTTGTATCAAAAACTCGATGTCTCTGTTACTGACTGTATTATGCGATTATATGAAATAACTCAAAATCTTTTATGTTGGCATTTACAATATTTATGAGTATGTGACAAACTTGAAGTCTCTTTTTACTGGCGACTTGAATTTTTTTATGCTGGTATTTACAATAGCTGCTGGAAACTGGATTTTTCTTTCTTCTTCTTTATTCTTTTACATCGAGGATAATGGAATAAGCACTCAAGTGGGGGTACATCAAGTCCCCATATGTATGCAGTTTTGTGAATTTTGTCATCTGTTCCCACCAGCACACAATGGCCTACTCTTTCGAAAAGCGGAATGTATCACGAAAGTAAAGCTCTTATGCCAGTTGGGTTGGTTGTTTTTTTAAGTCTGTGGTTGTATCACCTTAAAATCTCTTACAAAAGTTGCAGGAATTGAATAAGGTGACAGCTCTGATATGGCCTTCATGGTCGACAGGGCTACAAATAAACAACATAAAATGAAATGGATATCCTTTAGGGCAGTTTTACAGTCTATGGCTTTATAACAAACTTAAGACACAAGTTATATTTGCGATTTTAATATCTGTGACTGCATTGCAAACTTTAAACTTCTTGTGCTAGCAGCTTCACAGTCAGCTGATTTATAATAACATCTGTGATGACTGTGGTTATGCTTCATTATTAAAATTCCCTTATGTTGGCAGCATCATGAATCAATTGTACTGCAAACTCCAAATTGTTCATGCTAGCCGCCTAGAACTTAAAATCTTCTTCTGATACCAGGCTGCTTCACTGACTGTGGTTGTGCTCTACACTTGTTATGCAGCTCACTGTGTAGGCTGTTTACCCGTTTAAGCCTGGAAAACCCACAGAGGAAGTTTTGGATGGAAAGGATTAGCGTTTCTATGCTGGCATCGGCTGGAAGGGATTAAGTGTTTCTGCGCTGGCATCTCTGACAGGAGTGTTCCGAGGATGCGCAGGTGTAGTGAGTGCGTCTTGTGTTTGTGGGGTTTCAATTTGATTTTTTGTTTGTTTTGTTTTGTTTTGCAGTTTTATTACGGGCGAGAGAGAGAGAGAGAGAGAGAGAGAGAGAGAGAGAGAGAGAGAGAGAGAGAGAGAGAGAGAGAGAGAGAGAGAGAGAGAGAGAGAGAGAGAGAGAGATTATAATCCATTTCATCTGCGTATATTTATTTGTTTATTTTTATTTTATTCTTTTATATCGAGGATAATGGAATAACCACTTATGTGCTTTTTTTTTACATCCAGTCCCCGTGTGTATGCGGTTTTGTAAATTCTGTCATCTGTTTCCACCGGTACACAGTGGCCTACTCTTAAGAAAAGCGGAACAGGGTTTAACGTGTGCGCAAGATGTTCTGCGTGCGTTCGCACACGGGGCCTCGGTTTATAGTCTCATCCAAAAGACTATTGGGGAGAGTGGAGTCGACACTGAAGTTAACTCCAGGGGAAAATATCCCCCTTGAACGGGAATCGAACCCGGGTCGTCAGACTGCCAGCGCAATGTTCTAACCACTAGGCTGCTATCCCGTCCCCTACATCACTGACTGAAATCCCATCAGCAAAACAACTTTTATAATGCACGCCTTCATGCTGACGGCAGACTACTGTTGGTTTTTGTAGTCCCCCCCCCCCCCCCCCCCCCCCCCCTCCCCTCCTTATGCCTTCTTCCTTACCTTTCATGACCTCCTCTCCGCACCTTGCTTTTCCTTCTACCTCTTCCCATTCATACCTTTTTTCCCCCCCTTAGCTTCTGCAGCATACAATTGCCACTCTTCACTTTTAGATGTTTGCTCTTCTTCTGTTCTATATTTCCTGTAACACTGAAGCCTAAAAACAAAAATACATTGTCAATGGGGAAAATAGTTCAAGACCCACAACATGTTTGGTTGGATGGTGTTTTTTTTGCACAAATTTGAGTAGGTCTGAATTCTTTAAAATGTCAGCAAACGCTGAACGCGCCTTGTTTCTTTCTCAACTGCCATCGGGGACTGATCTTGCGTAGAACAACTTGCTTCGGAAGGCTGAAAACCGCGAGTACTGGAGGAAGCTGGTTGCAAATTCTTCAGTGGCGCCGCAACGGTATCTACACGACTACGGGATAGGTGAGGTGAGGAACTGCGATCCTTGAACCACACTGGACATGCTAAACATCATCAGTGTTGGCCACACAACCAGTTATCCAATGATGATCCTCTCCAACGTTCTCATGACAACCTGGCGTCAGAATAATTATTTCCGTAACCGAAACAATTCATTAAATTTCTCTTTTCATATCTTTATGTATGTATGTATGTATGTATGTATGTATGTATGTATGTGTATATATATATATATATATATATATATATATATATATATATATATATATATATATATATATATATATATATATATATATATATATAATATATTATATGTGTGTGTGTATGTATGTATGTATAACACCAGATATTCTCCCCCACCCCCCAACCCCCAACCCCCTTAGTATTTTATAAAAGATACTACCTCACCCGGAAGCGAAAGCTGGAGTGCTGCCAAAAGCTGATGCAATCAGCGGAACAGGAAACCTGGCATTGGCGCCAAAATCCAGAGAAATAGATGGCGAAAAGGTGGGAGGAAAAAATAAGGTAAATAATCCCTATAAAGTTGTTGTGGCGGCACGGGTCTAGAAAAGCATGAGCTGGCTGGCAGTTTCAATGCTTGTCACACAAACTTGAAATCTTTCTCCCTGTGGGTTGTCTGTTGGTATGAGTTGTGAAAGCTCTATTGATTGAAAAGCTTGGGCTGGAGGCAGGCAGGGGAAAGGCGGTTAGAGTGAAAAGACTGTGAGAGTGGATCGGTGGTCTAGAGGTAACGCGCCTGTCTAGAAAGCGAAAAGTCCGGGTTCGTATCCCGTCTGGGCCCGAAACTTTTCCCCCATCCATTAGACCATGAGTGGTGGTCTGGGCGCTAGTCTTTCGGATGAGACGATAAACCGAGGTCCCGTGTGTTACAGAAAATTATGCAGCGCACGAAAAAGAACCCACGGCAACAAGAGAGTTGTCCCTGGCAAAATTCTTAGAAAAAAGCCACTCTGATAGGGAAAGAAATACAGTTGCAGACCAAAAAAAAAAAAAAAAAAGGGGTGGCGCTGCTCTTGTGGCGACGTGCTCTCCCCGGGGAGAGCAGCCCGAATTTCACGCAGAGAAATCTCGTGACTTAAAGTGGTATAAATAAATAAATAAATAAGAAAAGCTGATCTGATAGAATGGAAACTTTCGACACCAGTATTGTAGGCGTCTTTTACTTTCCATTCACTTTTTTTTTTATTTAAAAAAAATCAGCAAACAGTCTACTCCTCTAGACAGGATAAAATGAGATGGTGAGAAGAGCTAATCTTGACAGTGAGAATGAAGATGGCGTGCTTTGATTTACACATACATCGGCTCTTTTGATCAGCTTTGTGAAATTTTGCATCTGGACAAACTTGTTTTATTTATTAACTACCGTTTTTGTTGTTGTTCTTGTGTGTACTACTTAATAAGGGTGTTAAAAATGTGGCAGAGAAAGACTGTGAGAAAGGGAACACACACACACACACACACACACACACACACACACACACACACACGGAGGGGCATAGGAATGAAGACAGAGAAGGACAAAGGAAAGAGATTGAGATAATCATGATGATCATACAGCCTTTCTGGGCCTTAGAGACTTATCTTTTTACCTTACAGTTGTTCTGTCTCTGATTTTTTTAAAAATGCTATGTTTAAAAAAATCACAAAAATGTACAGTTAAGAACACGTAACTTTATTCAAACAAGAATGAGTGTAATGATTAGATAGAATAATTACAGTTAACGTAGACTGCACGAATGTATGGTAAACAAATACACACATCATTATCTGGTGAGTGTGAGACCATGTGCAGGTGAATTAGAGAGACAGACAGACAGACAGACAGACAGACAGAGAGAGAGAGAGAGAGAGAGAGAGAGAGAGAGAGAGAGAGAGAGAGAGAGAGAGAGAGTTAAACAATGTCAAGAGCATACTGACTCTCAACTCTGCTTTTGAAAAAAAAAGTTTTTCCAATGCTATTTACACTGCCGATGCACTATACACAAAATCCCAAACATTGCGTTGAAATAAACATAGACATGTGTATGCATGTGTCAAGGTTTATCTGAAATGAATGACTGGAATTTTCCTATGTAATGTGAGACCTCGGGGCTGCTAGGCGTTAAAACATTGTTGACTCTCAGCTCTGCTTTTGAACAAAAAAGTTGCAGAAACCTACTATTTACACTGCAAAAACACTGCACACAATAAGATCTCAAACACTACATTTGAATTTGGCCCGAGCCAAACGTTTTGTCGGTTAATGATGTAAGCTAGGTGCCAAACCCTATATTAAAATGTTGATATTTTGTCAAATGTTACGTTGAAGATTGTCTTCATGTAGCCACGATAACCTCTTAGCATAACAACATGCATTCTCCCTTAAAGGAAAAAACAACAAACCCTTCCGAAGTCTGTGTACGGCTGCCTATAAGGTAAGGTAAGCCTGTTTGAATAGAATCATACACACGCACACTTCTCAACCAGTGTGTACTTCAAGCCTCTCAGTGATTTCCACGTGGGATGAGTGAGACAGTGTATTTGGGGTGACCAACCCCCAGGGTAGTAAGCTGGGGAACACCCAACAACAGCCACATTTAAACAAATACAGAATCTGTGTTATACACACGTGCTGTAGTTTGGTATTATCTGAAATAAATCACCGTCCCCCTGTGGGGATACGGGGGAGGGGGGGGGGGGGGCTGTCAGTATAAATAGTATCCCCAGCTTCTGGAAATTATGTGCTAGAAATTTCCTCTTTTCTTTCACTCTCTTTGTTTCTTCCTTGTTCCTCTTCTTCCTGTCACCTCCCCCTTGTCTATTTTCTGCCTTCTTGGTCCATTCTCCTGCCTTTTTTCCCCCCTAGAAAGGCTTAAAAGATAACAGTTCTCTCTTATGCCAAAGTCGGATGCGCTGGGCCTGACTTGTCAGGCGCTTAACGGCAGCGGGACGCATTTTCGCTCATATAACAGACAACAATAGTTGCTGTCTGAGTGTTGGACGACGAAGAAGAAGAAATAAATCGCCGGAATTCCCCCCACCTACAAGTAAGTACAAGCATCAATGAATGACTGGACTCTCATAATCATCACTGGCGGCCATCAGATGAGCCTCTGCGGTTGTAACAATTTCTCCTTCTGTCCAATTTCCCCCCTCTCACGCTAGAAACAAGAGGAAGCATGTGTTTTTGGGGGGAGCAGGAGATGAGAGCGATGGGTAACTTTTTTCTACCCCCTAAGATCATAATCTGTAGCTTGGCTGGTGTTTATGCCTGCTGTCACTGTCTGTCTATCTGTCTGTCTGTCTGTCTGTCTGTCTGTCTCTCTCTCTCTCTCACACACACACACACACACACACACACACACACACACACACACACCACACACACACCACGGTGTACATAATACTGAAAGAAAACGAGGCTAAACTGAAAGCAGTGAGAGAGAGAGAGAGAGAGAGAGGAGAGAGAGGAGAGAGAGAAGAGAGGAGAGAGAGAGAGAGAGAGAGAGAGGAGAGAGAGAGAAGACAGACAGACAGACAGACAGACAGACAGACAGACAGACAGACAGACAGACAGACAGACAGACAGAGACAGCAGACAGACAGAGACAGACAGAAAAAACCCCTTATTACCTCTTTCTCTCCTGTAACTAGCCTGCCTTTACTTTTCTCGCTGCTTCTGCTTGTGCTTCTGCCGTGATACCAATCTCATCAGTTATTTCCCTGAATGAGCGATCTTGTTCTCTCTTTACCTTCACACATAGAAATAAATGGACGACAGTTGAATTCTCTGTTTCTACCACCACCGTACGCCCTCCTCCCTCCCCCACCCCCACCGCCCCACCCACCCAACCCCCTAACCCCCATCTCTCTCTCACTCTCTTGCTCTAGCTCTCTCTTCAGTTATCCCAGTGGCACGCGAAAGATGATGCAATCAGTAGAACAAGAATCTTATGCGGTGGCGCCGAGGGTTGAGAAGCTCGATGGTGATAAGTACGGTGGCAGAAACAAGGTAAACAAACTTCCGTATAAAATTCCGGCGAAGATGAGGAAAACCCTGAGTGGTGGTTGTAGGCTACGACTTCAATGACTGTCGTCGCTGTAGTTTCAGAACATATGTATGCAAGCTCGGAGGGGGAGGGGAAGGGGGGGGACGGGGGGGGGGGGGGGGGGGGGGAGGGGGACGGGGGGGGGGGGGGGGGGGGGGACACTGTGTGTGTGTGTGTGTTTAAAAAAAAACAAATTATTCTTTTATATCGAGGATAATGGAATAAGCACTTATGTGCTTTTTTACATCCAGTCCCCGTGTGTATGCGGATTTGTGAATTCTTTCATCTGTTCCCACCGGCACACAATGGCCTACTCTTACGAAAAGCGGAACAGGATTTAACGTGTGCGCAAGATGTTCTGCGTCATGTGAGTGTGTGTGTGTGTGTGTGTGTGTGTGTGTGTTGTGTGTGTGTGTGTGTGTGTGTGTGTGTGTGGTGTGTGTGTGTGTGAGAGAGAGAGAGAGAGAGAGAGAGGAGTGTGTGTGTGTGTGTGTGTGTGTGTGTGTGTGTGTGTGTGTGTGTGTGTGTGTGTGTGTGCGTCGGTGTCTGGAACCCGCCCCCACCCCCTACTAGCCTACTACTACTACTGCTGCTGCTGCTCCTACTGCTTCTATACAGCGGTGGATGTTGTTTTTCTGATGGGATGGACTTCTCCCAGCTGTTGCCAGGGAGTGTTGTGAGTGTGGTTCTTTGCCTCTTTGGTTCATTCATTAGCTTACTGAATGGTACAGTTTTCTGATATGAGAGAGAGCGAGCGAGCGAGCGAGCGAGAGAGAGAGAGAGCGAGAGAGAGAGAGAGAGATGGTGGGGAACTGTTAGAACAATAGTGTGATGATGGGTGGAAGGAATAATGAATGACTGCGTCTGCCAAAGTGTGTGTGTGCGTGCGTACGTGCATGTGTGTGTGTGTGTGTGTGTGTGTGTGTGTGTGTGTGTGTGTGTGTGTGTGTGTGTGTGTAGTGTAGTGTAGTGCAGTACAGCATAGTGCAGTGCAGTGCAGTGTAGGGTAGGGTAGTGTGGTGTATCCTAGTGCAGTGCAGTGTAGGGTAGGGTAGGGTAGGATAGGGCAGTGTGGTGTGGTGTGGTGTGGTGTAGTGTAGTGCAGTGCAGTGCAGTGTAGGGTAGGATAGGGCAGTGTGGTGTGGTGTGGTGTGGTGTAGTGCAGTGCAGTGCAGTGCAGTGTAGGGTAGGATAGGGTAGTGTGGTGTGGTGTGGTGTGGTGTGGTGTAGTGCTGTGCAGTGCAGTGTAGGGTAGGGTAGGATAGGGTAGTGTGGTGTAGTGCAGTGCAGTGCAGTGCAGGGTAGGGTAGGGTAGGGTAGTGTGGTGTAGTGCAGTGCAGGGTAGGGTAGGGTAGGGTAGGGTAGTGTGGTGTGGTGCAGTGCAGGGTAGGGTAGGGTAGGGGGTAGGGTAGTGTGGTGTAGTGCAGTGCAGTGCAGGGTAGGGTAGGGTAGGGTAGGGTAGTGTGGTGTAGTGCAGTGCAGGGTAGGGTAGGGTAGTGGGTGTGGTGTAGTGCAGTGAGGGTAGGGTAGGAGGTTAGGGTGAGGGTAGGGTGGTGGGTGTAGTGCAGTGCAGGGTAGGGTGTAGGGTAGGGTAGTGTGGTGTAGTGCAGTGCAGGGTGGTAGGGTAGGGTAGGGTAGGGTAGTGTGGTGTAGTGCAGTGCAGTGGTGTAGGGTAGGGTAGGGTAGTGTGGTGTAGTGCAGTGCAGTGCAGGTAGGGTTTTAGGGGTAGGGTAGGGTAGGGTAGTGTGGTGTAGTGCAGTGCAGGGTAGGGTAGTGTGGTGTGGTGTAGTGCAGTGCAGTGCAGGGTAGGGTAGGGTAGGGTAGGGTAGGGTAGTGTGGTGTAGTGCAGTGCAGGGTAGGGTAGTGTGGTGTGGTGTAGTGCAGTGCAGTGCAGTGCAGTGCAGGGTAGGGTAGGGTAGGGTAGGGTAGGGTAGGGTAGGGTAGTGTGGTGTAGTGCAGTGCAGTGTTATGATATTGCTTGTGTCAAGAGTGATGTTAACATTACTTTTGTCATTGTTGTTCGGCAACCAACCCTCACAATTTTTTTTCAAGCTGAATGTTGTTTTGGGTGGGTTTTTAAACTTTTATTTTTTTTTAAACTACTGGTGTAAAACCGAGGTCATACTAAATCTCAATAAATCTTACCACCAAATTATGTTTCTTTTGCTGACACTGGCTCAGTGCAAAAACTGACTTACAGTTAGTTATAGGTCTGAACGGACTGTAAATATGATGGTCTGCTGTTTTGGGGCGGATTATAGGACGTTTTTGTTTGAGAAACCATTGCTTTGCATTGCATAATATTGTATTGTATTGTATCGTATCGTATCGTATCGTATAGGATTGTAAGACTGCATTATATTGTATTGTGTAGTATTGTATTGTGTAGTATTGTATTGTGTACCACTTTCAGTCACGACAGCCTTCGTGAAATTCGCGCTGCTCTCCCAGGAGAGAACACGTCGCCACAAGAATAGCGCCACCCCTTCTATTTCCCGTTTGCATGTGTATTTGTATCCCTTCGACAGTGGCGTTTTTCTTCAGAATTTAGCCAGAGACAACAAACACTCTCGTTGCCGTGAGTTCTTTTAGGTACCTCGGCTGGAACTTCACTCGGAACCGTGATTTATCATTCTCATCTAAAAGGCTACCACCCAGGCCACCACTCAAGGTCTAGTGGATGGGAGAAAGTTCGGGTTCAAACGGGAGTCGAACCCGCGACTTCTCGGTTTCTAGCCGGGTGCCTTACCTTTTGGCCACCGATCCACCCGTACAAACATAGCATGGATTTGATGCCACAGAAGGCAGGAGCTGAGTTCTGGTCTAAAATATGACATCTTTGAGTCAGAAAGCAGGCTGGACTGGATCTGAAGCAGAAGGCCTTTAGACAAAGTCACAAGATGTACGATGCAATGCAATACAATGCAATATAGTATAAGAGCAATACAATGCACTACAATACAATGCAAAAGCAATAGCTGGCCCATATGAACATACTGATATATAACGATGTTATGATATATGTTGTTACGTGCGAATGAAGATGCCTGACAACAGACTTTTACTGCAGTGTAAACATCCTTTGTCATATACATGGTCACTGTGCTGAATAATTTAGCCATACAGACTTTAATCAGCCAGTTTTTGCTAGAACCACCGTTTCAATAAGTCAATATTGCTACGACAAGATTACTGATTAAACGAGACTGCATGCATGCACAGAGAGTTGTGTCCACTATAGAAACAGAAGTTTTGGCCAACATCGCCTGCTATGCCTGATGGGAGGCTGTTCAGTGACCATGGGTTAAAACCGATCAAGATATTCGTATTATTCAAGTTAGAAGACCGTCTTCGTCTGTTGGACTCACTGAGACATTGTTTTTTTAAGCGTGATTTCTAAATTTCGTGGCAAGAACTCTGTATTCATAAAGTACAGAGAGTATAGTTATTACTTCTGTCGAAGAGAGAGAGAGAGAGAGAGAGAGAGAGAGAGAGAGAGAGAGAGAGAGAGAGAACCTTTGAATGAATGAATGAATCTTTATTTTTCAAGGGTAACAGAATAAGCATGCGCATACTTTTTTTTCCATCCGGCCCTTGCCCTGATTAGGGACTAACCCTGATGAGAGAGAGAGAGAGAGAGAGAGAGAGAGAGAGAGAGAGAGAGAGAGAGAGAGAGAGAGAGAGAGATGAAAAAACCCAAAGAAACTCTAAATATAGGTGGACATGCAGACAGCCTGGAAACGGACAATGACAAACCAGACAGCCAGATAACACATGCAGAAAACAAAGCTGGCTAATAGAAAGACCTTGAGAACAAGGTCACCTGACATGAAAAAGACGTCACATCCGCTGTGGTACGTGCTCTATGGAAGGTACACGACCAGAGAGCTGACGTGGAGAGCTACGATCTTTGTATTGATGCAGACACGCTGGGGGGAGGGGATTGGGTAACATCACCACAGATCGGCACATTTCTTACCTCTCTTTGTTTTATTATTTGGGCGTGCTGGCTGAAGGGAAAATAGGTACATTGTCTAGGAAAACCGCTATCTGATTGCATTGCCTCTATTTCTCCAGAGAAGGGTAGCGGTTGGAGTGTAGGGTAGGAAAGTTGGATAGTGACAAAATGATGCTAGAACACACACACACACACAATCACACACATACACACACACACGCACAATCACACACATACACACACACACTCACAGGGGGGGGGGGGGGGGGGGGGGGTTATGGTAGACCTTAGCCGAAGCATTTCATTCCACAGGCGTCTATAGTTCCTGGAAGCAGTACATAACCTTATAACACAAGACAGAGAAATTGCGAACGAGTCATGCAAATACCAAACGAGGCAGGATAGTGTCCGTACTCATCAGAAAATATTATAATCTTTTTTTTTTCCAACCTTGTTATGAAGTCAGAGAGCGGGCTTTGAGTTCCGTAGTAGACAGAATAGACAAACTCTTGAAATCCTTGCTGTGGAGTGTCTCGTTCCATTTTATTCACTAAATTTAGAAATAATGTTTGGTACTTTTGATGATGCTTTGAGGGATTGTTCAATCGCACATGTATTTTTGTAACTGACTGTTAATCCCACGTTTTGGACGTGTGCTTGAACAAGAGTGATATTATACGCAGACTTCTCATCCAGTGTGTTCTTAACAATCTCACAGTGATTTCCAGGTGGTATGAGTGGGTCAGAGCGCATAATATGGGTGACCCCTACGGTGTTCTCTTCGACAGAGGCCTACATATGACACATTTAAATCCAGCCTCAAGACATATTTGTTTCAAACCTCTTTACTTTTTCCCTCTTTCGTCTCAAAACTGCCCCTGCCTTCAACAGCCAAAATCCCATTACCCTGCCAAAGCCTACAACCTGTGTGTGTGTGTGTGTGTGTGTGTGTGTAGGTGCGTACATTTGAATTTTGTTTAATTTAAGCTTTTGATAGTTATTGGCTGCATGACTGTAAGAATATGTTGAATGCAAGCGCTCTGATTTGTCTTTGCAAGATATAGGGCTATACAAATTCCATTTATCAGGATTATTATCATTATTAAACTGGGGAACGCCTAACAACAACAATATTCATGCATATTTCACTGTATGAAATAGGAGAGAAACTACCAGTCTGTTCCAGCAGAAACTTCTGCTGCTGCTCTACTGCTTCTAATTGCTGTTGTTGTTACTGCTGCTGCTGCTTCTGCTGCTGCTACTGCTGCTGTTGTTACAGGTGATGTTGACTTTGATTGTTTATGCTGTCCTCGTCGTCATCGTCGTTTTTTACTCAGTGGTGGTGGTGGTGGAGGTGGTGGTGATGGTGGTGGTGGTGATGGTGATGCTCTATCATACTCTAGTGATAGAAAGTTAGATGATGAATTGTTTCCAAAACCTCCTCTCCTTCCCTCTTTATTGTACACCAGTGTGTGTGTGTGTGTGTGTGTGTGTGTGTGTGTGTGTGTGTGTGTGTGTGTGTGTGTGTGTGTGTCTGTCTGTCTGTCTGTCTGTCTGTCTGTCTGTCTGTGTCTGTGTCTGTGTGTATGTCTGTATCTGTCTGTCTGTGTATGCACGTGTGTGCATGCCATGTGCGTGTGCGATCTCATAGCTGCGTAGGAGTGATGATGTATAGAGTGAGATTCCCAGAAATAGTGCTGACAGAGTCAGGTGGGGTGAAGGAAGAAAAAGAACAAGAAGAAAGGCAGATAGCGAGACGAAGTAGGTTTGTGTGTGTCAGGATGGAGGGGGGGGGGGGGGGGGGGGGGGGCAGGGGGCGCGTATGTGTGTGTGTGTCTATTTGTGTGTGTGTGTCTATTTGTGTGTGTGTCTATTTGTGTGTGTGTGTGTGTGTGTGTGTGTGTGTGTGTGTGCGTGCACGTTCAGGGAGACTGTCATCACTAGGCAGCCCTGATAGCGGGGGAACAGTGTGCTGAGGTGAAAGACAGCCCAGCCAGCCATTAGCAAGCAATCAAAGAGAACCCATGCCAAACAACACAAACACAGCGCCTGAACTCCCAGGCTCCTGGGTGCAGTTCGCACTACCAAAGGTGTAGTGTGGAGGAGGAGGAGGATGATTTAGCCTAGGCCTAAAGGAATCCTCCGCTTCTCTTCCTGTGCCTTTGTGTCTTTGTCTCCTGTTGTGGTTTTGTTGTGGACTGTCTGTCGTTTGTTGAATGGCCAGTAAGTTATTTTGTCAGGTAGCGTTTTGAATGACAGCGAATTTTGAGTGTTTTTGTGATCAGTAGAATGTGTCTTTTTTTTTTTTTAGTATGTCTGTTAGTCGGTGGGTCTGTCAGTGAGTGTGTATGTGTGCGTATATGTATGTGTATTTTAAGATTTTTTCTTCCTTCCTTCCTTCCTTTCTTTAGGTCCTTCCTTTTTGTCTTTTTTTAATGGTTTTTTTCTTTGACCTGCACGCTCTGATATAACGAGAGTACCTTAGAGACGCATATACTTTATTTTGTGAACTAGGGTCAAAACAAAAAACTGAATTTAAAAAATAAGCATCGAAACAAAACCATAAATAACCCCCCTCCCACCCACCCACCACCCTTTTCTTTAATCCCATATCCCTGGAAACGCTAGAACATATGATTGCACCTGAAGTTTTCGATAACTGAAGTACAATACTAAAGTAGGGCAACTAGGCTTCAGCCCTGAAAGTCGGGCAAGATGCACATCCTTTTCCACTCCATTATCTGTGGTGCAGGTGAGAACAGATGTTCCAGGAGGCCCGAACTGTGTGGGTGTGTAGCAGCCCTGCTGCAGTCATCGCTGTCGCCTTTCAGCTCTGCCAAACAGCAAGCTGCGCGTGACTGTTGATGCTAAAATCTGTTTGATTCAGGTTTAAAGTCCAAATCCACTTTCATGACACCAAGCACTGGAAGAGCACTATAAATAAATCTGTGGAGAGGTGAACGAGGGGAGAAAGAGTTCTTCTTCTCATCGTTTTCGTGTCTGTTCATTCCAAGGGGATTTAGACACACACGTTGGTGCTAAACCATAAGAAAAAATTTGGGGGGGAGAGAGAGAGAGAGAGAGAGAGAGAGAGAGAGAGAGAGGAGGAGAGAGAGAGAGAGAGAGAGAGAGAGAGAGCTAAACTTGAAAAACACAAAGTCACAACAAGCTTCCTACTGCTGAATGATTTTTTTTTCAGCACCAGAAACGAAATACTGCTGAGAAACACACAGCACACTTAGAATATCACCTAATTTTGCTCCAGTGTCAATTCCCTTGATCTTTGTATACCTTTTTAAGCATAGAACAATCACACAATAGATGGTAGACCTACATAAGATTGAAGAGGCGCATGTCACATTTTTAAACTATTTGTGTTCCAGACGTAATTTGTAAATCATAATCTCAGCAATTCTATAAAAAATAAAAATAAAAAGACGACCTTGTCAGATGGTTCTGACAAAAGGAGAGAGAATGTACTGAACTGAAGACAATCAAAATGATTTCGTGCGATGATCCGCTAACAAATTGGGAGGCGGGGTGAGTCTCAATGAACACCAGCAATAAATTCTTAATGCTCGTTTGTGGTTTGGGAGTATTGAATTAGGAACTTTCTGACAATCCATCCCATTCTGGGGCAAATATGCGCGCACAGAAAGGCGCAAGATAAGGGTTATTGCTTGTAATGTGCCATACTGTGATAAGCCTTAACAGTGGGTATAAATGTATTGTACCAAACGCACATCATAATTATGTAGTTGTATAACGTTTATGCCAAATAATCGGGTTTTTTTTTCCAATACCTCTTATTCTGTACGCTGTGGTTTTCATCAGTAAATAGAACATCCAGAAGAAACAACCTGGCTGTTGATCTATTATTAGTAGTATGTTGCATTTGTCTTTCATGTGGCAACATCTTCCATGACAAAACTCACCACCATATGGAAAAGTAAAGAGATCAGTTTCCCAATCAAACTAAAGCTCTACAAAGCCCTAATTCAGTCGATCCTGCTGTACGGAAGTGAAACCTGGACATTGACTGCTGAAACAGCAAAGCGAATCCAGTCATTCGAAACAAAATGCCATAGAAAACTACTGGGCATATCCTGGAGAGAACGAAAGACCAACGAATTTGTCAAGAGTCAAATAACACGGCTGGCAGGTCCACAGGAACCCCTTCTCACCATCGTCAAGAAGAAAAAGCTGACATGGTTCGGCCACGTCACCCGCCACAACACTCTGCCCAAAACAGTACTGCAGGGAACACTCGAAGGTGGCAGAAGGAGGGGAAGACAAAACAAGTCATGGATGGACAACATCAGAGAATGGACCAGGATGAATGACTCGGCACTACTGCGCAGAGCCGAGGACCGAGATGGATGGAGGAGGCTTACCACGGCATCGTCTTTCATGTCTCCCCCACGACCGCCAAGGTCACGGGTCTGATGATGATGATGAGTATGTTGATTACCTTTCAAGTCTGGTGTCCCAAGCTGTGGGTGTTTTTAGCATAAAGAACGTTAGTAATAAGCCAAACAGTTGTTTTGCCAAGTATGATGTGGGTGTCTTTGGAGGAGTCTGTACCTTTTTTTGTTTTCGTCAGCTGCAGGTGTCCCAGAGCTGAAATGACAGACATCCCTGTGTCCCAGCATCTCCATGACCGATCATCTTTATGTCCAAGATCTGTTATACCCTAGATCCACCATGTCTCAGATCCCCTGTGTCTTAGATCCTTTATGTCCCAAATCCTGTAAGTCCAATGTCCTCTACGTCCTCATTGTCCAAGACCTTTTATGTCCCAAATTTTCTATGTCACAGATCTTCTATGTCCTAGATTCTCTATGTGCAGTGTTTTCTATGTCACAGATCTTCTATGTCCTATATTCTCGATGTGCAGTGTTTTCTACGTCCCAGATCTTCTATGTCCTATATTCTCGATGTGCAGTGTTTTCTACGTCCCAGATCTTCTATGTCCCAGATCTTCTGTCCTAGATCCTATATGTCCTGGATCATTTATGTCCAATGTTTTCTTTGTCCCAGATATGTTAGGTGTCCCAGATCCTTTATCTCCCGTATCCTCTATGTCCTAGATTCTCTATGTCCCAGGTAATCTCTGTCAATACCCTCTAACTCAAAGTCCTAAAGATGTAGGGCTGCATGGGAGGGGGGTGGGGGGATATACAGCTGTGTCAAAATTCAAAGATAATCAGGGGTGCGTGGAGTAGTGTGATCCACAGATACACTGGGGATGCATTCATTAACTTATGTAGGCATAGATGCCACCTGCAAGATGCTCGGCTATACACCAATAATACAGCATCCAAGGATGTAATAAGACGTAAATATGAATCTGAAAATACAGATGTATGGGGATACTTGGTTATAATGATAAGGATGCAATCATGAAGGAAGAGGCCGGTGTGCGCCTAGTTACATTATTTGTATTTGCATTTTATCTGTGTGGGTTGTTCTCAGCTATTATCTATTAATGTATTTATTCATCTCTTCGATCATCTATTTATGGATCTATTTGTTTGTGTTATGATTGTTATCTGAATGTCACATGTCATTCAGGATGCTTCCTACTGTTGGGTTGGTTTCTGCTTCTGCTTGCTGGATGATTGTCGCTGCCTTTGTTTACCCTTGCTCTTACTTGGCTGAATGTTTGTTGCTGCGTTTGTTTCCCCTTGTTCTTACTTGGCTGAATGTTTGTTGCTGCGTTTGTTTCCCCTTGTTCTTACTTGGCTGAATGTTTGTTGCTGCGTTTGTTTCCCCTTGCTGTTACTTGGCTGAATGTTTGTTGCACGGAGGAAGAATGCGTGGAATGACAGCAAGAGGAAGGAGAGGAGAGAGGGGGAGGGGTAAGGAGAACGCTGGCACGTTTCAGTTGACTACTTGATAACAAGTAAACAAATGGCTTCTCACTTTGGCGATACTGGCGTGCGACCAATACCACACACAGACACATAGACTGATGGATTCATCGCCTTCTCTGTCTCTCTCTGTCTCTCTCTCTCTTTCTCTGTCTGTCTCTGTCTCTCTTTCTCTGTCTCTCTCTCTCTCTCTACCTGCCTCTCTCTCTCTCTGCCTCTCTCTCTCTCATACACACACATGCACGCACGCACGCAGAGAGAGAGAGAGAGAGAGAGAGAGAGAGAGAGAGAGAGAGAGAGAGAGAGAGAGAGAGAGAGAGAGAGAGAGAGAGAGAGAGAGAGTACAGCAGGGCACAGCACAGCACAGCATGGCACAGAATTTCGGCAAAATTCCATTTGCTTGTCAACATCCAGGTGTTGCTCTTTAACGTTCTTGTCAAGCAGCTTGTGTCTGCGTGCGTGCGTGCGTGCGTGCGCGCGCGAGTATGCTTCCTTTCGCGAACAGATTTATGTCTCTGTGTTCACATCGTTTACAGAGAATTTCCTTTTTCCCTGTTGGAAATCGACTCAAGCAAATCAGTTCCGATTTATGCTTCGTTATCTCTCTCTCTCCACACACACACACACACACACACACACACACACACACACACACACCACACACGCGCGCGCGCGCGCGCGCGCGCGCCGCCACCACCACGACCACCACCACTCCCACGCCATACCATTCAGACTTGTTGCTGTTGTTGTTAATAACATTATCATTATTGTTTTTGTTATGCTGCTGCTGCTGCTGCTGCTGCTGCTACTACTAATACTGCTATTTCTGCTACTGCTTCTACTGCTGCAACTACTACTACTACTACTACTGCTGCTGCTGCTACTGCTGCTGCCGTTCCTGCTGCCTTTGCTACTGCTACTACCAATACTGCTATTACTGCTGCTGCTTCTACTGCTGCAACTACTGCTACTACTATTACTGCTGCTGCTGCTACTACTACTACTACTACTACTACTACTACTACTACTACTACTTGTACTGCTGCTGCTTCTGCTGCTACTACTATTACCTACCTAAGACTTATACCACCTAATAACAGGGAGATATATGGCAATAATGCTGCTGATTATGATGATGACGATGACTAAGTATGACAAAGAGGATATGGAGATGGGTATTCAGTGACGACAACTAACACTATTGATACAATTTGCTATTTATACTGCTATTGCTGGTGACACAAGGACTGCTACTTCTGATACTTTATCTATTATTCCTCCTCCTCCCCTACTACTACTACTACGACTACTACTACTACTACTACTACTACTACTACTACTACTGCTGAGCAGCAGATGAGGTACTGTTGCTGCAAATGATAAAACCTGTCCACCATCTCTCTCTCTCTCTCTCTCTCTCTCTCTCTCTCTCCTTCTCTCTCCCTCTCTCTCTCTCTCTCTCAACCACCTGACGTTCATTATCCCTTGTTGTGGGTGTGCAGACTGCCCTATAACGGAGCATCAGCGAGGCAGTGACTGAACACAGCACCATGCCGCCCCCTTTGACCTCTGCCTGCAGCCTGGCCTTGACCTTGCTGCACGTGCTGCTCCTGCAGATGGTAGGTCAGGTGGAATCCACGGCCTTCCAGCTGCCGCCCTTCCTGCAGTCCCTGTCAGAGCAGTCGTTGAGCCAGAGCCAGGCAGGAGGCAAGGACCGAGTTTTCTCCCTTCCCTCTGCTGTCGTCAACGTCCCCAACATCCGCCGCTTCACGCCACGCAAGAAGCACCTCAAGCCGCACAAGCTGATGCGGAGGCTTCGCAAGGACTGGGACTCCTTCTGGATGTCGGCGGAGCGGCCCGAAGACATGGAGAAGGAGGTGGTGAAGCAAGCTCCTGTGGACCCTAGCCTGCTTAAGGCTGTGGATCGCCTCAACTTCACCCTGCAGGGGCCTGACGGCGTCCATCGTGTCATTGATGAGTCTGTGGCGCACGTGCTGGGAGCGTGGCTCTTGCAGCGGTCCGTTTGTCACGTGCACTACGTGTGGGATGATCTGGGCATCCTCTACTGGCCGAGGTGGGTTCGTCGAGGCTACTGTCGGCCGGAGATTCCCCCTCTTCCTCCTCTTCCTCCTCCTCGTTTGATTCCGCCTCCTCGGCTTCTCCCAGTCTCTCAGAGTCATGCTCCTGGCCTCCCGGCATGCACTGCGTGCCGGCAGAATCTCGTCGGATTCGGATCCTGCGTTGGCAGTGTCGTCACAACAAGGCGTTCAAGAACTGGAACCCCCGATTCCGAAAACCCCGCCCCAAGAGGCCCAAAGCACGCAAAGGCAGTGGTCCGGGTCATGTCCGAGAGAAGCGTGAGGCACCGGCAGTGAAGAACCACACGGAGAGAGCGGCGGAGGAAGGAGAGTCCAATGAGACAGAGAACTGGAGCAGAGCTACCTTCAAGGAGAGGAGACGGAAGCTGAGCATGCGGTGTAAGTGGAAAAAGATTCCCTACCCTGTCACAGACGATTGCTACTGCTCCTGTTAACATGGTGTCTCTCAGCGCGTGCTGCAGCTGATCATGACTTTCTGTGACTGTTTGCCGCCAAAGACTTCAGTGTGGTCTCCACACAGATTGGTGACTCCTTAACTTTCAACTCAGACACGTGGCAACACTGTGAAACAACAGCAACAAATGACAGTAAAGTTGCATTTTGTATTGCTTCCAGTAAGCGAAACAGTGTTTATCTGTGCCAACGTGTTTGTATTTGTGCCAAGTGAAATTCTGCAGAGAACAGTCATTTTATGAACTGAGATTGTACATAATAAACTTTTATTGTTTATTTAACAGGTTATTAATCAGTTGACGGCATTTATCTTTGACCTTAAAAAAGGGGGGGTGGGATTGTTCATACTTTGATGATTGTGATAAGAAATGCTGTTTGTGGTGTGTACTGGTCATTAGGACATTGATCACTTATCAGTTACCTCTTTCAGCAGGAATCAGTCAAAGTAGTTTTAAACGAAATTCCAGCAGCCCCATTTTATAATTTTCTATGACAGTCTGCACCAAAGTATACCATCAAGACCAGCCTCCTACATGGACATTTCTACAGAAAGGAAAAAGCCAACTGTAGCTTTTGCTCTAGCAACAACAAAGTAAGCAACTGCAGCAACAACAAAGCTGATAATAGCTGGACTAGCTGATAATAACTGAAAAAGATGCTGCATAATGAACTATTTTGGGGGAGTGGATTTTATTCAATATCTATCAAGGGCTCCTACCTTTGTGTGAAGTCGGCTTGTAGAATGCAGCTGTGCGGAGTTGAGTGTAACATCTGCTCTGCAGTAAGATTGGACCTACACAATCAAGAAACGTCCTTTTTTGGGGAAACAATCTGAAAAGCGTTGTTCAGCTCACCAGGCTAAAGCTAAAGGTGTTTGTTGTAGCTTTGGGGATCTGGTTGACACCTCGGTTTATAACTATGAAAGGAAGCATAGAGTTCAGGCCTTCAGATAGTTCCAAACCCAGCAGGTTCTGCTCTATCGTCACAGCAGTTCCATCCTCGTTTGATATTGATCATGCTGTTTGTTACGAGACATGGAATTTACTTACAAAAATTTGAGCACAATGAGTATGGTACTGAAGGGATAGTGGCTGGGAAACAGAGACATACTTGAAAATGAATCTATGATAGGTTTTTTACCTTGGAAACAGCAACCAATCGTCTAGCAACTTCAGAGACAGTTTCCTGTCGAAATCGCTATCTGCCTCTGAATCTGCAAGTTGGGAATCAGATTGTGAAATGTGGCAGCAAAACCAAAGCAGACTACGCTAAAGATGAGCCATCCTTGAGACAGCTGAATTGACTTATCAGCAGTGGGAGTCTTATTTATTATAAAGCATCAGTCAAATAGTCACAAGTCATAATTCACCCATGAGTGTGGAAAACCTGTACACTGCACATGTAACCATTCTGTGCCAAAGATGTAATATTTTGTCTGCATCACCTTCACCCCAAATTCAACCCTGGACTGTTGGCTCACTCGTTTCAGCTGAGAGCCAGGCATTAGCACATGCATTCTCTTTTTATAAGTTATACCTGCTTTCTGCGCATTGTGACTTATTCACGCCCTCAGTACGATTATTCGTACTTGGTCTTTGCACACTGATTTCAGGGCATTATGTTCCTCACTGTAGCTTAACTTCTGAACTGAAAAAAACCCCTCTGCTGTCTGCTTCAATGACTAAAAACGTAAGATTGTTCAAAAGAACGGCAAGAGAAGAAACTACATATTGCGGACCCTTATGATCAGCCAGTTGCCTAATAATCACACGCCCATGAAAACAAGTATAAGCCACGGCCATTATTGCAGGACAAAGCTTTCACGCTGGACACATGAACGATCGAGTAAACGATTACATGATCTATGGAGAGCATAAAATCCATGAACCCATGGAGAGCATAAAACCCACAGATGGATCGCATCCACTACTACATACAGAACTGAAATTGATGTGTTACGGTCTCCTGATCGGGTGCACTGCGTTGGCCAGGACGTTTTAGGATACTTTGCCTTGGCAAGGGAAGAAACAGTTTGCCCTGGGCTTGACTGTGACTCAGAGTGGTGTTCTTCGTGGAGGCCATTTTCACCGGCTGGCGTTTTGTGTTGTAACCTCAGTAAAAAGACTTGTCCCTCTCAGTTGCTGTCCTTACGCTTTTGTGACGTATTCTTGGACAAATGTCTCTATAATTGGTATGATGTAAAAAGCGATGTACAGAAACTGCCAATAATGATTGTTGCTGTTAGGTTGGGTAAAAAAAGTGACTTTGTTGACTTTATCTTTTAATAAGTTTGATCTTCCACATGGGTGTTTATTTCATTTTTCTAACTTAGGCAGTCTTCAAGGTATGGTGGCAAATTGTTGATAGTAAAACGTCTTCATGGACAGATTTTACAGTAATGAATAAAACTGCTATAATGTGTTGGAAACAAGAACTGCGTCACATACACTTTGTTGTTGATCAACTTCATCTTGTCTTAATCTGCTAAGGCCATGCTGTCCGACTTTCATTCCATTTCTCTCTCTCTCTCTCTCTCTCTCTCTCTCTCTTTCTCTCTTTCTGTCTCTGTCGTGGGAGCGCTGCACTGATAAGAACACTAGCTTTTTCTGTTTGTGGCAACGGTATTCCTATACACGCATATAGACTTCAGCCCTCAGGTTCGGAAATCACCCCCACCCTTAATGCACCAGGCACTGTCAAGATGCGAACATTAGCTTTGTACCATGGGGAAAAGAAGTCTGCTTTATCCATTTGACTATTGCACCCAGAAAACAAACTAATGGTGTGGTGGTGGACAATAATCATACACGTCGCAGAGGCAAGAGATCAGTGCTCAGAAGAATGCTCGGGATAGCAATACTTTGAACAGACACAATACTGAGAGGAACATGGTTGTAGATAGCCAGTTTAACTTTTATTGCCAAGAAAATAGTTTTTGTCACAGATGGATTTTAAAGATGGAGTGAGAATTTGAACGCACGCACACACACACACACACACACACACACACACACACACACACACACACACACACACACACACACACACATTTTTTATGAAGAATTTGGAATGCTTTGTAGTAAGGACCATTGGTTCTACCAAACCTAACCCTCAGGTTTCAGGCTTTCGAAGATGTGTCGTGAGATAGACATAATTATTATGTAAGGCAGACAATGGATAAATTGATCGCACACTTTATATGAAACTCAAGTCAGTTAAAAAAAACACACACAACAAAAACCAACGAAATACAGGCAGATTGTAGGGAAGGCGGTGGGAGGGGATAGGGTGGCAGATGAAACGGAACATTGAAAACCAGGGGGAGGTGGGGGGCAGTATAATATATTAGTATCTCCATGTGTTGAACTGGATTGTATGTATAGAATGCCTTGTTTTCATGTACTGTGTACATTTTAATAATTTTTTTCTACAAAAAAAGCTGCTTCGTCGATTTTGTTAAAACCGAGTTTTATATTAGAGATCAGATAAATCACATCAGCTCTAGACTTTTCTGTAAAGTAGTCTCGGTCTTATTATTATTATTTTTTTAACTCCATGCTATGTATTTTGCTCAACCCTAGAGGACACATTAGCACTAGTAGTATAGAGACTCGCACAAGACGACTGTTTTCAGCATGAAAACAAAACGTGTCACTGATTGATCAGTAAGATTAAGAACACCATTAAAGCCTGCTGTAGTAAGGTAATTATGTAGGCATTGCTAGTGTGCGA
>CM054135.1:57990152-58020152 GCA_028751875.1 Rapana venosa
GCCAATAGTCACTGTCAGATATCGTTCTTCTGTCTCTGCCGGTAATGAAAATCCCGAAATCAGTACAAAACAGAACAAACAGCAACAACAGCAGCAGCAGCAGCAGCAACAACAACAACAAACAGCAATGATGATAGTGATAGTTGTTGATAGTGCAGTCCCTAAATCGGACACCTCCGCTGGGACTATAATATAATCCAACCAACCAACCGCACAGAACAGGTGGGCACACCTCTGCCGTATCAAAGACGACTGAAGCTGTAACTGGAATGAGTTGTAGATATAACAAGAATGAAACATATAATGCTTAACAATTGATTTGTTCACATATTATCAGCCGATGAAACGAAGAACAAGAATTGTAGTGTTTCAGTCGTTGTTTCCAAATTTCTGGTAGAAAGACATTCATAAAAAGTACCAAGGGGGATAAGTAACAAATGACATGATACAGTGTACATGTGCTTCACTTGTATTTTAACCACGCCAAAACTGATAAAATACTACAAACATGGACACAGGCGAGGAAACACGCCGGCCCATTTTACAGATGAAGAAACGCAAAAACAGACAGACTAAATCTGTTTTGATTTTTGACGAAGCTGCCAGAAGGTATTTAAAAAGAAAAAAATGTTCCTCGATTCCCAATTCGATGATACGTAGATTTTTCTTGCAATATTAATTTTATTTTCGTTTTCTTCTTCTTATCATCATTATTTAAGAAATTTATTTAGGCGCAGATTGTATGGTATGTACATGTCATCTAGATCATCGGCCCTAGTTAGCCTAGTCTACGAAAAAAAAAATCCCCCAAACTCGTAATGATAACCAGAACAGTTTCATCCAGTGCCAATATTAGGAACATTAGAATGCCATTATCATGGTTCCATGGGAGAATGGAGTCATATCCAATGTTGACTGTAGTCTAAGGTAGAAATATCTGAAAACAGGTGGCTCAGTAGACTGAACCTGTTATTTTTAGTCATGAATGGTAGCGGCACTGTGATGTATACTAGTTAAGGCAGAGACACAATCTTTTTCCCAACCTGTGGCTCAAAAGGACTCTTTGAACATTGAACGGGTGTTTGTTGTTTTTGTTCTGTTTTGTTCTGTTCATTCCTCTGCTTAAGCTTTGAGGTTCACCAAAGGGTTTGTTGTTTTTTTTATTTCATTTTTTAATGCAACCATTTTTGCCCATCACTAGGTAGCCACATTCCGACTCCGGGAATGATATCTAAACATAACTCCAGTGTGCATGCTTTTTGTTTTTTCTTTTTGAATTTGTAATCCATTCATACTAGCACATAATGGCCTACTCTTTCAGTCTTTGAATAGGCATAAAGAGTTTTGACGTGTGCTCAAGATGTTCTGCATGTAATACGTATTCACACTCAGAGTACATTGGTTTATATATATAGTTTCTTCTGAAGGACTTTTGGGGGAGTGGAGTTGGTCATGATAATAACTCTTGAGGTAAAATCTACTTGAATGGGTGCCTCAGTGGTGGCTCAAACTTGGGCCATCAGATCACAAGCTACAGTTATTTTGCTCCCAAGTGTTTACAAGTTTAAATCTGTCAATGTGAAATGGACAAACATTTAGTTCTACATAGTACATGAAACATTGCAAATATGTGTGATCAAAGCAAAAGATCGTTGAGTTTCTTAGTCTCAGAAACATACACAAAGCACACACTTTCTTGCATGCTAAATCAGTAAATGGGCACGAGCTTCATGTCAAGCACTCACTCAGTAATTGGCTAGTGAGAGAATACTGGTCAGCTATTTAAAAGGATCACATTCTATAGCAAATGGTCAGGTTCAGCCAAATATTTGAAGACATCTGAGGCATGTATTATATGTTTGCCCTGACCGACAATCCACACAGGATCAGTTATGCCCCTGTTCTCCTTTTTATTTATTTGCCCAATCATTTGGGATGACTAAGCCACAAGCTTGCTACATAAGTACATATAGTAGGGGCTTGTAGAACTTTCTGAGTATTGTTTTTAAAAAAACAATTTCTTAGTAAAAAAATTTTAATGGCAGAAATACCATAAGCAGCATCCTACCAAAGCTGTGAATTGTCAGATTTTTGCTTGAAAAGAAGATTATTTGTTTGTGTGTGTGTGTGTGTGTGTGTGTGTGTGTGTGTGTGTGTGTGTGTGGTGTGTGTGTGTGTGTGTATGTATGTTGTGTGTGTTTTGTGTGTGTTGTTGACTTCAATTTTACGTCTGTTGTGTGTGTGTTTGGGGGGAGGGGGGGGAATTGCGTGCATGCGTGGGTGTGTGACTCAGAGAGTAGAGAGAGAGCTTTTTTTTTTTCTTTAATGGAAGTGTTTGTAATAAAATTGTGTTTATCATACAAGCATTTCTGTGATTTCAGAGAGTATTTGACAGGTTTTCAAAAGAGGAAAAATCAGCGACGAAAAAAAGCAAAGCTTGAAAATGAGAAAAAGATGAAAGACGAAAAGAAAGCTTTGAAACAAAAGGTACAGTTTTCATCTAGACATTTTTTGCTTTTGCAATATGTTGTGGACAAATGACATTCTCTTGTTACATTGAACTGCATAAATTTGTGTTATGTCATTTCTACATTGGGTCATTGCATAAAATTTGTAAGGAGAAAAAAAGAGAAAATAACTGTTGCGGTTAAATGAAGCACATTAAAGTGCATAGCTTAGCCTCGATGTTGTACACACACACACACACACACACACCACACACACACACACACACACACACACTCAAGTACGCACACATGCTCACACAGTCACACACATACATGCACATGCATGCACACACAAATTGGGATGATCCATAATTGTAATGTTACACCCTCTCCCCCCTCCCTCTAAGAGAAATAAATAAAGAATCTTAACACTTCCTTTATGGTGAAATAAAGCTGTATGATAGGCCTATTTAACAGGCTATTATTGGCAGAAGCAAGAAGTCTTTTGTTTCAAACATGAATTTCTATAATGTTTATTCATGCCAAGTAAACTCCCAAAGATTGAATTCAGGATATGCTGCATTATAACTAATGTAAGTTGGGGGGTTTTCTTGACAACTAAGTAAGAATACAGTTTTGATAGCAGGTTTTTAACCCTGGAAATGAGATTTACCCGTTGATATTAACAGTATCTGGTTGTTAGTATCATCAGATATTAATTTCAGACTGTCACAGGTGTTGGTTTTGTAATTATTAACATGATTCTTTTTTCTTCTTCTTGGCAAATTATCGTAAACATTAGAAGCTACAGATATACACATGTACCTAATTTCAGAACATGGCTTGTGAATATTTGTTCAGCTTTAAGTATTTTTCAGGTTCATACTTTTATTGTACACAGACTGAATTTCTCAGAAAAGTAGTGCCTTGAATATGCACCATTCCATAGAGGATTGACTGACTGGTGAAGATTTAGAATAAAGTTAACTTATTGTTCGTTTTCAACAAAGGAAGCAAAATGAATGTTTTATAGAGTTTTGTCAGTGACCATGTCAGATAGCCCCTTTTTTGTGTGTCTCAAAGTTTCTTGACAACATGACTGAAGTGAGTATCAACACACTTCAGTTGAAAGAGAGAACAACATAAAAAAAAACCAACAAAACTGTATTTTTCTTTGATTATTTTGAGCATTGTGATCACATGTGACAGTGAAGATTTAAAAGAAAAAGTTTAATAGGAGGAAGTATGTTGTCCCAGCTAATCTACAGCCTGTGCTTGTGCAGGTTCGAGACATGGTGCAGAAGTCAGACCGCCACAGACTGCCTGAAGTGGAGGAATTTCTCAACTCTACTGTCCATGAGCTCCCTGACCACACAGTGACCATCACCGATATGTCTGAAAAACTAACTTCAACACAGCCAGAGCCCAACACCGATCAACAGGTTAGAATGTAGTGCTGCCTGGATGTTGAGAGATGAAGCTGAACATCTTATGTAGCACTTGATCATTTTTGGTTTTGTGATTTAAAAAAAAAATGCTGCTGCTTCTGTATTTCATTTTGCTGCCCCATAATTTTGTTCTTTCTGGGTATCTGAGCAACTATAGAAATCTCCAGTCAGTGGGTTCTGTTTATTTTATTTTTATTTTATTCTTTTATTTTGAGGATAATGGAATAAGCACTCATGTGCTTTTTTAACATCCAGTCCCCATGTGTATGCAGTTATGTAAATGTCATCCGCTCCCACCAGCACACAATGGCCTACTCTTCTGAAAAGTGGAACTGGTTTTAACGTGTGTGCAAGATGTTCTGCATGCATTCACACACGGGACCTTGGTATATACTCCCATCCGAGGGACTGTTGGGGAGAGTGGAGTCGGCACTGACGTTAACTCCAGAGGAAAAATCCTCTTGAACAAGATGCGAACCCGGGTCAGCACATCACGAGCGCAATGCGCATCACTCTAACCACCAGGCTATCTCGTCCCCCTATCGCATTCCATAGCAGTATTACTGCAACAGATTCTGCAATAGGGTTGCTTTGAATATCTCACCTCAGAGATAGTCAAGTGCTATTTTACAGAACCCTCTCTTTCTCTGTTTTCACACTAAGTTGGAGCCAGGATCAAAGCTGGTCTGTTTTTATATGGTCTTTTACATTTGTGTTGAATAAGGAACTTAGCATCTCATCTTAATTAAAGACAGCATCCAGATCATCTTACAAGTCAGGTGAAACGGGGGGGGGGGCAATCCAGGAGAGGGGAGGGGGTATATTCGTTAATAAGTCTGAAATTCTGACCTGCAGGTCTCTCCTGAATTATACTCACTTGGAATGTTTGGTTTTATGTGTGTGTGGGGGGGGGGGGGGGGGGAGGGGGGGGGTGTTGTTGAATTAGTGTAAATTTTACATTAAAAGAATCAGGAAACACCCACTATCCCATCCCATTATGGTAATTAATACACACACACTCACACTCACACACACTGACACACATTTTCTCTTTCTGTCTGTCTCTGTATATACTTATTTCTATCCTAACTCTACTTTTCTTTTGTTGCAGATTACTTCACATGATATATATATATTCCTTTTTTTCAATATTACATTTGGTGACTTTTGTTTTTGTTTTTTAAAATATTTTTCAGAAGCTGGTTTGTTTATAAATTTAGTTGTTGTCTGTTGTTCAGTCTTTATGGTATCGTGTCTGATGAAGAAGCCCAAGGATGGGTGAAAATTGACAGCGAAATAAAGAAAATAAATACGTAGATTAAAAAACACAAATGTAAAGAAAGATTGAGCAGCAGAGAAATTGGATTTATGACTTCTGTTGTGTGTAATCTTATTCTTGCTCTTGCAAGTTGAATGTATTGAAACTGTTTCAATAGTGTTGTGCTTCAAATATATGAAAAAGTACATTTTTTGTGGAAGATCTGCACACACACATGTATGTGTGTATTTCAGAGTATATGTGTATATATCTTATGTACAACTTGTGTATATTTTGGTTGGGGGGGGGGGGGGGGGGGGGGAGGAGACATATAAGTATTAGAGTTGATTTTCTTTGTAATTCAGTGTCCTTTTTTTCTTTTTTTTGGATAACAGTTGTTTGCTTGTGATTTTGTGTGCAGGATTCGAAAGAGCAAAATGAATATGATGATGAGGACTCAGACACATTGAAGAGGAAAAGAAAGAAACTCATTCACAAGTAAGAATTTGTGTCTACCATGATGTGTGTGTGTGTACACAAGGTTTTTATTTATTTATTTTTTTCTGTCTGACTGATTTGTGAGAGTGATAGCATGTGAGAGTACAAAGACTTAGCATATGAAGTTATACTGTCGACTTATCATTAAGTCTCAAAGTCTTGTGCTTTAGTTTTCAAGGATTGTCAATTTTTCCATTTGAGAGAGATTCATAGCCCATTATATACATCACATTGTGTTTATCATCAGTGCATTTTAATTTTTTTTGCTCTCTGTGTGTATATCCCCCACACACAGATGAAAAATTATTATTAATCTTTTCCCTCCTTCCATTTTGGTGAATGGGTGTTATGTAACCCCAACTAAAATATTTCAAGTACAGTGTTATCATGTTTAAACATGGCCACTAGAATACTTTTTGTTATGTCGCTCTTGCTTTTTTGTTGTGTTTAACGGTTGTATACAAAATTATCTATCTTTATCATAGTATTTAGGGAAATATACAGTTATTAAAACACCTCAAGATTTCAGAAAACATTTTCCAGAACAGATCTGTCCACCGTCCCATGAGATGCTGGGCTGTAGGTCCTATGTTATTATTTGGATGATATCTATCTTGAGCACATGTTTGCGTGAGTGCATATGTGTGTGTGGCAGTGAGAGGTGGAAATAAGAGAAAATAACCCAGAGATCCCCAGGGTTTTTTTTGTTTTTCTTTCAATCTCAAAGTTTTTTCCTTCTGTTTTAACTCAGGATATGCTTTCACCTCCTGATTTTATTCAAAAAGCTAAGTATGTATATTATAAATCTTCATTATTGTAGTTGCTATAAACAGCTTATATGTCCTGATTTTATTTAAAAAGCTAAGTATGTATATTATAAATCTTCATTATTGTAGTTGTTATAAACAGCTTATATGTCTGGTGTCAACAGGCTGGCCCAAATGGGCAACCAGCCCAATCCCAAGAAAAAGAGAGTGAAACGGCTGGGCAAAGCCAAGTTCAGTGGACAACACGGAGGAGGCCGCAGTGGTGAAGGAAGCAGCAGCAGCAAGAAATCAAAGAAAAACAGTTCAAAGAATAAGAGACACAGACACAAGTAAAAGGGTGTGAGGTGAAGAGTCGTTTGGTTTCAATGTTTATAAAACTGAATGAGTGTGCAAATACATAATTATGTACAAAGAAGAAATTGTTTGAAAATTATTTTTCAAGTCTGATTAATTTGAATTGTGTGGAACAGCAATTTTGATGATTATAAGGGTTTTACTTTCTGTATCTAAACATAAAATTTAAGGACTTTTCCACCATGTCGCCTTCTAAGAACTGCAGATACAATGCTTTTGCATTTAGAAAGAACATTTATAATCATGCATGTCACATCACTCAAGCTTTTTCTTATGTACTCAAAGTACTTAGCACGACAGTTCATGAGAGTATGACACTTCATGAGGATAAAACTGATAGGTACATTCTCCCAATAACTAGTCAGACATATATCTTTTTCACTTTCAAGTTATAGAAAAATAGAGCCCATGAGCAACAAAATCAAATAGGTCAAAGGGAAATAAGTGAAAAAAAAGTGTCCCATACAGATAACATCCCTTGGACTAACAAGATTGGGGGGGGGAAAGCCCAGAGATGTGACTCTGTAACATAGAAAACCCAAAATGGGCAATTTACATACAAAAAAAAAAGGTAAATCAACTTGAAGTAATTTTTCTTTCTTTTTCAATCCTTTTTTCACTTTTAGGATAGGGAGCTCTGTATTTGAACAGTGTCAATGCATCCATCAGGCTTACTGTTAGATTACACTGTTTACATTATACTTCATACAAAACATCTGGATTGCATTGTAGTCTTTTTCCAGAAAATATGCCTCAGTAAGTCTTTCTTTTTTCTTAATGGGAAGGGGTGTTAAACATTTAATTTTAAGTCAACAGTGTTGTCCCTTGACCCCACCATGAGCAAAGCTATCTAGATTGACCCATGTTGCTCTTTTTATCTTCCAAATGCGTGTGGATATCCTCTCTCTCAACCCCCCCCCCAACACACACACATCAAGTCAACAGCAAAGAAAAGGGAGATAAAAAAGTGGACATTTCTAGTGCAGAATTTTAAAATGGGCATTCTCCTGAAGAGTCCCTGGTATCCCTCCCTATCTATGAGAAAAAAAAAGGGGGAACAAAACAGTTTCTAAAGAATCTTAAGCACTGACTAACAAACTTCACTTTGAAACCCATGAGGCAGATGTGCCAAAGTCTCTGTGGACCAGCTTTGCAGCAAATGCCCTCAAAATCATGGTAAAACCATATCGGTTTTTTTGTTCTAAGCCCCATCTTATCAAACTTTGGCAGTTCAGGAATAAATATACTGCCTGTTGTATTTATGTATAAAATGAAAACTACATAGAGAAAATGCTTTAATTCTGGTGTGAAATTAGGAAAATTATTTGAAGGGATGACCAGATTTCTATGCTAATCATTCTTTTATAAAGTATGCAACAAACGTGACACAATCAATTTCACTATGAGCCTCAAAATTCTGTCAGTTTATAAACTCTGGTCTTCATCTGTGGTGTTGTAAGTTATAACAAGTAAGGCTTCTTCAGCACTGTAAGACCAGCTTGGCAAAGCCATACTTCACCCACCCACCCACCCACACACAGCCTCATCAAATATACTAAACATACAAACAACTTTCATGATGGAACCTGTGAGACATTCTTTGATTATGTCAACATAGTAGCCAAAAGCCAACAAACTAAAATGACCAAGTGAGAATTGAGCAGAATGACAGAGGGGAAAGTGAAAGTAACTGCTTGGACCAATTTAGACAAGCATGCAGATGAATGGATTAATCAGCACTTGGGGTAAAACTATTAAAAGGTGTTGTGCATGGAAATATTGTAGCTACATGTGTGTGTTTGTTTTTTAAATACACACTCATACAATCCACAGATTCTCCAGTAAAAACTAGCAAAGCTCACACATGGTAATACACTTAACCACTCAAGGAGAAAGAGAACACAAGGTATACAATCCATGTTAGTTTATTTCATTATTGATACCAAACAACTTCACAATAGTAAACAATGACAGTAAATTAATAGAAAATGCTTTTCCATATACACATGCAGTTTTGAATGCATGCCAACACAACACGTATACACTCTTATCACCCTTGCTCAGATAAGTCTAGGATGTAACTATAATGCACAACTTTGGTTTCAGTTTTTTGTCTGTAAAACTGCAAGTGCAGACACTGTCAATCGTGACAATACTGAGAATTGAAAGTCGCTGCAAGCTTTGGGAAGTAGAACACACATACCATCATGCAACACTAGATTTTCAACCACAATGACAGTGGCAAAGAAAGCTACAATCTGTTTTTCTTTCATTCAGCCACCATCATCATGAAACATCAGGTATGGTATCTTGTTACAGAAGGCATAAAATATTCAGCAACCGCTCACAGCTGGTTTTTGTTTGTTTACAATCGTCTTCCATTCCCAACATGGGAAAAGCAAAAGGCATCACTAAGCATTCACTGGTCAGCAGCATCACATCTTCTTCTTAACTCTTTAACCAAAAACACTGGTCATTTTATTGCCATGGTCGCTGAAATGCTTCAAGACCAGTGGCAATTGGACTTGCACAACTTGGGTTCTTTCAAAAAACAAAATGCACTCATACTGTTCTTCTTTCTGTCACACTGAACACTTTTTGTTTAAAAAAAAAAATCAGCTAAGGCCTGCCCTAAAGAACACAATGCAACAAGTTTTGTATTGTTTTCTACATAGTTGATACAGCACAAGAGAAATGTCAGACATTAAAGCCCTTAAGATTCTGGTACATTTTTTCAATTTTTCTTTAGGGTTTATTGAATTATGCAATACATCAAGGGACAAAAAAACTATGACAAGAACAGTGAATCGTGCACCCTTGGAGCAAGATACTGCAAAACAATGAGACTATTGGCAAATCATCAAGCCAACATTCTACAGTCTTTCAAGAATCCCCCCCCCCACCCCCCTGCGAAGAACCATGCAAGAAAATTACAGACAGAACAAACATGCAACTTGATACTTCCCAAATGTAGTAATGTTGATGCAATGGCATTGATAACATTGCGAATCAGAGACTAGAGTAATGTCTTTTAGTCACATATGAACAGTTGACACGCACACACACAGGAATGGCCTTTAAAAAAAGAGACATCACTTTGTATGCTTACTGTTTGATCGAAAACAAGAAGAAAAAAAGCACATTGTGCACAAAGACTGCCCGACTGAAAGAAAGAAATTGTGAGCAAGCTTTTAAACATACAAAAAAATTACAGCTATTCTCTTTTGCTGCAAGCCTCCTCAGCTACTCATTACTTCATAAAGGAGGAAAGAAGATAATGTGTTTGAACTGGTAATCCGGTAGATCACCACATCACTATTCAGAAAGGCCGATTCTTATCCTCTTCTCATAATACCTTGAAATAAAATAATACACTTTTTAGCAAAACAACAAACAGTACAACCACTTAGGAAAAAACTGACCTCCGATCTTTTTCTTTCCTGGGTAAGAAATAACTGGAATCATTGTTAAACTATGAGCACTGTAGAGTAAATCCTGTCCTTCTAGAAGAGGGTTCATTCTTCTTCTTCAGACTTTTGTTTTCCACAACAACAAACTACCAAGAACTGGATACTGACACGCTTCTCTGCAAATCGGCTGGGCTACAAACATAAATTGAACAAATTTCCAGGTGGTTGCCAACTCTTAATCATTGACCAAAATAACTGTACAGAGAACTCTCCGCAACCAATCATGATCCTTTCAACTATCACCATCCAGTGCAAAACACACACACACACACACACACGCAAACATATTATTAAATATGTCTCACATTAAAGGCTTCCTTCCAGTCATGGCACAAAATCAGAGGCTTTCAATCTTTCTCTTTGAAAAATGAAAGCCTTTCAATCAACATGTTCTACTACTTTTACTGCCTATATCTACGACATTCATTCATTCATGCTCTTTACAGCCCAGCCGACCCCATGGGCCATTTAAGACTTGACACCCTTGAAAGAAAACTCTGTCAGTGACAAATCAAAGCCCAACAACACAAACACCAAGACATCGGCCTATCAAAACAAAGACTAAATCAGTCTCCACATATGAAGAAAAGTTGGAACAGAAAACCAGGGCACAACACATTACACTATAAGCCTGGGGGTATATCCTGGTGAGAACATGTATGCATTTACAACCACATCATCAGGTACACCAAAACATTTCTACATTATGCTATACCCCACAAAAATATATATTTTTAAAAAACTTACAAGATGTAGAGTATTAAAAAAAAGGTTAAGAAAACATGCACTCGCAAAAGTGATAACAAAATGAAGGCTGCCACATTTTAAAGAAGCAATAAGGTGAGAAATCAGTTATTAAAATCAGGATCAAGAGACATTATGAGATGCAGATAAAATATACTTCTTGATTGTGGCATAGGCTTGTATTCCATAGCATACAATCTGTTTAATGCCTTCCGTCTACAATGATAAATTGCACATCAATGTTTCTGGGAATCTATATCTGTTTACAGTCTCCTTTCTGTGTGTTTAGAGATTTTCTTTTAACTTTTAAAATTTGAGTAAAATAATGATAAAGAGCTATCAGTATTTTTGAGTTCCTTGTTTTACATCCATGCGTATATAAAACCAGAGCTTTTTCCTTCAGAAAGACTGTAAAAGGTAATTCATTAACCATAATATTAAGACGGCAGTTTTTGCACCTCTCTCTCTGTCACCCACACACTACCAGACTAAATCCCAAAAGAGGACCTTAGCAAACTACTAAATTAATGAAACTGAGCAAATGATATTGACAGTATGAAGCCTAACTAAAGTATTTATTTATTTATTTGTTTATTCTTTTATATTGAGAATAATGGAATAAGCACTCATGTGCTTTTTTACATCCAGTCCCCGTGTGTATGCAGTTTTGTAAATTTTGTCATCTGTTTCCACCGGCACACAATGGCCTACTCTTCCGAAAAGCGGAACAGGATTTAACGTGTGCGCAAGATGTTCTGCATGCATTCGAACACGGGGCCTCAGTTTATAGTCTCATCCGAAGGACTTTGACATTCAGTTCGATTTTTTTGTCAAACTGGGAAGAAAGGGCAAGGCTGGGAATCGAACCCACAACCTCACGGTTTACTTGTTGGCAGGCGAACATCTTAACCATCCGGCCACCTTCCTTCATTAGTATAGAGCTACACAACAGATAAGGTGCTCAAAAGTATAAACCCTTGACATGAAAGCATGAAAACCAAAGGCAATTGAGGCAAGTGTCACCTAATAACAGAAGCTGTGTCGCCACTGTGGAGTTATCAAAATTCTGCGAAATCATTTACTTGTTCAAATATGCACTGCTGCACGAACTTTCTGAGAGTTTGTTAACAGTAAAGAAGTCTGTAATCTTAAATGGTGATACCTAAGAATGATTCATCAATTAAAGCCTTGTACATGTTAAGGTCATATTTGGATGTTTTAGTTGTGCTTTGCCACACAGAGTAAGAGGCCAAAGGGGAAAGTGTGTGTGCAGTTGTTGTTTTTTTCAAATGTGCTTTACTCCATTTTCTCCAGCCAACCACAGAGCCCATGTCAAGGTTTTATGCAAGCTTCTACCTACACATGCACATTACAAATTAAAACAATGATTTGTATTTGCTTCATCTGCCTTTAAATACACAAAGTTCTAAGCCCATGCAACTCTCAGATGGCAATTCATGGCAGCTCCTAGCTGCACAATGCACGGTATTTAAAAGCCAGACCAACAGTGCCGTAAGCACTGCCAAGAGGACAGCAGATGTACTACAGTATAACCCACACAAGACCTTTCATATTTATTGCTTACTTCCATGCTGACCAAAAATCCCAAGACTATTTTCCAAGTAAGCCTGCCAATATTTCTTGGCACAATACAAACCTAAAAAGGAATCAAAACTTTGCACCTTTCACTGAAGGTTCAGAACTTCTTTCCTCTTTAACAAGAAAAAAAAATTACGAGCATATCACGCTAGGGCATATAACATATAACTGGCATGATAAAGGCTTAAGTCACTTTCATGACATCCACAGCTTTTCAAACGACTGATGATAATGTAAATGAGATGACAGAACAGCATCACCTGTCTTTACTACCCTTGCCAAAAAGTTCTTGGAATAGATCGTGATGACAAACTATGAGATAAAGGGGGGAAAGTAAAGGAGTCCCATAACCTATAAGGTCGAAGGGGAGCGAGGCGTCAGAGACCTCACTTCTCTAGGGCCAGCATATTCAGGGCGGCGCCCATCTCCTCTCCCTCGCTGCTTTACCTTCCCTGACCCTAAAGAGGGCAGGTACCCATTTACAGCTGGGTGAACTGGGGGAACTGTACTGAAGCCAAGGCGCGCAAACGGTCACCCATCCAACTGGTAACCACGCTCGACGCTGCTTAACTTGGCTGGGGGAAAGCGAGTGCTCTGACCACTGAGCTATCCCGTCCCCTACTATGAGATAGCACACTCAAATCTACTGGTACAATGTCAATATTTACCTTCAGGATGTACCCTGTCCTCTTCATTCCCGTGACCTTTCACACACTCTCTCAAAAATATCTTTTTAAAAAAAACACACAAGAAAACCAACAAGCAAAAGAGCCGCCCCTCACCCCCCCCCCCCCCCCCCTCAAAAGAAAGAGAGAGAGAGAGAACACTATCTCTGAAAACACACACACACAAAATCAAATTAGAGCTTGAAAATGTTTACCTTTCCACTGAAATTTCAATTCAAAGCATAGCTTTCATTCCCTATTGAGCACATCTTTTTTTTGTGTCACATATTAACGATGTAAATTTTAAAAAACTTTTTCTCACCAGAGTCCACCAATCCCATCATGAATCATACATTCATGAGCATGTTCTGCATATACACACGTCAATACACATGATATTGTGCACACATTCAAGAAAACTGAAAGAATACAGGCATACACTTGAAAGAATCAGAAAACAACATAAGCAAAGGAAATCTATGTCACAGATGATGGGAGAGAGAAGATCAAGATGATAGTTTTGCATGATGCTTTCAAAGACAATAGTAATGAGGATCTTTAAGCAGCATACGAGAAGTAGTTTATAGCAGAACATGCCCGCTTCCCTTGGGTGAGACTATAATAGTATAAACCAAGGCCCCATACACAAATGCATGCAGAAATCTTGTGCACACGTTAAAACTTGTTCCACTTTTCGGAAGAGTAGGCCATTGTTTTCCGGTGGGAACAAATAACATTTACAAAACCACATGCACACAGAGACAGGATGTAAAAAAGCACAAGAGTGCTTATTACATATCCTTGAAATATGAAAATAAACGAATGAATAAATAAATAAACAAACAAACATATACCAGAAAGAAAAAAGAGAGTAGGCCATTCGTTTTGAAATGGAAAGCTGATAACCGAAAATCCCAGTCATGAGTAGAATGAAGGTTACAAGACTGGGTGAACATCTGCCGCAGATCAGTGAGATAAGATGATGTCAATGAATCTGTCAAAGTTATACTGGGGTACACATGCCAACACTTGCATGCAGATATAGTTTACAGACGACTGACATACTTCCAAGTAAAGTGACTTTCTGTGTAATTCTTTTCATCACTGCCAGTTTAGTGAAATAAGATAAATGTATGTAAATCACAAATGCTTCCACAGAAACAGAAATCCTGAAGGATGTAGTAAGAAACAGAATGAAAAATAAGAATCTAAACTGAAATCATATAGAAAGAAGAAATTTTAGAACATTTTTCAGGTTTATTTGAAAACCACTTTTATATTTCAAGACTCTATAGGAAAGCACATACAAAATACTGACCTGCCTGCCTAAATCATGATTACTCAAAACTGTTTATGGAAGAGATTAGAAATAACACACACAAACAACAGCGACATCACACTTGTTTTAAAAAGAAAGATCAAAGAGACTGAATTATTCTGGTCTCTAGTTACAATATAAGAATCTTCGACCAATACATGTTTTACAACTATCAACCTTTTTTAAAAAATCCAAAACTGTCACTTGGTTATCAATGGACTAAGCAAAACAATATCGAAAACAACGAGAAAAAAAAATTACACCTTAGACATACACAAAAAAAAAAAATGATGTTCTCTTTCTTGTCTCATCTACCAGTAATTCACAAGAAAAATTGCTCCATATCATGATCAAACATCAACTGGCAGGGTGGAATGGAATCATAAAACAAGTTTATGTGGTCTTTTTGGCGGGTGGGGGGAGACTAGACCATGACTGCCAAAAAAAAAAAAAAATTTAAGGTGTCAACAAGTAAAAATAAAAGATCAGAAAAAATGTACAATATTTTCTTTGAGCCAGGTTATCATTAGTTACAGTAAGAACTGTTTAGTTATCTGGGTATGAACTGGCACAGCTAGAGATACTTCAGATCATGACATGTCTGACTTTCCTTCACAAGTAATAGTTAGTTTGATACACATGTAGAAATATCTTCAAAACACGATAAATCAACAAATAAAACATTAAACAATAACACTTTCAAATATTTGTTTACACACAAAGACAGATACATTACTGAAACCTTCATCATGTGTCAAAGAAATAAGGTGATGTACGAAACAGAATCTTAGATCAGGACTGGCAATTGCAACTACGACACGACAACACAGAAAACTTAACGATACACCTAATGAAGTTTATCATTACAGATCACTCAAATAACAAAATGAGTTTGAACATACAACTTTCTCTTATTTGAATAAAGCCTCGAAATTAATTAGACTTGAAAGCAAAACACCAACTGCAGGCTGAATACCTTTGGCTTTATAAATAAATCATTTTGATTCAATAGTCAGCCTCGTTGTAAATGTAATGCCTACAATATTTTGATTTTTTTCCCTTTTTGGTTTGTTTTTGCAATGTAAATTTATAACACAGTTCTGGGTAAACATACAGAACCCATTTCCTAGTGCTGGGTGAACACAGAACCCATTTCCTAAATAAACCAAACATGCTTAAAATACTGGTTTTAAACAGCTACAGTTAATGATAAAAAAACCCTCAAGATACAATGACAGGTTTCTCTTTCACACTCAAAGCAACTACACTTGACGACCAAGATCCTTCGGATGAGGTTATAAACCAAGGTCCTGTGTGCGAACCCACACAGAACATCTTGCGCATACGTTAAAACCTGTTCCACTTTTCGGAAGAGTAGGCCATTGTGTGACAGTGGGAACAGATGACAAAATTGACAAAACCACACATACACAGGGACTGGATATAAAATATAAAAAAGCACAGAGTGCTTATTCCATTATCCTCAAATTAAAAGAAAATAATAAAGATTACTTTCATGGTAATCTTAAGTTAAAAGTCTTGATATTTCCTCTGGCTATAGTGTGTGTGTGTGTGTGTGTGTGTGTGTGTGTGTGATGTGTGTGTGTGTGTGTGTGTGTGTGTGTGTGTGTGTGATGTGTATAGTGAGTATTTTTACAAGTATTTAACAAAACGTCATCATTATCTTCAACTCATATATTTTGGCCTTTGTACTTTCAAACTCTAACATTCTGATTGTGTTGTCGCAAAATAATGTAAGGTCTGACCCCTCATTATAACCTTTTAGAGATGCAACACAGTGCTATATGTGATAAAGTATTTACTACTGGGGAATCACCTGTAAGCACCAAACCTTGCCCAAACCATGCCTTGTTTAAAAAAAAATTTAAAAAATAAAAAGCCAACAAAAAAGCAGTACAAAGAACTTTCTCAGTTTCACACATTTGCCAGGGTTTTTTTTCTCCTCAAAAATTCATCCTGCACCCTTATCAACTTCTGAATACTGATGCAGTTGATGTACCTTAGAACACTGATAAACATGGTGATAATGCAACAAAATATGAAGTGTTAAAAATTACATCTTGCACAATAATTCATTTTTTAATATATGCACATATGCCCACATACATACACACATCCATTCACCCATGTGCACACGTACACGCTCTTTTCTTTCTTTCTCTCTCTCTCTCTGTCTCTTCTCTCTCTCTCACTCCTCCCTCCTTCACTCACTCACTCACTCACTCACACACACACACACACCACACACACACACACACTGTTCACATAGTTTTCCAGATGATACAGCCAGTAAGCCATAACACCATCAAGCATCCTCTTTGCTTGGATTTATAGCATATTCTCCCAACCAATCCACCAAAGACAGAACCCAGAAACACTAGCACAGTTCATACATACTATATACTGCACATACTGGGCAGCTGGAGGCTTCGGCAAAAAAAAAAAAAAAGGGGAGGGGGGGGAGGGGGAAGAGGGCGGACTATTCTTTCCCCTTTGAATATTACACAGAGTAATGATTTTTTTGTTTGGTGTCCACCATACAGCATGAACTCTGAAAGATGCAGTCCACATTAGCCACTGGAGAGAAGAGTATGAAGCCACTTGTGACTGACGAAACCACACACACATACACACACAATCCTACATGAGGTGTAGATTGTACCGGTGCATGTGATAGCCGGTTGAGTTACTGTTCTGGTTTGTACGCCGGAAAGGCCTGTGTTTCATGGTTGGTCACCGTTTTCAATCAGTTCTACATAGGTGGCTGGGAACACCCCCTGCCTTCCATTCAGCTCTCCTTTCCACCAGTTATCGTTTGACTGCTCCAGGACTCGAATGCGATCCTTTCGCCGGAATCCCAGCTCATCGGAGTCTTGGGGTTCAAAGTCAAACTTGGCCTCCACATACTGAAACAAAATAAAGGTAATTTCAAATACTTTGTTCTTCAAGTCCGGCATATATTCGCTACCAGTAGTCCTCTTTCCAAAAACAGTCTGCAAAATGTGCCCCTTCCATGCATGCAAGTTGACAGTACCCATACTCGTTAATAAACCTCAATGAATATACATGAAAACAAAGCAAGTTAATAAATGACAACACAAAACAAAACCGAGACGAAAAATAGGACAATGATAATATGAAGCAAAATCCTGGCAAAAAGCAAATAACATTCTCTTAAAAAAAGCCTTACAACTTACACACTGAAGAGGATATGACTGAATGGACCAAAACATAAAACATTTTCACAGATGACCAAGATTTCAATAATTGTTTTTATTCACTTGATATGTATTTTTAAAAAATTGCAATATAAAACAATTTGTTCAGTCTCATCACTCTCATTTCCACACATTTTAATAAAGTATTCTAAAGAAAAAGTTCTAAAAGCACCATTTGCTTACAAACTGTTTCAAAATAACATTTTATCGCTGGTTAAGCAGCACTCACCTGATTCTGCACAGGGAAGTCTCTGAACAGAATGGTGTGTGTTCGTGATACAGAGGAGGTGCGATGGTAGTCCACCAGCTCGTTCAGGGAGTTAAACTTGGCAACCCACAAGAAGTATTTGCCAGCACCATCTCTCAAAACTTTGAAATGCTGCACACCTTCACCATATCTGTCAAGAGAAAACAAGAGAGCGGTGGAGGTTTTTTTGGTTTGTGTTGGTTTTTTTAAAAACATTTTCATTAGTCACATTCTAAATGCAAAGTTCAGAAAACTGATTAAGGATGTGTGCGCTTATCTTAAATTGTGCATATGTACATTTAGGGGTGTGAGGAAGGGGCGTGGGAAAGGGTGTGCATAATTAATGTGTGCACCGAACCATCCTCATCCCACCAAACTGAACTGTCTGAAATTTTCAGATTCTCTCCCTTGGGTTCCACTGAGCCGTCCCCTTTCCTATCCCTTTCTTTCAACTTTCCTTTTCCCTCATTACTTGACACTGTAGTTGCTTGCCAGAAATGCAGCAAAGCGGCTTTTATGCTATACTATTTTTTTTCTGAACAGCTCTCTTAGTGTCTTTTTTCCCCATTTTCCTTTCTTACTGCTTCCTTTTTCTTTTCTTTTTTTTAAAGTTTTATATACAGGATCTTGGTTTCCAATTAATGCATGTGCAAGAACATGAATGTAGCATTAAAATTAAATCACAGAAAAACTTAGAGAGAAAAGCCTGTACCCACAAGAATAAAGAAGTTCAACAAATGGTTCAATCTCAACTTACCTTGAGCTCTTTCAGGTCCTGCTCTCACCCTCTGATCCTTGACTGTTTTTAAAACTAGCAGATCCGTATGAACTTAGTAGTAAGGGCCATTTTGATCTTGACTTTATTATGAACAGTCATGTCCATTTACTCCCTCTGTCATGTCCCTAAATGATTGGTGAAATAAGCAGTTACCTTGGGAAGCATCTACATTTATTTTTGCACTTAAACACTGACATCTGATGAAAGGCATGCATGCAACGAAACAAATGGCTGGATTACTTCATTATTTCAGCAAAAGATTGACAAGTTTCAAGTTACATAAAATGGGGATACTAATTGCTCAATAGCAAAAATTAAAACTAAAAGGACAGAAAAATCTGCTTTTAAGAAAAGGTTCTTATCAACAAAATGTTAAAGACCATGAACATTTTATTCTCCTAAGGAACTGTGTAGCAGTATACATTTTCTCACTTGAAAATGCCAGCATACTCACTTTACTGTTATAGAGAACTCTCCTGGTGCACTTTCACTGCGTCTGACCAAAAATGTTCCATCAGGAAAATTTCCACCCAACAGCTTCTGCTCTGCATCACTCCGAGTTATATTCCCCATATACCATCTGAAAATATAAATTTTATATACAATTACAGTCAAAAGCTAAAACATATCTAAAGGGACTATTGTTACAACAACACATCAACACCATACCAGCTTTAATGTGCAAGTTAATAAGTAAGTTTAGTTTCAGCTGAACTTCTGTTGTTGCTTTTTGCTGCTATATAATCCATACCAGTTGTTTGAACTACAAAATCAAGAACTTGTCAGCTACCAGCTGCCATGGCGCAGTGGTTAGCGCCTTGGGTTAATGACTGGAAGGTTGCGGGTTCCATTCCCATAAGAGTCATAGGGATTTTTCGGACTCCGGCCGGCTCCTACCCAGAGTGAGTGTGCTGTGGGCTCAGTGGGAAGACTGGGACCACACAGTTGAGCTTCATCCACTTAACGGATACGAGTTTGAGAGTGTTGCTCAAATTACCTGACCAACACTGTAGGTGTCTGTATCTCTCGGGCCCGGTTGACGCCGGGATATATTATGATAGTAAGCGTAGAGTACAACCCTGTCAAGTAGTCTCAAAGCATATGCACTTCCACAGCAGCATAATTACGTCATCCTCATTGTCATTGATCATCATGCAATAAAAATTTAAAAAAGCCTGATTTGGTGATCCCAGTTGCTCTGGTCTCATGGTGACCTCAGATTTGGTTTCCCCATACACTTCTGTGCCTGTGGTGAGTTTGTGTCAGGGCCTTTGGGGTTGGAGGTTCACAGGGGACAGTCGTTGGAGGGACGTTGTGGTGGTTGCCACCTCGGATGGGCAACTCACTCAGTCTGGCTCCGCGACTGAGCTAATACTGTCGTTAGTAGGGGGCTTAGTAGGTGGTGTCCTGCGTATGTTAGCTAGAACAGGCACCACTGAACACCACCCAAGTGACCCAGCAGGCGTGCAGGGCCCCTCTGGCTGGTGGCCCCACGGCAGCCTGATAGTGATGGGCTCCCCATGGCCCTCCGACTCTGAGGATTAGACATAACAAATCTGGGTATGGCTGTGGCGGGGAGATTGGAATGAGCGGTGTGGGAACAGCAGGACGGGGGACGTCACAGAAGATAAGGCAGCAAAAAAAAAACAACAACTTTTTTTTAAAAGAACTTGTCAGCTGCCACCATGATAGCATGTATTCTTTAATTAAATATTCATCACATTCCTAGAAATTTTAGCTTTATGAAAATTTCTTGCAAAGAACTCTCAGCCACTCTTTTTTCCAGCAATCAGAGCACGAAACTTTAAGTGATCTGACAGGAGTTCAAGTTACAAAGGCATTACATTAAAACCCCAAAGATCTGAAGATTCTATGTACACTGCAAGTCTATAAAGATCATTTAAAGTGCAATTTGACATTGCTACATCTAGTAAATAAAATGATACACCAAAAATTTTAACTGTAAACTACACTTCATACATGCTTTTTCTGTTGTTATTGTTGTATTTACTACTTTGTTCATTGTTGTTGCTTTAACAACAAAAATTTCATCACTATACTTGCCATCTTTATTACCCACAAAAACTGTTTAAAATGTTAATTCTATGCATTTGTCTTATTGGTGGTATTATGACCAAGAAAAAATAGAAAGAATTGCCAAAGTTTCTACAAGATCTCCATACCAAATGAAACCATGTACTTACTTGTGACTTTTCATAGTGATGTAATTGTTTGGTACATAACCCTCTCGTCCATCCTGTTCTGCTCTGTACCAGTTTTTGTCGTCTTCTTTACTCAAAATCTAAACACATTAGAAAGCAAACACAATTAATGAACTCATTATAAACACAATTATCAAAACAAACAAATAAATAAATGCCAGTGCAAAAAAAACAGGTAAAGAACCAACTTTGTGCAACCCAATGATTCAAAGCAATGCTGATAGTGATAATGCTGTCAATTAGCTAGTGTCCAGAAGAAAACACTGCCACATTACAGCTGATGAATTCTGAACACTGAATAGACACATTATGTGCTAACAGTTGGTTGTAGAACAAAATGAATTCAGAATGAATATCATATAAATGGGACAAAGGGGATGTGGGGGGGGGGGGGGGGGGGGGGGGGGTGAGGGGAGGTGAGCCTGTCATATTAGTATGTGTCTGTGTGGTGACTGTGTCAGTGTGAGTTCTCAGTTAGGCTATTTCAAAGCACTCCAAAATTTCACCAAGAGAAATCTGCCCTGCTTAAAGTGGTATACAATACCATTCTTATTCACACATGGTACACCACCATTATCTCAGTTCCTGACATATTATCCTCTTCAATCTGATCTGTCAGTCTGAACAGGTTGAACTGCAATGCATAACATTTGAAAGGTGTATACAGTAACTTCATGACCATAAACTGATAAAGCTTAAGTTCAAACTGACCATTGATTGGCTGGAGGATGCAACAATCTGTCTGAGATGGAACAAAACCTATTCTGAATGGTCAGGTTGAATGTGACACCTCAAGCCACTTGAGATGTATGTTAAGAGAAACAGAAAATCCTTTTATGGTCCCTTTCACCCTGACTACCCTGGCTGTATGATTCAGGAAGCTAGTCTATCACTAGTAGTAGTATCAGTGTCGGCTCCTTTAGTCTAGATGAACTCAGTTTGACAGCAACTGCTCAAGTCAGTATGAAATTTCAAGCATTCCCATAATCCTTCTACTTATTTGTTATATTCCTGAGCCATGAAAGTCAAAGTCCAACTCCTATTTCTGTTAACTTTTTATCATTTCCCCCTCAATTATCAGTTGTTTAGAGGTAACATGCCTGCCTAGAAAGTGAAAAAACAGTGCAAGTTCAAATGGATCCCCTTTTGAGTCCAAATTTTCCCCCAACGAATACCTTGAGTGGTGGTCTGGGTGCTAGTCTTTCATTTCAGGTGAGATGATAAACTATAATTCTAAAGTACCATGTGTAACATGCATTCAGTGCATGTAAAAGAACCCACGGCATCAAGAAAGCTGTCACTGACAAAATGCTGTAAAAAATTTTTTTTTAAGCAACTCTGATATAATATATTATATACTGTAGAGTGACTGGGAAACAAAAATACACATACTGTATGCAGGCATGAAAAGAAAAAAAAAGGTGTTTCTGCTCATGTGGTGACACTCTCCCACAGGGAGAGCAACCTGAATTTGACGCAGAGAAATCTGCCATGACTTACAGTTACACTAATTAAGTTACAGTGGTATTCAGTTCAAAGTTCAATTTAATACTGCAATAATGTCAATTTGATATATAGAATCTGGACAAATTGAACATGTAACTTGATGTAATTTTGTAAGGCATTTGACCTCCACACATATTTTTTTCTAAATGTGAACACTGTACTTGTGCGCGCACAACACACACACACACACACACGCACACACATGCACACACACACAGACTGAGTGACTCACAGTCACATGACATGTAGATCTATAGTATTAGTAGTATATGCTCACTCTCTGACTGACTGAGTCTCACTCCCTCCCTCCCCTATCAGACACACACACACACACAAGCACAAGCAATGATTATATACCTTCACATATAGGATTATTTTCTAATGAGTCGGCTGATCGGGCTGCGAAGAAAGGTGCACGTTATGAAAAGAGGTCTATAGAATTGCATGTCCCTCTATCCATTGCAGAGGCTTATCGGTTGTTAGAAGAAGCATCCTTAAACAAATTTATAGAAAAACATCAGGAAAACAATCCGCTTTCACATTCAACTCACAGTCGGAATAGTGTAGTTGAATACATTGATCACTTAGAGATTCATACAAATACTGTAAAGGAAAGACAACTCAATGCATTATTTTTCAGGATAAGATTAAATGCATTCATGACAAAATTCAGCAAGAATGTTAAATGCTTATGTGGTGAATATATTTCAAATACCCATGTCATACTTGAATGTGAGAAGTTAAAACCTCATCTCCCTGCCTTTTCTGAGAATTCAATTGAAGAAGTTTTGAAGAATGTTAAGTTAACAATTGACATTGCCAAAGGTTTATTGTTAACTCCTATAGGGCATTTGTTGTAGTTCTTTTTTAATTTCAATTTTTTTTTTTTTTAATTTCTGTTCTTGATCTGTTAATGTTAAGATCACTATTTTTTGTGTTGGTTATTACTATTCAGTACACACATGAGCACGCACACGCATGTATGCAAGGACACACACACACGCACATGCACTCACACAAAGTAGATCTCTCTCCCCCCCCCCCTCTCTCTCTCTCTCTCCCCCCCCCCCTCTCTCCTTCCCTCTCTCTCTCTCTCTCTCTCGTATTCAGTCTCCAATTTTAGGGTTGTCTTGTATCGCTTTAAATGGAAAGACGTTAAAATCGAAGACTGACTGACTTACAAGCAATGATGCATGCACACAAATCACATATGATGTATGCAAACACATGAAATAATGCACTCCCACTAACACAGTACCCACAGATTTATTGAAAATAGATTTATCATTATATAGATTCTCTCTCTCTCCCTCCCTCCCTCCCCCCCTCACACACACACAGACACACACACACGTGTGTAACACACACACACACACACATGTGTGTACACACGCACGCAAGGCACACATGCGTGTACACACGCACGCACACATGCACACACACACACACACAGAGTACAATGTAATGCTGCTTTGTCAGCTCTATCATCTATGTCTAACTTTTAAAAAGGCATTAAAAAAACAACAACAAATGAACAATACCAAAATTATCTTTAAGATACACAGACACATACCAAACATTCCTTGATTTTAACCCCCCCAAAAAGAGATACTGAAAATGAAAATCACTGACAATGTGACAAAAAATTTATCTTTGGTAGTTATGATAATGTTGGACCAGTAGCCTAAGCCTAGGCTACTGCCTAGTAATAGTTCAGTAGTCAACATACCGTAGAACTAGTAGTACAATTTACGTCATGGTTAGTTCAAGAAGCTCTAGTTCGAGTTGGTTTATTAATTGTGTGCTCGTAAAGTAAAACAACACGTAAAACAACACAAACTTTTATGTTAGCCAGTTAGGCCTGTGTGCCTTGGTAGGCCCAACAGTACGTTCATGAATAACTAGACAAGTCTTATCTTTTACTTCAGCCTATCTTCCTAAAGTGTAAGACACAAGTAAAACCTATGAAAAAGATTACTGAAAAACGTACACAAATGTACACAGTGTGTAAAATAATAATCATAGGTATGTTCAGACTACGATCATCAAAGTAAACACACCGATTAATCAGTCGAGGTGGTCTTGTTTCAGACACGGAAAGGAGTGACACCATTAAGAAAAGTTAACGTACTAAATGTAGACTGTGAAATCCGAAGCAGTAGTTCTGGCAATGCTTATTCTGTCAGACTGGGTTAAATGCTTTATCAAAGCATCTTACCTTTAGTATACTTCCTTTCTTGAAACTCAGCTCGTCTTCAGCAGTTGCCGTAAAGTCGTGCTTTGCAATCGCCTCCATCTTGAAATTTTCTTCGTCTATCAATAGACTAAATGTATTACTGCGCTAAAGAATCATACTCAACTAATATAAAATCAGCAACGAGTCTGAACAATTTAAAAAGAAAAGAGCTGGTAAACCTAACAAATAAGATTGCTTTTCAATGATCTGTTATGGTAAGGAGTGCTGAAAAATCACTAAACTATATTTCTTCGCGGACATGGATGTCTCACACGGAATGACACATTGGGAGCAGTCACAAAGGAGTGAGAGGAGCTGAAATGACGTAAGACAATGTCATGCAGACGGTGCCCGTTTTGTCACCAATGCTGCAATGACAAGAATGCTCATTCTTCAGTCATAGACTGGTGTAATTGAATTAATCATAACCAATAATCTTAATTCACTCGTGTGTGGTGTGGGGGGGGGGGGGGGGGGGGGGGGGGGGAGCATTTATCTGATCAAGTCAATGTGCAGGGAAGCGAAACAGAAAGAACTAAAGTACTTCCTTATGCCTAAGCTATTATAGTCAGGGAACAAAACAAGGGAGAATCATAAGCGAAATCCCCCTCCCCACTTCCAAAGGGAGGGAGGGAGGGAGGGAGAGAGAGAGAGAGAGAGAGAGAGTGTGTGTGTGTGTGTGTGTTCATAACATCAAAGAGAAAAAAAAGTAGTTAAGGAATAATCAAATTTATAACAATGTCAATACTCAAAATCAGTTATCAAAAACGAATGGGCGGAGGAAAGGGCATGCCGCGAGCGTGTGTAACACACACACACAACACACACACACCACACACATACACACTAAAAAACCTATATAAAAAGGAAAAGAAACAACAATGGAAAACAACAAAACCATAACAAAGAAAACCAAGACACAAAACATAACAACCCCCCCCCCCCTTCCCCTATATTAAAAGATCTAAACCAATCAAATTACTAGGAGCATTCATCAACAGACAGAGACAGGGAGAGAGACAGACACACTGGCAGATAAATTATATGGAATTCTTGTCATTATCAAATCAGTTATCATAACAGTACATAATGAACTAGTATGCAACATAAACAAAATAAGCACAGAGCAATTTTTTTGTAAATTATAAAACAAACACACACACACACACACACACACACACACACACACACACACACACACACACAGAGTTAGCTATCTATTCTTTTATCCTTTAATGTTGAAACTTTTGCTGTAACCCACATGAATTTCTCCATTTTATAATAATAAAGTATTTGTATTATATTGTAAATGCTAATGTGTGGTTTAGTGGATCAGACAGCCTTCTTGACCTCAAGAGTGCATGAATGAAAGAAAGTTATCATGTGGTCTTCTTTAAAAAAAAAACTTCGATTTTTCAGTATGTCATATTTTATTTACTTTAAAAAAACCCAACTTACTAGTGACATTGTTTTAAAATCTTATTGAATGCTTTTGCTCAGATGTCTTAATTGTTTTCAGACGAAAATTTAGCTGAAATTACGCTTTTTAGACGACACAACGGATTATTCTCATCATCACAGAAACCAGGATGGGGTACCATCTTTAAAAAACAGCAATAACCAAGTCATATCCACCAATATATATATATATATATATATATATATATATATATATATATGAGAGAGATGAGAGAGAGTAGTAAGAGTAAGATAGATGAGAGATGAGAAGATGAAGTAAGAGAGTAGAGAGAGAGAGGAGAGGAGAGAGAGAGAGAACTTTTGATAGATTCATTGAAATATTCAAGGAATACAAAAAAGTTAGATTTTCTTTTATTGCAGTAAGTTTAACCTCATACAGCACTTTGCATTAAACGTTAGTGGACTATGTAGGTTGTTATGCTAAGAGCTGGTTAGTCATGCTTAAATGTAATGATGTTATCAACATAACATTTCAACGCATAACAGCTTCTAAATGTAGGCCTTGATACTCTACTTTCCTCCTTAACCTTGACACTCTGCTTACGTCAATAACCGTGACACTCTGCTTACGTCAATAACCTTGACACTCTGCTTACTCAATAACCTTGACACTCTGCTTACGTCAATAACCTCGACACTCTGCTTACTCAATAACCTTGATACTCTGCTTACGTCAATAACCTTGACAGTCACTCTGCTTACGTCAATAACCTTGACACTCTGCTTACGTCAATAACCTTGACACTCACTCTGCTTACGTCAATAACCTTGACACTCTGCTTACGTCAATAACCTTGACACTCTGCTTACGTCAATAACCTTGACACTCTGCTTACGTCAACAACCTTGACACTCTGCTTACGTCAATAACCTTGACACTGCTTACGTCAATAACCTTGACACTCTGCTTTCGCCAATAACCTTGATACTCTGCTTACGTCAATAACCTTGACACTCTGCTTACGTCAATAACCTTGACACTCACTCTGCTTACGTCAATAACCTTGACACTCACTCTGCTTACGTCAATAACCTTGACACTCTGCTTACGTCAATAACCTTGATACTCTGCTTACGTCAATAACCTTGACACCCACTCTGCTTACGTCAATAACCTTGACACTCTGCTTACGTCAATAACCTTGACACTCTGCTTACGTCAATAACCTTGACACTCTGCTTACGTCAATAACCTTGACACTGCTTACGTCAATAACCTTGACACTCTGCTTACGTCAATAACCTTGACACTCTGCTTACGTCAATAACCTTGACACTCTGCTTACGTCAATAACCTTGACACTACTCTGCTTACGTCAATAACCTTGACACTCATGCTTACGTCAATAACCTTGACACTTGCTTCGTCAATAACCTTGATACTCTGCTTACGTCAATAACCTTGACACCCACTCTGCTTACGTCAATAACCTTGACACTCTGCTTACGTCAATAACCTTGACACTCTGCTTACGTCAATAACCTTGACACTCACTCTGCTTACGTCAATAACCTTGACACTCACTCGGTTTACGTCAATAACCTTGACACTCTGCTTACGTCAATAACCTTGACACTCTGCTTACGTCAATAACCTTGACACTAACTGCTTACTCAATAACCTTGACACTACTCTGCTTACGTCAATAACAAGAAAGCTTTAGTCTCTGCTTGCTTGTCCAATAACAAACTGATTTAGAAATATTGGAACCTTTAGCCGGACACCTCTTGTTAATTACACTCTCACGCACCAGACACTCTGTACGCGATAACATTAAGTCTTACGTATAAGACAATCTGTTCGCATCAACTTTACATCTGCTACGTATAATGAAACTTGTACAAGATAATTGAAAATGAGAAAGATGAGACAGAGAGAAGCTGGGTGGAGAGAAAGAGTGAGTAATTAGGAGATGGGACAGCGAAGGCCTCTTGTTTATTACACATGTCGAAAGAGAAATCGAGAGTAACGAAGAGTCAGCTGTTAGACAATTGTTCAACCAACTATTTACATACCACTAGGTCATAAGGAAAAGAGAAGAGAGAGAGAGAGAGAGAGAGAGAGAGAGAGAGAGAGAGAGAGAGAGAGAGAGAGAGAGAGAGAGAGAGAGAGAGAGAGAAGAGAGAGAGAGAGAGAGAGAGAGAGAGAGAGAGAGAGAGCGCATGGGATTGATGCACTAAATCCCTACCTCTACCGTATGTAGTGATCTCAATTTTACCTGTCATTTTATCTTTTAACGTAAAGTTTGTGATGTATTGTTCTGTCGTCAGCTGCTTCCAATGGCCAACGAATAATCTGCCTTTCTTGTGTGTGTGTGGAGAGAGAGAGAGAGAGAGAGAGAGAGAGAGAGAGAGAGAGAGAGAGAGAGAGAGAGAGAGAGAGAGAGAGAGAGTGTGTGTGTGTGTGTGTGTGTGTGTGTGTGTGTGTGTGTGTGTGTGTATGTGTGTGTGTGTGTGTGTGTGTGTGGGGTGTGTGTGTGTGTGTGTGTGTGTTGTGTGTGTGTGTGTGTGTGTGTGTGTGTGTGTGTGTGTGTGTGTGTGTGTGTGTGTGTGTGTGTGTGTGTGTAATAATATATGCTATTATTTTCGATTTCCTTCATTCTGATGATACGGACGTTATTTGGGCAGCATTGGAGATTTCCTCTTCCACAAGTGTGGAACATTCCCAACGTTTGCCTCTCTCTTTCCCTAGTAGGGATGCCGTGGGCTGTTTCAGTATAAACAGCATCCCCACCTTCTGGAAATTATGCGCAAGACATTTTATCTTTTCTACCTCTCTCTTTGTCATTTTCTCTTTTTTTATCACTCTCTTTGTGTCTGTCTTTTCCTTGCCCTTCCATGATCTCTCTCGCTTATTTTCTTCCTTCCCAGTCCACTCACCTGTCCTTTCTTTTTCAAGTAAATCTTACAAATATAACTTTTTCATAGGTTATTTGACATCTGGCCTGTATTATTTTGTTATGGCGACCAGGTAGGGATATTGTGAACACTAGGATGGGCACAGAATGTTCATTCTGCAGTGTTATTTGTCCGTATGTTTATATTTTTTTGTATGTTGAAGTGGTCCCTGTCAGTTTTCACGCGATGTTGTTACCTGGGAATGAATGATGAATAAAGCAGAATGGTTGGCGTCTTCAACACAGTCTGGTTTTATTGGTCGTATGGAAAGAAATTATTTAGGTACTGTATCATGTAATTCCGCCCCCCCCCCCCCCCCCCCCCCCCCCCCCCTCCCCTGCTTGATGGTGATGAACATTTGAAGGGGTTAAATGATATTGAATTTTGAGTTAGTTCAGTTTAACGTCCTTACACAAATTAGTGATATCAGACGGGAAAGGTGAGTACATAAATAATTATCCGCATTAAACAAGTGTAAAAAACACCAATAAAACAAGAAAGTTGAAGAGAAAAAAATCTCAGCTTGAACACTAACTTTGAAATTTGTACAACTAGTAAACATTGTTAAACAATGAAAAAAAAATCTGATAACAGGACCGTGACTTAACAACAATACAATTTCTTTCATTAATGAAATGTCTTTTAGAATTTGCTCTAAGCAACAGACTGTGAAAACAGGTAAAAAGTTTTTCAAATCTTTGCATTCTGAAAGAATGTGTGCAATGGAAATATTTTTGCCACATATACATGTTGCTTTTTTTTTTTGGGGGGGGGGGGACATTTAGTTCTAAAAGCATTGAGCTTAACTATATTTTAACTTGAGGTGA
>CM054135.1:58030152-58045152 GCA_028751875.1 Rapana venosa
CACAAATCTGCACCCTCTTATCTCTGTAACTGTCTTCACCATCTCGTTCCCTTCGCTCAGCTGCAGATACCTTTGTGCTTTCGAACACCCAGATTCAAACAAACCACTGTTGGCATTGGTCTTTCTCTGTTTCTGGTCCATCCACCTGGAATTATCTCCCTCTTTCACTTTGCCAAAAGCCTTCACTTGATACCTTCAAATCCAGCCTCAAAACGCACTTATTTCCTACCTGACACTTTCCCCTCATATCTGTTTCTACTGTTCAACAGCATCCTTCATCTCCTTCATCACCACCTAAGTGTGTGTGTGTGTGTGTGTGTGTGTGTGTGTGTGTGTGTGTGTGTGTGTGTGTGTGTGTGTGTGTGTGTGTGTGTGTGTGTGTGTGTGTGTGTGTGTGTGTGTGAGAGAGAGAGAGAGAGAGAGAGAGAGAGAGTGTGTGTGTGTGTGTGTGTGTGTGTGTGTGTGTGTGTGTGTGTGTGTGTGTTGTGTGTGTGTGTGTGTGTGTGTGTGTGTGTGTGTGTGTGCATAAATTTGAAATATCTTATGTTATTTGAGGAAAGTTGCATGCTGTAAATGATTTGAGTGCAAGCGCTTCGATTTGTTTGTTTTACAAGATTTAGCGCTATATAAAATTCCATTTTTTATTATTATTATTATTATTATTATATTATTATTATCATCATCATCATATAGAAAATCCAGTTTGAAAATATTTCATCATTTACCAAGTCTGGTGTAGACATGGTTCTTTGAATGGACATTTACACACTTAGCTCCTCTTATTTTGCAAATGAAGCATCTGATTTGGTGAACTGCTCATTGTCATAGAATAGACAGTGCTGACTAGTCGCAGAGTCAAGAGTGCCACGGCAACAGGCGCCTGAAAGAGAAAACATTCATACATGCATCATCTTGGCTGTTTTCTTCACTGTGAAAAGAAAGCATAATTCACATCTAAACATCAGTAATTATACAAAATTAATAAATGGATGTGTGTGTGTGTGTGTGTGTGTGTGAGGAGTGAGTGAGAGAGAGAGAGAGAGAGAGAGAGAGAGAGAGAGAGGAGGAGAGGAGAGAGAGAGAGAGAGAGAGAGATTTTAAAATTTCTTTATTTCGAGGATAATGGAATAGGCACTCGTTTTCTTTTTACATCCAGTCCCCGTGTGTAAATTTTGTCATCCGTTCCCACCGGCACTCTTCGGTCTACTCTTTCGAAAAGCGGAACAGGTTTCTAGCGTGTGCGCGCAAGATGTTTCTACGTGCGTTCGTACACGGGATCTCGATTTTTAGTCTCATCCAAAGCACTTTCGTTGTGGGGGGGGGGGGGGGGGGGGGGGGGGGGGGGGGGGAGTCGGCACTGGAGTTAACTCCAGAGGAAAAAATCCTTTTGAATGAGATTCGAACCTGGGCCAGCAGATCACGAGCGCATCACTCTAACCACCAGGTTATCCAGAGAGAGAGAGAGAGAGAGAGAGAGAGAGAGAGAGAGAGAGAGAGAGGTAAGTGTATCAATCTCAGTGCATCTCAGTGCTGTACCCCACCAAGCTGTAAACAATTTCCAGTTCAAGATCAGAGCAAGGTGACTGCATCCAGATCAGCCGTTATTTAAGGGGGTTACTTCCTGCGGGGTCACGGTAGGGTCAGGCAACAGGAAGCCAAGACTATCTCCTATATCTGTACAGTCGCTCTGGTTACGTAACCACCACCACCCCCCCCCCCCCCCCACTCTCTCTCTATATCTCTTTCAATGGTGTGTTGGTTCCTTTGCGCTCTGGTTTTTACTGGAATGATATTGCAGAAGAACTTGCAAATGCAGTTGCTTTGAGGAATCTTATTACAAACGAACTTTTAAACCCGATGCTTTTGACATGGACACCATGTTGAAATGCGACATGTATACAATCCATACATCTCTCCTAGGAAGTGTGAAACATCGCCTTATCCTGGATATATATATATATATATATATATATATATATATATATATATATATATATATATATATATATATATATATATATACTTTTCATAGGAAAAAGGATCCCGAAAGAACATAAGGCACAAAGATTCGTTAGCCACTTATTTTCATATATATTTTTTTACTTCTTTTATTTTTGTATATTTTCCTTCTCTTTCTATTTTTCATCTTTTTGCTGGCAGCAGTGGTAGACTACAAGAATATCTATTTATTCTTAGGGCAGCGATAGACACTTCTGAATAATGGAGGGTGTCTTGCTGTTACATACCACAGAGGATGAGTGAGGATACAAACACTGCCAGGACCTCTGAAAAGTGCTCAACCAGGAATCGAAACTGAGTCAGGTCAGGCCAAAGGATGGTCCTTACTCAATTTATTCCCCAAATGCTGCCTTCAAAATTTTATATTGTAGTGATTTTTTTTCGAATCTTAGGCACATTTTTTAAATATGGGAATGAAGTTATAACTGGTTACCTGCGCTTGTTTTTCCTCACTCTATTTTGTCAATTATATATATATATTTCAAACTTCATCTGAATTTTTGAAAAGCTAAACCCAGTTCTGCCTTTTCTTCCCTGTTTGATTGGAACATCGAACTGAGTGTCAAATCTTCTGGAGGAAACTCTAAGTAAGTCGGACCTGTGTGCTTATAGACTTGTGCCCAAACAAACAAACAAAAGCATTCAACATTTTTGTCTTCCATCTTGCTTAATAAAATACATTATGCACCACAGTGTGTTTGTTCCTGAAAACAATCGTTCATTGAACAGTATGACTTGACAATGGACAGTTTATTAATAGTCCTATCAAAACAAACTACTCCATTCATCCAATGCAGGGCAGTAACAGAGTATAACACTGACAAACAGGCAGTAGGAACTTAGACTAGGACACCCACTCAAAGGCCAGATAAAGTAAATGTGAGTTGGTGCCAAATTTAGATATATCCGGAAAGCCTTACTTTCTAGCTTGAGCACAATTCTTCTCTGAAAAAGATATTTTTCTGAAAAATGGCCGCTTCATTTTATTTGCAAGATGTTTTGTGTTTGGTTGTTGGGTTGTTGTTGTTTTTAGAAATCCCAAGCGGAAAATAAAAAATTGTAAAGCTAAAGTAATTGTATGTGTATGAACATTAATTTTTATCTTTTTATTGATGACAACTGTGTCAGTAGGAGTTAATTTTTGTTTGTTCAAGAGGGATTTTCTCACGTTGCACAGCAGTGGCTATCCGCTGTCATTTATTTGTTGTCATGATTGGAACATATCGAAAGAATATATTCATATTCATGTTGTAAGCCTGCCAGATTTGATTTCTGGCGAGGAAGTAGTTTTGGAGAAACTTGCTGTGTGAACGTTTGTTTTCATACACACACGTGCGCGCATGCACGGACAGCCAACCTAGTCAAGATAATAACATAGTCTCATTTTTGTTTCTTTGGTGAGTCAGAAATTCAAATATCTCAATCATTCTCCCTTTCTATCCATAACCGATTTTTTTTCACAGTATATGATGTGGATATCCCAACAGTGATGGTGGAGGTTAGCCATCAACAACACCCTCACTGGTCACTGCTGACGGAGATGTCTATGGACAAAGACTAGGAACAGTTCGTTACCTGGCGTCCATCCATCTATCGAAAGAAGATGATCCCTCCAGAAATCCTCTCGGGGGCAACAAAAGCAACAGCAGAAGACTGGAGCCTGTGTGGAATGAGAAGAAGCATCTTTTGAAACTCGACAAAAAAACACACAAAACTGCTGCGTGCATTGAGATAATCCATCTTTCTGTGTGCATGTGACAAGAGAACCCGGATAGCCGATATAGGGCTAAAGAAGAATCCAAATCATGAAAAAGGTGTTATGGCAAGATACTAAACTTTAGAAACTCTGAGCTTACCGCCACGGACAAAGATCGCCAGACCATCTTCCTCTACTCTCGTTGGTTTTACACCATCAGATGTGTCTGGGAAAAGTAATGGTATGTCCTTTCCAGCTCCTCATCTGGGCCACAGCTTGGTTTGCAGGGTATGTAGCATACAATCTTCCGTCGGCGTTTTCTTAAGGATGTGGTCGCCATCTGGTTTGCTTTATCACAGGCACAAGCGAAAAGGAACAGCGGTATTCAGCTTGTGAATGTGGTTTTCTTTGTGCCCAGAGCGTATTCTTAGAATGATTACTGTGGATATCCTGGTTGTCTAGAGTATGTCTAGAAAGCGAAAAGTCCGGGCTGAAGTGTCGGCGGTTCGTAAACCCCGTTTGGCAGGAAAATTTCCCCACCTTAGACTTGAGTGAGTGGCTAGGGCGCCTAGTCTTTCGTGATGAACGATTAACCGTTAAATTACCGTAATTTTTAGCGCACGTAAAATATCCTTGCCACCAGATTTGGTCCCGGGCAAATTGTTAGAAAAGCCACTTGTAGGGAAAAATACAGTTGCAATTGGAAAGAAAAAAAAAATGGCGATGGCGTTTGCTTTTGGCGACGGCCTCCCCGGGGAAGGCAGCTCGATTTCACGGAATCTGCCGTGACTTAAAGTGGTATGAAATGAAATGAAATGAAACTGGTTTTCTCTTCTGAGATGGTATCAGACTATCAGGCAATACCTTGATCCATCCGAAGATCTGCTGACATCAACTAAGAAAAGAAAACTACGTTGGTATGCCATGTAATTACACCATCCAATGGTCTCCCTAAAACTGTTATATTCTACAATAACTCTAATAGAAGAAGTCGACTGGGTAGAAGAAGAAACAGTGTACAGATAACAGTGTATCTTTAACAATTATCTACGGAAATGTAACACAACAAAGACCCAAACATTGACATATAACGTATATGAATGTAGGAATCTGGTAACTCTTCAGAGTTGACTCCCAACAGAGCAGAAGAAGTATATTCTACTTTTATGAACTAAATACATACATGTAGGACACTTCACAGCTAGCGTTCATAAGTTTCAGTTACTGATTCACCCATATAGAGACATATTACAGGATATCATCCAACTAATAGGCATGCGCTTGTACTGCCAGACTTGGTAACAAAGTAAATGGTATATTTCTAATTAACAGCCATTGACAAAAGTCCAAGATTTTGAAAAGAAAGCTGATGGAATAATAATAATAATAATAATAATATATGGAATTTATAGCGCTGATCTTGTAAAACAACATCGAAGCGCTTGTGTGTCGTGTGTGTGGGCGGGGGGGGGGGGGGGTGTGTTTTGTACACATTGGTGTGTATATATGCATGCTTAAAACTATGTCCAGTGTTCGTGTGTAAGTTATAGGTATGCTTACTTAGACCTAGACAAGCACATAATGATTAAAAGCTCAAAACGTTCGTTCTCTCAGAGAAGTGCAGGACGATGTGTGCTACTGTTTCAGGCTCTATCCTGGACAAGCTGGGCCTGCCCATCACTGCCGAGGCCTGGTTCCGCCACGCCACCGAGCAAGCTGCCCCTGGAGACAACAGTGCCGCCATCTTGTTCCAGAAAACCCGCGCTAAACGGCTGTATGCGCCCTTGACCCAAGACATGCCGGTGGACGTGACCTTCACCTCACAAGGGAGAGCAGTCGTTGCAACGAAAGCTGTTAAAAAGGGGGATGTCATTTTTAGTGATAAACCCATGCTGCTGGCGCAGACTCTGCCTTCTAGGAAGTTCACCTGCTGTGCCAATTGCGTCAAGAGCCTCATCCGACCTGAGGACGTGTTCACCAAGAAAGAGCTGGAGGGGAAAACGCTGGCCAAAGCCCTGAAGAAGTACTGGCCAATCCGTGAGCGCTTCCCCTGTACGTGCGGGTGGGAGGTGTACTGCAGCAGCCAGTGCAAGGAAGAGGCCTGGGAGAACTACCACCGCTTGATCTGCGTAGAGAAGAACCCGGCCGTGAAGAAGTTGTACGAGGTGTGTGCCTCTTACGATCAGTTGACTTCCTCTGATATCTCTTCCTTTGAGGGCTGGTGGGCGGCCTCCTTCAGCCCCATGATGCTGGCCAAACTGTGGGCCCAGATCGTCTGCACTGCCTGCCACATAGCCAGGGAGAAGGGAAGGGTGGGGAATCCGTCCCTGCAGGATTGGGCTCTGGCCAGGGCACCCTACCGCCGGTGATTTCAGTTATTCCCCCCCTTAGTCAGTCAGCTGCATGTGGCGGTCAGGCCGTCAGGTTGATGCTCTTTTATTCATTGGCTTGTTTGTTGTGTGGTCCTTGATCAGTCATCTACTTATGTTTGATCTTTTGATCTTGGCGATTCTAACAGAGCTGTTAAGGCTTTACTAAGGAAAACGACAGTAACTTGTCACTGATAGCGTTGCTCTGGCATCTTCAGTGCGTGGGTATGTTTTCTACTTGTAGTTTGCTGCTTCTGTCAACCTAGTAAAACCGACAATCTTGAAGAACATATATATTTTCACCATCGTAATGAACAGGTCCGTGTTCTCTATGGATTAGGGTATCGGCAATAGTTCATTCCTATACACTGTCCTGTATGTGCTAACACCCCACCGCTCCCACCTGCTGTATGGTCGTCCTGATACTGGGCTGAGCAATTGTAAGCCTGGCCTGATGTTTCAGCAGATTTCTCACTCTGATTTTATGGGCATATGGGCTCCGAGCTCGACAGCACACAGGAGCACAACCCACCAAATGTCAAGACCCTTCTGAAAATTCACTTCAAGAACACGTGGACGCAGCATCCTAAGGTATGGCCTTCTGGGTGTAGCATCTTCAGCTAAAGGAGCGCAACAGATCACCATTTTCAGACTAAAGAAATCTAGCTTTTTCAGCTCATCTTTTACATCTGAGGGTTGAAGATCTGTCAATGATCAGGTGTGTGCTCTGGTTCAAAGACCCCAGCCCAGACTCTTTAAGTCCTGTCCTGTTCTGCCCTTGATGTTTGCATCAGCAAACATGGCTTCTAGCAGTAAACCAGAGCAAAAGCTGTTGGAGCTGATGGCTTGCATATTTTTCTTGTAACACTGGATTATTCATTTAGAATGGCCAGTAACGCAAAAGGTGATGGATAGAATCAGTTGACACAAACTCCAATCAACGAATTAAAGTCTGCCGGCTACTCTCAGACTGTCATTGTGGATTCGGGTGACATTGTAGCGACCTATGAGCCACAGCACAGCCCAATACACTGATGTCATTGCTAGCGGGACACACAGAAAATCTGACAAATGTCTCTCTCACTTTCTAACGCTGCCTTATGTGGTGCCAATGGGTATTTTTCTTTAATCAGGCAGTGGATCAAAGCTTCAAGCAAATATCTGGTTATCTGAGCAGCAGACTAATAAATATTGCCACTTACTTAAGATAGGTACTTTTTTGTATAGCAGATTCTGACCACCATCTGTAGGCATACCAGTCCTTCTCGAAGTGTCCTCAAGCAGTTTACACTCGATAGCTGGTGGTAACGATCAAAACAGACACTAAAAGGAGGTTTTAATGGGGGTTTCCCTAATATGAATTGCCAGAAGCAATAATAACAACATTTTGTTTTTGTCTTCTGGACAAAATCTAAGTTTTCTTCCCCTTAATCTGGAAGATCGCTTTGTGCAAACAATTCAATGCTAAGCTGACGCAAAAGTCACTAATTTCACATTACCACCCTCTCAACACCATTTGCATGTGTGCGTGTTTTCATGTGTATGTTTTAATATATTTTTTTTATTAACGATGTATACTTCCCTCTTCCTATGTGTGTGTGGCAGGTGATGGGTGGTTGGTTGATGGTGCGGTCCCTAAATCGGATAAATCCGCTGGGACTCTGATAAAACTAAACCAAGACCTTTTCTTCCCAAATTACTTTGTACCAGTTACCATCCATCCCCATCTTCCACACTCTGACCTTCTTAATGGTTTTAGTTCAGGAAGAATATAACTTAGTCTTTGTTTTGTGTTTGTACTGCCCAACCTGTGAGTGTGTGTGTGTGTTGTTTGTGTGTGTGTGCGCGCGCATGTATGCGTATGTGTGTGTGTGTGCGCGCGCGCGCGCGTCTGTCTGTGTGTGTGTGTGTTTCTGAGTCTGTGTCCATGTGTGTGTGTGTGTGTGTGTGTGTGTGTGTGGTGTGTGTGTGTTGTGAGTGTGTGTGTGTGTGTGTGTGTGTCTGCATACGCACGCGAGCACACACACGGTGTATGTTTGTGTGCCCCCCCAAGTATGTAAGGTTAGACTTGCATGTGTTGTGGGGCATATTACACAAAAAACTAACACTCCACAATCTGTCCTATAGGAAAATTACAGCCATAGTAATATTATGTTCTCTGCCCGTAACAGGTTCATTGCCTACGGGTCCGGAATCAAAGCAAACGTCTTCCCTAAGATGCATCAGCTGATGTCGGAGATATTCAGTGACCTTGGCAATGGCCTTAGGTACACCATCAACAAAGAGGAGTTCAGTGGCAGATACTTACAGGTGATCCATGGTTTGAGTCTCAACGTAGCCCCTTTTTTTCCCCCATAGGATCCCCCCCCTACCCCTCCGGCCCCTGGAGTCAGTGTTGGTTTTGATTTTTTTTCGTTCCTGGGCCAGTGCTCCGAGGTTCACCAATACTGAAGTTTTGCGTATGCGACCTTTTTGCTCACCATGCAGGTAGCCGCATTCCGACTTCAAAGAAGTATGCTGGGTATGTTCGTGTTTCCGTAACCCATCGAATGCTGACATGAATTACAGGATCTTTAGTGTGCATATGTGATCCTCTGCATGTGTATTTACACGAAGGGAATTAAGGCGCTGGCAGGTCTGCACTTGAAGTTCACCTGGGAGATCGTAAAAAAAACAAACACAAAAAAACCACCCACCCTTCATTCACCAGGTGCCGCCGAGATTTGAACCCAAGACGACTTCATGGACTCATGGGACTGAAGTTGAACGGTCTTAACCACTTGGCTTTCGCATCGTCATTTTGATTCTGTTCCTCTCCCAAGTCTTTGGGGTGAGACTATCAACTGAAGTCTGTGTGGGAAGGCATGCATAATAGCTTTGTCTTCTTTCTTCTTTCTTTCATCTGCCGCTGGTGCCTTTCGGCGTCGCGGGGAGACACAGACGTCTGTCTGCAGCAAGGCGGGAGGCTTGATGTAGTGACAGGTCATGGGCTCCCAGGGTGTCAGCCACGGAGTCGCTCCATCGTCTCCTTGGTCTACCTATAGCTTTGTGCACATGTTAAAACACATCCACCTTTCGTAAAGAGTAGACTAGATATTGCCGAGTGTATGGATGGTACGAACTTACCTAGCATGCAGTATTCAGGCTAATGGAGATTTAAAAGAAGATATCGAGTGTTTTGGGGCAGTGCAATACCCCCACCCCAGTAGAAGAAGAAGATTATCCTGGGTATGTGTTTGGCAGAATTGCCTCAGGAGTGTTTATATATCGGTGGGTCAATTCCCTCAGATTCAATTCTATCTAATTCTTTTATTGTAGAACCTGATAGAAAAACTTTGATAGCCTAGTTGGTTTGTGTATATGATCGCTTTGCATGGACTGTTCTGTGTGTGTTGTGTGTGGTGGTGTGTGTGTGTGTGTGTGTGTGTGTGTGTGTGTGTGTGTGCGCGCGCTCGCGTGTGTGTGTGTGTGTGAGTGCGTGCGCGCGCGCGCGCTTTAAGTATGCTGTGCTAAACCATATACAACACATATGCCTATGTGCGTTTGTACGGCGTGTGTGTACGCGACATGCACATACCTGGATGTGTGTATGCATGTGTGTTGTGGCGTGCGTGCGTGCGTGCTTGCGCGCGTATCTGTGCGCTGTGCGCCGCGCGCGCGCGTGTCTCTGCATCATCATCATCATCATCATCATCATCATCATCATCATCGTGATGAGTTCCTACACCTCCAGCTGGCATGCAACGTGCAATCCTTCTCGGACGGGAACAACCCCATGGCCTACATGTGCCGGGGAGTCCACCAGGACCGGGACCCCCAGATCAGCCGCCTGCTGGGCGAGGTCAGCGGTAAGGAGCACGAGGGCGACTTCGCGGGCCTGTTCCCCGTGCACGCCTGCCTCAACCACTCCTGCGCCAACAACGCCGTGGTCAGCGATGGCCTGACCGCAGAGGGGAAGCCCGGGTGCCACGTGAAAGCCATGAGAGACATCGCTTGTGGGGAGGAGGTGGGTGAGAGGGAGAGAGAGACAATGACAATGACAATATTTGACAATGACAATATTTTATTGTAATAAGCTGTTAAAGCCCATTTACAAGGGGACACTGGGAGGGGGACTGGGCACAAAACACGTATTTTCAGAAATACAGATGTATCATTTCTACAGCCCAAATGGTCGACATGGCATGGATTCCACAACATGGTGAAGTGTTTTACATTACGATTCAGATGAATTGGTGCCTAACACTTTCGCCCATTGCTAATGGGGAAAGGGAGGGGGGAGGGTAACAACAACCACAAACATCATTTAAACACCGAGTCTGTGACAGGGCTTCCTGTCCCTACATTCCGTCTGATCCGGTAACTCATGCTCTTTCCAACACGTGAAAAACCTAACTCACAATATGCCTAACCTCCTGTTTTGCTCTCTCTCTCTCTCTCTCTCTCTCTCTCTCTCTCTCTCCTCTTCTCTCTCTCTCTCTCTCTCTCTCTCTCACACACACACACACACATATGCACACCCATATGCATGCACACACGCACACACACACGCACGAACACACACCCGCACGAACACGCACACACGCACGCACAAACACACGCACGCACACACACACGCACGAACATACACAACACACACATACACACACGCGCGCACGCACGCACAAGAGGGTGCGCATGCACACACACACACACACACACTCACACACGCACATATACAGGCAACCACAGTCACTTCTAACCCAGAAAAAATTGATAGCATCCATCATAACATGTAAAACATCCAGTCCAGCACTAATTCTGTCTTTGATTCTGTCACGATCGGCAGGTGTCCACAGCTGCAGCTTGGAATAAATGTCTTTTTCCTCCTGAGTCAGTTGCCTGGTGTTCTTTTTTGCAAACCAAAAGTAATCAGCAGGGTTGTGAGTGTCATCTGTCCAGATAAACTGAAAAATCATATCTTCACTTTCACAAATGATAGTATCAGGTATTTCATCAGAGGTATACACATTAAGAAAGTCCTTGTTTCTAGAAACGTCCCTGAGATTTCTCTGCAGGGATCTGTTTCTCAGCCCACCCACATAGTTCTTTATAGTATCTCCACTGTAGCCTGCATCCCGAATCTGATCTAGATATTCGTCACAGTCCTCCCCCTCCATCCTAATGTCAGGTACAGGCACCTCAACCAGGTCAATTCCACCTTGTTGTTCAGCCACTGTGTCAGCTTCCAACACTGTGACAGCACCTGACCCACGGGGATAATCATGTGTGGGAAGCAACGATTGCGAAGGCATGTGGTTTGGAGAGGCTGGGGTGTTGGTGTGTGAGACAGACTGGGTGATGGGGGGTGTTGGCATAAACAAACTTGGCGAAGTTTCGAATGGGAACAATGCACTTGCCTTGTCTTCTTGCCTTGCCTCTGTCTGTCTCCTCTCCTCTGCCCGCCTCCTCTCCTCTGCCCGCCTCCTCTCCTCTGCCTGTCTCCTCTCCTCTGTCCTTCGTCGGTCCCTGTTGGTCTGACTGGGCGGCTTTCTGCGGAAGTACACAGGTGTTTGTTGACCCGCCATGTTCCCATCACTTGAGCCAGCCTTCAGTCGAAGCACAACAGTCGTTTGCTCGCCTTCTCCACAGACCTTCCATGAGGTGATGCAGTGTTGTTGCAGCAGGGCACCTAGCGTCACTTCCAGCGTTGTTGGTAACCCGACAACTGGCATGGTGCTGGTTTATTTGGCAATTTAAACACAAAATTTACACAGCAAAATTTCGCCCTGCCTATATCCAAGGGAGATCACCCCGACGGGAGAGAGAGAGAGAGTGAGAGAGAGAGAGAGAGAGAGAGAGAGAGAGAGAGAGAGTGAGGAGGAAGAGGAGGAGGAGGGTGGTGGTGTTGTTGGTGGTGATGATGTTATTAGTGGGGTGGTGATGATGTTATTAGTGGTGGTGGTGGTGGTGGTGGTGGTGGTGAGGATGTGATGATGATGGTGGTGGTGGTGGTGGTGGTGGTGGTGGTGGTGGTGGTGTGGTGATGATGGATGATGATGATGATGATGATGATGATGATGATGATGATGATGATGATGACGACGACGACGACGACGACTATAAGGATGAGGATGAGGACGACGACGACGATGATGAAAATAGTTGATGACCAGAATGACAATAACAATGATGCATGACGGTATTTTTATTTCCAAGGGTTAGAGGTAAACATTCACATAACTTTTTTTGTGTTGCCATTCGGCCTTTGCCTTAAACAGGAACTACAATGATTGAGTGAGAGAAAGGGGTGGTGAGGGAGAGGAGAGTGAGAGGAAGAATGGGGTTATAGGGAATGGGGGAGTCAGATAAACTGGACTGTGGAAATGGGGAAAGATGGGGTTGGGAGGGAGTGGAAGGACTAGAGTGTTGCAAATGGGGATATATTGGTTAGGACTGATATGTGTGTGTGTGTGTGTGTGTGTGTGTGTGTGTGTGTGTGTGTGTGTGTGTGTGTGTGTGTGTGTGTGTGTGTGTGTGTGTGTGTGTGTGTGTGTGTACATGCGTGTGTGAAGGAGGGGGAAGGAGGGGGGCTGTGTGTGTGCCACCTTTCTTATTTGCGTGCTTGTCATACGTTTGTGTATATTTATGCAGAGAGCCATCTTCAGCATTGGCATTTTCCCAGCTGCTACATTTCGTCTTTTACAAACTGCCCGATACTGGCCCAGCTTTTGAACAAATTTGACCAAGGACATACTGACACTTAGCTCCTTATTTAGTCAACATACTCATTAGTTGAATACTTGACCAGATTTTCTTTTTTTTAAGCAAGTTTGACCAAGTTTTTAACATGTAGAATTGTTAGGCGCTTAACAGCAGCATGAACCTTCTTTTCGCTCATAATTATAACACACAATAGTTGCTGTCTGAGCGTTCCATAAAGAAGAAGAAGGAAGAGTTATTCTTCATTCTGGTCAAACACGCTGGTTAGCGAATCTGCAGTTCACTTGGCTTGTTTCCCCTGTTCTTTATTTCAGGTGTGTAACCAATACATCGATACCAACATGAGTCGTAAAGAACGCCGTTTCTACCTGTATCAGTCCTACAACTTCTGGTGCCAATGCACGCGATGCCAGTTTGAGGGGGACGGGCCGACAGTGTGCACAGAATGTGAGACCACTGCCCCAGAAGGCAAACCCTTCCCTAAGTGCTCCCGATGTAAACAAGCCTGGTACTGCTCCACCAAATGCCAGAAGAAGGCCTGGAAAAGGGGACACAAGAAAATCTGCCTGCTACAAATGTAAAAGGATGGAATCCGGAATTGAAGAAAAAGAAGTGGAAGAAAAAGACGTGGAAGAAAATGAAGAAATGTCAACAGAGTCTGTGCTGTATGGATTTGAGCCCTGACCATGACACTGGTTGCGTTTTGTTTTGGTTTTGTTTTGGGGGGTTGGTTGGGTTTTCTTTAAAGGGGGGGGGGGGGGGGGGGGGGGGGGGGGGGGGTGGAGGATGTAATGGTAAGGATGTGTGGGATGGGATGTTTGAAAATCTGTTGAGATTGTTGAGTGGATGTCTTGGTGGTGGTGGTGGTCTTCTTCTCAAACTATGTACCTCTCGGTTTAATATCTTTCTACTGGATTGCAACCTTTATTTCAGCATATTTTTTCATCAGTACTTCCTACTTCTTCTTCTCCTCTTCCACCTCCTCCTGTTCCTCCTTCTCCTCCTCCTCTTTTCCTTCTCCTCCTCCTCTTCTTCTTGTACTTCTTCTTCTTTGCAGTTTTTCTTCTTCTTTACCTAAAAGGCGTTCCTTTGCCACTGAGTAAATGTTTCAGTTGAAAAATACTTAATAAAGACATCAGCATGCTTAACAACAAGTAAACTGTTTCCAAGTAGAAAATGGTGACTTTTGTATCAGGGCATAGTACTTGTGTGTGTGTGTGTGTGTGTGTGTGTGTGTGTGTGTGTGAGTGTGTGTGTGTGAATAGCATTCTCTCTCTCTCTCTCTCTCTCTCTCTCTCTCTCTCTCTCTCTCTCTCTCTCTCATTCTCTCTCTTTTCTTTTGAATAAGAAAAGCTGACTAGACCACCACTCCCCAAATGCAAAACCAACAAGACGAAAATACGTGACTTTCATTTTCCTGCAAAATCTATGGAAGGACAAGGAAGTTGAATATGGTTTTTCATAAAGCATGGCCCAGAGCAATAGCTGCAAAAGGGGCCTTCTTTCTCCGGGCGGGGAAGTTTCAGAAAATATCTTTCTTTCTCTGTAGTTTTGTTGCCTGTGTGATTGACTGAGAGTGAAACTGCCCTTTGTGATTGAGAGGGTGGAGGTGGTGGAGGGTAAACAGGAAGATGGAAAGAAGAAAAAAGGCAAAGTGAAAGTGGGTTGGATGATATAAAGTCAATGGTGTTATAGGCTACTACATATTATAATATGATGGTGATATGATACCCAAGTAAATATCTACAAAGCATTCAACGTCAGTTCATGCCGAGTGTCCAAATCTGAAGTTTTAATGGCAGTGAATCTTGCACTTTTGCCAGTTGAAGGACTGGGTATTGTTTGATCTCCAAGACAAAGTTATGTACAAGCCTGCTTGTAACATTATCTTGCTTTGTGGATGAACAAACATGATGCCCATAAAAGGTCTATTTTATATGTTCTTGCTGGGTAGAACATGAAAACCTGAATGCTTCCAGTTTGCAACATAGGTAAGGAATGAAAAGGGGCAAAAGAAAAGTTCTATATCCTCTTCCCCCATCCCCAATCCTAATTGAAAATCGCTGACTTGTCATTTTAAGTGGAAGAAAAAGATCTTATTAAACAAAACAAAAACGGTAATACTAGTTGTCTGTCTTGTTTGTTTGTCCATTCTGGTTGACGGCTTTCTCGTTGTAAGGTGTGTTGAGCTTAGCCACTCTGTCATAAGCTGTT
>CM054135.1:58050152-58056627 GCA_028751875.1 Rapana venosa
TAATTATTCTTTTAACCAGAACAATCCAAAAGTGTCCAAGTGCCACACTCACCTTCTTAGAACTTCTTACAAGTGTCACAGTATAAAACATGATATACAGATCTTCAGCCCCTTTTGTGAAAGGGTTAACCAGATGGATTTCAGCGAGGTTTGTAGGTCGTGGGTTCGAGTCCACAGTTGGTTCTACTTAGAGAGTCAATCTGCACTGGGCTCTGTGGGAATGATTGGGCTCACACAGTCGTGCTCCATTCATTTTATATTCAGATACCATTTTTATTTATGTTTGTCCGTCGTGTTCGACGATGACCTCCAAAACAGCAGAGGAGGCAGCTGCTGTTTCGGAAATTGGGCAGAAATTTGATTATAGTGGAGATGCCTTGCCCACAGTACATCCCCTACTCTCTCGGCCAAGTGGGCATAAGGACAGTCAGCGTTGGAGATGTTCTCCAAAGGCCAACTAGCCCCCAGAGCTGCAGCACATAAGGACTGTGCGAGTCAAGCCTCCTAGTCAGAGAGTCATAGTCGATCACTAAAGACTAAGCTGTAAAGTGGAATTCCATGAGTGGGAAAGCCACTGATCATACAGCCTCTCACTTTACTGTTGCCCTCAGCGTCAATGGTTTAATCAAGAACTGATTTAAATCACTTGAGTAATACGACAGACGTACGATCTCTCAGTTGTCTTTTCCAATGCCGAGATACATCTGCTAAAAAAAAAGAAACATTGATCAGTTATCTTAAGCTGTTAAAGGTTTCAACAACTTTCTTTTGAATACGTTAAGCCTACATCCCTCTAAAATTAATTCAGTGGTTTGGAAGCATTTGCTTTAAAATTAAGATTTTTTGTACATGCAAAAAACCAGCGCTTCCTTTACAGCCAGCAATAATGAGAAGGAAAAAAATTTCGGCAATAGCTGGCTGGTTGATTGTAAGTCCCTAAATCGGATAGTTTCGCTGGGACTATAACACAATCAAACCACCAGCCAACCAAGAAAGAAAAACCGTAATTAGCAGAGTTATCGTTCTTGTTCATGCTGTAATAGTTTCCCTTCCTCTGAAGCAGACTACACGCCGACCACGCAGAGTAAAGTTTACAAACCGAACAATGACAATGTAAGAACAGCATTTCTTAAACATCATTTTTTGTTGTGCATATATATATTGAATTTGTCATGCTGTTACTCATTAAGCTGATTTTTTGTTGTTGTCATGTTTGAACACGGTTCTTATTTGGTTTTGCGTGTAAGGTGCAAGTGTAACGTTACTATTTTTAACATAAACCCTTATCACCATCAGGTAGGACTGTATTGGTTCGGTGCATTTACTGTTTTAGTTGGTCGTGCACGGGTGTAGTCATCCATACGTTGCTATATATCATGGAATGTTGGAAACATTATTGAAAATTTTGTATCCAGTTTAACAATGCAAGATTTCGAAACTCGTGTCGGCAGCAACGAGGACTGAGTGAAATGCTTCATGCTTACTTCCCTTGCTTCGTTAGCTGTACGTTGTTGGGCCTATCTAATTGTAGATAGGCTAATCATACATGTGTGCATGTGACCATGTATACAGTGTGTGTGTGTGTGTGAGAGAGAGAGAGAGAGAGAGAGAGGAGGTGTGTGTGTGTGTGTGTGTGTGTGTGTTTCAGAAAGACAGTATGATGTATCATTCTATCAGTGTGAGGAGATGTTATGAAAAGCTGTAAACATATCATAAAAATATACCTGTGAATATAGCTTCACCATAGACCTGTATACCAGGTCATTCATGCACACACACACACACACACACACACACACATTTTCTATCTCTGTGTCTCTCTGCTGCCCCCCCCCCCCCCTCTCTCTCTCTCTCTCCTCTCTCCTCTCTCTCTCTTTCTCTCGCTTTCTTGGTTTTGTTGTTATTCTTCTTGTTGTTGTTTTGTTTTTCTCATTTTTTCTTTTTTTTCTTCTTTTTGTTGGTTTGTTTTTTCATTTTCTTTTGTTTGTCTGTTTTGGTTGGGTGGTTTTTTGGTGTGTTTTTTTTTTTTTGGGGGGGGGGGGGGGGAATGAGGGAGGGGGTGTTTTTAGGGTTTTCTTTTATTTGTTTGTTTATTTTGTTGTTGTTGGGATTTTTGTTGTTGTTGTTTTTTTAAAGGGCTATTTCCCTTTGTTTCTACTGTGTGAGAGTATAAGTATTGGGTTATTTTTAAGATGTATCCCTATGGGCTGAGACTAGATGTAAAAAAACACATGAGTGCTTATTCATTATCTTCAAAATAAAAGAATTTGTCATTCTCTCTCTCTCTCTCTCTCTCTCTCTCTCTCTATATATTATATTATATATATATATATATATATATATATATATATATATATATATATATATATATATACCTGAAGCTGTCTCTTTCTGTTTCTGTGTCTTTCTCTGTCTTATGATCAATCATGCATGTGTAAGTATGGTATTTCTTTTATCACAGACTTTCTTGTTTTCACCAAGTGTGCCTTAAGTTAAGGACAGACGCTGGGAGGGTCAATACAAAATTCCTTCAAATTAATCTGATTCTGGTTTATCTTTTTAAATGGGTATACATATATATATATATATATATATATATATATATATATGTGTGTGTGTGTGTGAATGAGATGAAAACACAGTATGTATATATATATATATATATATATATATATATATATATATATATATATATATATATATATATATATATATATATATGTACTGTGTTTTCATCTCAGATTGAAATGTATTCATCGAGCATGGCTGTCCCATGGCCATTCCTTCTTCACACCAAAGAAAGCCACAGCATCAGCCATGCTGGGGAAAGCAAGAAGGTACCATGGGGCAGCTCAGTCACAGAGCATGGACGACGCACAGGTCATCAATTTACGAAGCGACACTTTCACCATGCCCACCACAGCTATGAAGGAAGCCATGACCACAGCACCACTGGGTGACGATGTGTATGGAGAAGATCCCACTGTCAACAGTCAGTATTGTATCGGTCTTTCTTTCTGTCTGTCTTTATGTCTGACTGTCTTTCTGTCTGTCTCTGTCTGTCTGTCTTTATGTCTGACTGTCTTTCTGTCTGTCTCTGTCTGTCTGTCTGTCTCTGAATGTCTGTCTTTGGTGTTTATTCAAGTACCTTTGTCTTAAAGGGAACACACAGAAAAATCTGCATTGATTGAAAGTACTATAGATACCTTTTCCATGCATACACACCTATATGTATACATACAGATACATACAGGCATATATAAGCCCATGCATGAACACACATCATGCATGTGGATAGGCCTGTTGTGGTATAATAAATGCAGGACTAGATGTATTATGCTAGTTAAGGATTCTGCAGCCTGTGCTGATTTTTGGGGGGTCAGATTGCAGTTTTAGAATCTCAGCCAGTGCCCACATGACAGAGTCAACAGGAATAATTACAATGTATGTTCAAAAGAAGAGGAAGAAAAGGAAAGACAAAGTGTGTTTCAGAGGTCCCAGAGGATGTTGCAAGGGATGTCACATGAACATGCTCTTAAGTCAAGGCTGGGTTAGGTAGCAGGATGAGAAGAAACTCTGATCCAAATCCATTATTATAATTTATTTGGTATTTTGTGGTGATGTCCCCTGCAATCTCTTTTGAAGTGTTTTAAATAGAACATGCTTGAAGAAAACTTGTAAGCTATGTAATGTAAGATTTTGGAAATAATGGACTTTACGCCTACATGTTTTAAAACTATGATTTTGTGAAGAAAATTCTCATATATGGTTAAAATGTTCTATCATTCAACTTCATTTCATAATTCCAAAGTTTTATGGGTATGTGATATTATGTCCAAGCCTTCAGAATAAATAATTGAATTTTTTTTTACATTTCTTTTACTGCAGCATTAACATGCAAAACTCTACTCCCAAGATCCTATGGGTAGGTGTACTATGAATTTATGTGTTTTAGATTTAGAGTCAAAAGCATACAATGTATCAAGAAGAAAGCAAAAACAAGTAAGTGCTCTGCCAGAAGTCAGTTCTTTCAACTGTTGCACAAATATTCAACTGTTATCTACAGTTGTATATATAAATGTACAATGCGCTTTGTGTGCAGAACTCCAGGAGGAGTGTGCAGCACTCCTTGGGAAAGAGGCAGCTTTGCTTGTAACGACTGGAACTATGGGCAATATTTCTGCCTGTAAGTTGAAACCATCATGTTATTGTGCCCTCTTTTGATTATTCTCTAATGATTACTATCATTTGGGAACAGAGATGTGTGTGTGTGTGTGTTTGTCTGTGGAGAGAGAGATAACGATAACAATATTTATTCAAGAAAGGCCATAGCCCCAATTGAAGGGGTTTACAAAATGACACACATATAATAATGTTATATTCAAGTCAAGCACACAAACATCTTTATCCAACTAACTACAATTTAGTACATACACACCAAGTTACACGTGTTTTCTGTGTTATGAGATCAAACTACTTCTCCTTTTTAAAGACTTATAAATATACATAGCAAGATTTTTCATTATATTTTCATTTTTGGAAGACAGGAGCAAAATCATTCTAAAGTGAGCTGGTCTGCAATAATATTTCTCAGGAATATAGTCTCTTCTTAAGTCATCTAGTGCTGGACAAGACAAAATGAAATGGATTTCATCCTCTTCATCAAGTCTACACATAGGACATATAAAGTTTTTCTCACCTTTTTATATCTTTGACTATGAACTGTTATTTCAGAGACACCAAATCTAAATTTAGTCAGCGCACATCTAATAAACTTGTTTACATTCATTTCACTATATGGTTCTGTAAGGTTATTTATTTTCAAAAGCTTATACAATGAAAATCGATCGCTATTCTCAATACGACTGGTCCATTCTTGCCACCTGCAATCTATTATGCGCTGTTTAAAACAAATCAAAAAACTTTTGATACAACCTACGCCCTGATTATTCCACACACATGAAAACCCATAACTATCTAAACACTTGCGGATATTTGTTGCCCAAGTTATTTTACCTCGGCTGTCTAGATCAACTAGTGTTTTATAAGCTTGGGCAGGTAGTGTGGAGAGAGAGAGAGAGAGAGAGAGAGGAGAGAGAGAGAGAGAGAGAGAGAGAGAGAGAGAGAGATATTTAATCTACAAGAGTCTGCTGTCTGTCTCTTTATCTATTCTCTATGTTTCTTTACATATGATATGGTTTTATACGTGGATATATAGTACAATATCTTTTCATTGATTGATCAGTTTTACATTCAGTGCTATAAATTCAAGGAAATGAGGCTATTTTGACATTAATTTTGTGGCTGAAAAAGAAAATTTTCAGATTTATACTCTGCATCATAGAAAACAAAGGAACGGGACTATTTTGATAAATTTACATATGTGTTTACTTACAGGAGATTTTTTGTATCTACACATTTCTTAACTTGAATAATACTTAATATTTGATATGATTTTGAATCAGACTATTTCAACATTTACACATTTGTTCACATAAGTTTTGATTTTATGTTGTGAAAAGCATAACTTCTGTAGCAGAATAACTTGTAGTAAACAAACTTTTGTATATTCAGATAGCCTTTGATCATTTTTTTAATTTCTTATTTTGTAGAGGAAAAACTTGTATACAAACTTTTGTATATTCAAACATTTGATGATTTTTTAAAACTTTTTATTTTATAGAAGAAAAACTTGTAAACGAACTTTTGTATGTTCAAATAGTATTTGGTGATTTTTTTCTTCAGATTTCTTGTTTATCAATCCATTCATTCTTTTTTCTCTGTTTTAGTGTTGACGCATTGTAACGGGCGATTTCAGGAGATTCTGCTGGGAGACATGTCCCACATTTATCTGAACGAAGTGGGAGGTGCAGCTGCTGTAAGTACTTTCTGCTGTAACAAGTACAAACTTAGATTAGGCCTGAGCTTTGTGGTCATGACATGTTCTTTGTTTTGTTGCTGTAGACACTAATGTTTGTACTGTTATAAAATCTTTTTCTCTGTGTGTGTGTGCATGTGTGTGTGTATGAGTGCGTGCATGCATGTGTGTGTGCATGTGTGCACACATGCACATGTACATGCATGCACACGCATATGATATGAGGATATATTCAATGGAACACTGGTTTAGAGGCAACACTCCTGTCTAGAAAGTGAGAATCTTTAGTGTAGAAGTTTTCACTAAAACTTTGAGACAGGGACATTTTTTTTATATAATACATTCAAGTTTCCTGTAAAAACTGTTGGTGTTTGTATGCTCTTTTCAGTTGTATCATTATTTAGGTTAATTTCATACTTTGTTAAGGTGTTGCTTTCAAAGCACAATAATATTGTGCATCAATAATTTTAGTTTAATTGGTCACCTTTTTAAATAAATGGAAAAGAAATATTTTTAGTGACTGTTTGATAGATTGAAAGGTATGTCTTTGCAGATGTGACCAGTATAATAAATTCTGCATTTGAACTACAGTATCTA
>CM054135.1:58057127-58089627 GCA_028751875.1 Rapana venosa
CCAACATTTGGGAATGCCGGAAATCTTCTCCGCTACCCAAAGCTCCGTTGCAGTGTCCTCCAATTTTCTCTTTCTGTAACGGAGCCTGGGTAGCGGAGAAGGTTTTGCACTTTTTTTTTTTTTCTTTTTTTTTAATACAAAATTCAGCATAAATCAGATAATAAAGAAGAAGTATTAGTTTATTTTTTTAGAATTTTTTGTATTAGTTCTTGACAAGATATTGTTTATTTTTTAGTATTTTTGTATTAGTTCTTGATAAGATATTGTTTAGCATAAATTCCCCTAATTTTATAGTTTTACCCATCAAAATAAATTAGTATTACTTTCAGTTTTAGTAGAGAGATAGGGAAAAAGGGGGGTCAAGGTAAACTGCTTAGTTTTTATATAAAACTATGCAAGTTTTTGGTCCGATGAGGCGAAGCCGAATCGGACCAAAAGTTGCCTGGTTTTGGATAAACAGTAAGTAGTTGAGCTTGACCCCCCTTTTTCCCTATCTCTACAGGTTTGGAAAGAAAAAGGCCGAGTAAGTCATAGAAGCTGGTAGCTAGGGTTTTTATTATTATTGTTATTAATTATTATTATTATTTATTATTAATTATCACTATTATTAATTATTATTATCATTAGCAATAGTGTGAGATGATGTGTTGTGTCAGCGCAGACTTTGTATACTGAGCAATGTTGTGATGGCAATGCTGGCAGCTGTGGCTGATCTGAACCAAGAGACGGTGCTGACAGCAGACATGTCTAGCATACAGAGCAACATCATCATGCTGCACACCACGCGAAAAGATGTTTCTCCTGCGCAAGTCTGCCAGAGGCTGACACAGGTAGGCCTTTCCTACATGTTTATGTTTATGTTGTGTTGTGTTTTGGTAAAAGAGAGCAATCTTTCGGTCTACTGTTCCTGAAATATTTCCATTGACAAATGTCTGGGTGGAAGTGGGAGGAATTAAAGCTTTTGTGAAAAAGGCTTTTAAAATGTGTGTGGGGTTTTTTTTCTAACACAGTGTCAATTATGTTCATCGGTGGTCAAGAGGGTGTGTGTGTGTGTTAGTTATGGTCCATTACATATGTTCTGTTCCCATGAATTGAGAGATGTACAATTTTAGATCACTGCCACTGTCAGAATCATCATAGAAAGAACAACAATAAATCAACAACAAAACAACAACAACAACAACAAAAGCTGCTCATCATCATCAGACCCGTGACCTTGGCGGTCGTGGGGGAGACACGAAAGACGATGCCGTGGTAAGCCTCCTCCATCCATCTTGGTCCTCGGCTCTGCGCAGTAGTGCCGATCATTCATCCTGGTCCATTCTCTGATGTTGTCCATCCATGACTTGTTCTGTCTTCCCCTCTTTCTGCCACCTTCGAGTGTTCCTGCAGTACTGTTTTTGGCAGAGTGTTGTGGCGGGTGACGTGGCCGAACCATGTCAGCTTTTTCTTCTTGACGATGGTGAGAAGGGGTTCCTGTGGACCTGCCAGCCGTGTTATTTGACTCTTGACAAATTAATTGGTCTTTCGTTCTCTCCAGGATATGCCCAGCAGTTTTCTATGGAGAAGCTGCTACACACTCCTAAAACAGAGATTTTTGTTGCTGTTTTTGTTATTTTCCTGTTCAATGTGGTCCCAAAAGAAATCATCAAAGATAGACTTACCTGACTCATTTTACATAGCTAACATTCTTCTCTAAATTGTTTCAAAGATAGACTTACCTGACTCATTTTACGTAGCTAACATTCTTCTCACAAGATCCAAAGGACTTGCAAAGACAATTTTACAAGGCACTGTCCAAGGAGGAAGAAGAAGAGGCAGACCAAGGCACAGCTGGGAGGATAACATCAGCGAATGGACAGGCCTAGAACTCAACAAAACCCTGAGAAAGGCAGAACAGAGAGAGGAATGGAGGGAACTGGTTGTTGAGTCTTTGAGGGTGCCCCCACGGTCGTCAGACTACGGGACAGATAGATAGATAGATAGAACATTCTTCTCTAAATTGTTTCCCCAAGCTGCTCTACGGGCATGAATTCTTTGAGTTTTTTGGTTGATGGAGAGTACCTTTCCCCCCACCAACTGTAGATGTTCATATTAGAAGAAAAGAAAGATTATGAATTTGTACAGCTTGACTCTGTTGTTGTTTCAGGTGACTGAAGCAGAGTCGCGAGAACTTGGGGAAAAAATCAAGGTGCTAGCCATTGCTTTCTCGGAGACCACTCTGCGACTTGTGACCTACAATGGCATCACGGACGAAGACGTGGACAAGTCTATCAAAAAACTCCAATATGTGTTGAAGGAAATGGCTTCTGTATAACCCATTTTGTGGACCGTTGCTGTCTCAGGAATGCCCATGAGCCAAAACTCAGGTTGTTGCTTAATCTGTGCTGACTTGTTGCATAGTTAACTACAGAGTGTAGATGTACAGATATATGTATGTATGCGTGTATGTGTGTACTACAGAGTATAAATGTATAGATGTATGTGTGTGTGCATGCATGCGTGTGTCTGTCTGCCTGTCTGATTGTCTGCATATATGTATAAAAAATAAAATGGACAGAGAAATCATGTATTTGATTATCACCACATTCACTGTTCTGTTGATATTAACTGTATCAGTCACAACCATAATTTTGTTACGCAATGCAGATAGCGTATATCTATTTTCTTATCTGCATAAGGTTAAGTCATATATATATATATTGGGTTTTTTTTATCAATAATATACAAAAGTTTCTTAGCATACTTATACAGTTGTTGTTGTGATAATGATATTATAGTCATTATCATACTTAACCAATATTGTTGTTATTTTTGTTATGCTTGATTTGATTAAAAAGTTTTGTTTGTCTTTGTTCTTTTTATTGTACAGTGAACATAAAAATTTTTTCTGTTGGTCTGGTCGTATTTTGTGCATTGTTTATCGTGTAGGACAGAAGTAGTATGCCTGTGATACTGGTTATCTGTCTCTGAGTGGATTTTATTTGCCTATCATCATTATGTCTTTATTGAGCACTGATCACATTGGTGCAGTGTGATTTGTTCTTTATAAAGATAGTATTCACCAATTTGTTGTTGTGGTTTATTGGATTTGTCTTTGGGCAGTGTCAGCTTTTCATAGGAGGGTGCATTTGGAAATAAATATTTCAAATAACTGTTTTATTTTTTTTTTCCTCCCTCTGTCTGTATGTCTCCCCTTCTCTCATTCAATCTTTCTGTCTGTCTGTCTGTCTGTTCTCTCTCTCTCTCTCTCTTCTCTCTCTCTCTCTCTCTCTCTCTCTCTCTATCTCTCTCTCTCTCTATATATATATATATATATATATTATATATATATATATATATATATATATATAATATATAAAGGCTGATCTCAGTATAAGAAAATGTTAGCACAATTATCAAACAATATATATAATATAATAAATATATATTAAATTATATATAATACATATACATATATATATATATGATATTGTTGATAATTGAGCTAACATATTCTTATATTGAGATCAGCCTTTTCAGGGTCAATGATAATGGAATTGCAAAAATTAAAAATGTGTAAGCTCTTCCTCTCATCACATCTTTCCATTAGTACTTAGATATTGTATCAAATATTGCATTCAGTTCATGTGGCCTATAACCTAGCCTAACCTGAGGTATACTGTAAGAAAATAAACAGAAAATAGGTCGTCTGTAGATGCTATAGAAGAGCCTATCAGTCATCTGAAAAGAACGAGAGCAAATCTAGCCTTAAGACTCTTCTTACTTCTTCTTCTGCCTTCCCTTGGCCATATTGTATAGAACGCGTAGTGCCAAGTCTTCCCCTGTGCTTGTAACTCTGCAGGAGGCTTACCTGCCCACACATTCCAACTTCAGAGCTGCTCAGTAAAACTTCATAAGAAAAAAACTTCAAATTTGCTTAGAAAAGGTAGGAGAATGGGCTGGTTAGGCAGAAAAAAGCATGAGAGAGGGGGGAGAGGGCATGCAAGGAAAAAAACACAATCTAATGGGAGTGGTAGAAAAGGGGGAAATTTTTAGCTCAGAGTATCCAGAAGTGGGGATGCTATCTATACTGAAAGAACCCCTGCCATGCCCTTTCGGAAAGAGAGAGGGAGGGGGGGGGGGGGTTAGAGAGAGAGAGGCTGGGGGGGATGGGGGAGGAGGGTTATAGACAACTCAGAAAAGAAAGTACAACAAAAAAATTCAGAACCTGAACTGCTACAATGAAAAAAGAAGCAGCGGTAGACACAAGCCATACAGTTTACTCTCCATCGGTCTTGAATCAAATATCATACCATGATACTCCCTCTTACTAGGTTGATTTCTTGTTTTAAAGTAAAGCATTTAGATTATAAAAAATGCAGGCAGCGTGTTGCACATGACTGAAGTAAACCCAAAGAACTTTCACTTGGCAGCAAAAATAAAATACCTGCATATGTTGACAAAAAAACAATTTTATAGATAAAAACAACAAAAACAAACCAAAAAAATTTTTAAAACAGAAAAAAAGGTTTTTACCCGTTCAGAAACTTTAACAGGAAGTTTGGTTTGCCCCAAAAGAAACTTGACCCCATCCAAACAAATTTATAAAAGTTGAACTAAAAGGGGAACGTTTTGCCCTGGGAAATACATAATGAAAAAGAAATTATAGGTTTTTAAATCCCTGAAGCAAAATCTGCTACAAAAAGGGGGGGAAATACAAAAAAAAAGGGGGTACATACCAAAAACTCCCCTTGGTGAATCTTGAAGGGTTTTAGGGGGAAAGGGGGAAAAGATAAAAAAAGATAAGAAAAAAAGGGTTTGCCCCTAGGAAATACATTATAACAAAAAATCAAGGTTGCAATCAAACAGAATGGTTTGCCCGGGAAAACGGACACATTTTAAAAAAACAAATTATAAGGTTTAAGCAAAAGGAACACCTCCCCCCAGCAATAAAGAAAAAGAAAAAACCCAGCATATCATCTCTTGTAATAGGTCACCCCCGTTGCTGTATGGTATCTTCAATGCTGTGTTACCCTCTGGTAGTTGGTAGGGAGTAAGAGGCTGCACGCCTCTTGAAAGGAAAAAAGCAGGTTCAATCCTGTTTGAGCCCAAATTATTAATTTTGCCCCCTCTACTAGATCTTAAATAGTGGTCTGGGTGTAGGGTTTTTTTGGATAAATGGGGAAACCAAGGTTAAAGGCAAAACTCATTCAACACACATAAAAGAACCCATGGCAACAACAGAGTCATCCCTGGCAAAATTTTGTAGAAAAATGCCACTCTGATGGGGAAACAAATAGACATGCATTCAGGAAAGAAATAATAGTAAGTGGTGCTTCTCTTTTGTGGCGACACACTTTTCCTGAGGGGAGACCAGTCCTAATCTCACGAAAAGAAGTCTGCCATGACATAAAGTGATATTCAATTTTATTCAATTCAATGCAAAGGATTTCTCCATTTTCAAGATAACCTAGCACAGACATGTCAGCTTGACTGACCAGTTGCTCACAGGACCTCTAAACAGGCAGTGCAGTGCAGTGAAGTGCAGACATCATCGTCCCTCCACTGAGCTGAGCCAGCATCAGACCAACGGTGCAAGACCTCTGATTCTCATCTCTCCCCTGTGGGGATGCCAGGAGCCTGTCGGTATAAATAGCATCTCCACCTTCTGGAAATTCTTTTCAACAGGAAGAGAAGGAACAAGGCAGAAACAAAGAGAAGGATAGAAAAGAGGGAATTTGTTGAAAACAATTTCCAGAAGGTGGAGATGCTATTTACTTTGTTTCTGCCTTGTTCCTTCTCTTCCTGTCTCCTCCTTCTTGTCTATTTTCTGCCGTCTTGGTCCATTCTCTTGCCTTTTTTTTCCAGAAAGACATAAAAGATAGCAATTCTCTCCCATACCGAAGTCACATGACAGACAACAATAGTTGCTGTCTGAGCGTTTGATAAAGAAGAAGATCCTTATCTGCCATTTCTTCTGCTCAGTCACTCTTCTACTCATCATCAGGTTGTAAGCTGGAGGCTGCCCAAACTGGACAATGGTTATTGCAACCTTCCTGGCTTGATGGAGTCATAGCATCGAGCAGTGACAAACTACCACATACATGTATGCAATGCATGCATGCACACCAACTTATCATCTCTCCCTGACTGATCAGGGGAGGCGGGGGGGGAGGGGCGGGATAGCCTAGTGGTTGGAACATTGTGCTTGCAATCTGACGACCCGGTTCGATTCTCGTTCAAGGGGATATTTTCCCCTAGAGTTAACATCAGAGCAGACTCCACTCTCCCCAAAAGTCCTTCAAATGAGGCTATAAACCAAGGTCCCATGTGCGAATGCACGCAGAACATCTTGCGCACACGTTAAATCCTGTTCCGCTTTTTGTAAGAATAGGTAGGCCATTGCGTGCTGGTGGGAACAGATGACAGAATTTACAAAACCCCATACACACGGGGACTGGATGTAAAAAAGCACATGAGCGCTTATTCCATTATCCTTGATATTAAAAAATAAAATTTAAAAAATCATTTGATGGCAAGCTAGCGCGCGCGCACACACACACACACACACACACACACACACCCAGCACTTCATCAACCCTGTACAACACCCACAGTGCAAAAAGCGTGTGGAAAGAAGCATGCAATTCTCTGCATTTTGACAAAACATGAGTTTAAAATCTTATATTGAGTGTCAGTAGCATGTGCCTATTCTTTAAACATGATTTTTAAAAAGCTTTATATCCATATATAAATCTGGATCCATCATCAAACCAGAGGGCGGCACAAAAGAAGACATCCACAACAGACTGGGCAAGGCCAAGAGTGTGTTTAGGGAGGTGAACAATATCTGGAGATCAACTCAGTACAGCACCAACACCAAGCTGAAGCTATACCAGAGCTGTGTTGTATCTAAGCTCCTTTAGGGTTCTGAGTGCTGGAAGATGACGGAAGCGGATTTTACCAAACTTCGATCCTTCCACACCATATGCCTCTGAAGAATTATCCGGATCTTTTGGCCAGAGAAGATCCCCAATGAAGACCTACTAGGAGATGCAGGCAGGAAGACATAGGAACCATCATCACCAGACGATGGTGGAAGTGGATTGGGCACATCCTCCGAAGAGACCCACAGTCAATCACAAGAACAGCATTGCACTGGACCCCAGAAGGAAGGAGAAAGAAAGGAAGACCAAAAGCAACGTGGAGGAGGACTGTAGAAAGTGAGATGAAGACCATGCAGCACTCTTGGGGATCAGTGACTAGGTTGGCCCAGGATAGACAGGAGTGGAATCGATTTGTTGCTGCCCTACACACCACTGGGTGTAATGGTTAATGATGATGATGATGATAAATCTGGATCAAACAGTTGTAAAAAAATTAAAACTTCAAGGGAACCTGTCTTTTAACATAATGTATCAGTCACGAGTGGCTGTGCAGATCAAGGTGGGAATAACAACACTTGCTGCTGTGCAGCTGCACTTGAAGACCATATCATTTTTTCATTTTTCATTTTATTATTTTATATCGAGGATAATGGAATAAGCACTTATGTGCTTTTTTTACATCCAGTCCCTGTGTGTAATCGGTCCGTATTGTCAATTCTGTCATCTGTTCCCACCGGCACACAATAGCCTACTCTTAGCGGAACAGGATTTAATGTGTGCACAAGATGTTTTGGGTGCGTTGGTATCTGTGGGTCAGCTAGTTGGTCATTGTTAGGTGCTATTTTTGAGTTGTTGTTTTTTTTAAGCACACCAACTTTAAATACATCACTGCAATATTTGGAGCCAGTGGGTGGTTGGCTAATATCACCATGATAAATTATTGCACCGTGGTGAGTGGTGTGAAAGCAAACTTGTTGGTTGCCCACAAATCCTCATATTATTTCAGTCTTTTATTTCATTAGTTTCTTTATTGATTGATTTATTTTTACATAGTCTATGTGTCGACCTTCTACTTTTGCTTTTCTTTTCTTTCTTTTCTGTTTTGGCCACAACCCTCACTAGGCCTAGGCTACAGTGATCTTGTTTGTTGATTATAATGTTTCTTCTTTCTTTCTTTCTTTCATCTTCCGCTGGTGCCTTGGCGTCGCAGGGAGACACAGACGTCTGTCTGCAGCAAGGCGGGAGGCTTGATGTAGTGACAGGTCATGGGCTCGCAGGGTGTCAGCCACGGAGTCGCTCCATCGTCTCCTTGGTCTACCTCTGGCTTTCCAGCCATTGTATTTGGTGGTGTAGGGCTGGTTGGTTGGGCGGCATTCTAGTGAGGTGACCAAACCACCTGATCCTTTGTTGTTCGATATGGTGGAGAATTGGTGTTAGTCCACCATGTCCCTGATCACCTCATTCTTGATCTTGTCGCGTCTGGTTTTGTTGACAGCTTTTCTCAGGCAGCCCATTTCACATGTGACCAATTTTCTCTCTAAGGCTTTTGTTAGGGCCCATGTCTGACACTGGTATGTGAGTGTTGGAACGAAGATGGCGTTGATGAGTTTTGCCTTAGTGCTCATTGGGATGCTGGAATGTTTTAGAAGGGGGGTGAGTTGGTAACTGACTGCGTTCGCTTTCTGGCATCTTGTTTCTATCTCTCTGTCCAATTTTCCATCTTCAGTGAAGAGGCTGCCAAGGTATTTAAATTCTTTGGTCTTGTTTCAGCTGGTGCCGTTGATGTTGATGTCCAGCTTTCCTGGATTTCTGCTGACAGACATAACTTCTGTTTTGGTGATACTGATCTTCATACATACCTCTCGCAGCTTGTGTTGAGTTGGTCTGTGTGATCTTGAAGAGCTGCTTTGTTCTGATTCATCAGGGACTGGTCGTCAGCAAATAATAGTTCGTTCAGGGCTTCAAGATCTGGGTTGGCTTCCTTTGTGATCTGGTCCATGTAGACACGAAGAGAAAGGAGAGAGAACGCAGCCTTGCCTGACCCCTGATGTAACCGGGAACCAGTCGGATGTTCCACTGGCTGTTCGGACTGCGCTCATACTGTTGGCATAGATGCTCTGATGTTATCAAGCAACTGCCCCTTCACGTTGTACTGCTCCAGGATCTTCCAGAGCTTGTCTCTGTTGACTCGGTCGAAAGCTTTTTCTTGATCAACGAATACTGTATGCAGGTCTTGGTTGTATTCGATGGCTCTTTCACACAGCTGTCGGAGTGCGAAAATGGCATCTGTGCACCCTCTTCCTTTCCGAAAGCCAAACTGGGTATTGCTCAGTAGGTGTTCTGCTTTGGCTCTTGTGCGCTGTTCCAGAATCTTTGCATACATTTTCCTACATGGCTGAGAAGTGAAATGCCTCTGTAGGTGCTGCAGTCTCTCTTGCTGCCCTTCTTCTTCCAAATTGGCACCACTATTGCATTTTGCCAGTCCATTGGTACTTTCCTTTCCCATGCTTTTTGGAAGATGATGGTGAGCCACTTAACTCCCGTTTCTCCGCATGCAAGGATGGCTTCAGTTGTTATGCCGTCGTCACCTGCCGCTTTGCCCTTTGGGCTGGTTTTAATTGCTTTTCTTGTTTCAGCTTCAAGGATTTGGGGCTCTAACTGGTCTTTATAGCGTGGTGAGAACTGAGAGCTGGAAGCTTGTACTCCAGATGGGTTTAAAAGATCTTTAAAGTAATCTTCCCATCGTTTCAGAATTTCCTCTTCTTTGTGCAATGCCTCTCCATTTGCATCATTCACTACTGTTGTTGGATGAATGGCTCATCTCTTATTCTCATGTCTTCACACTTTTGAAAAATTCTCTTGGGGAGTTCTTGCAAATTTCACTTAACTTCTCTCCATAAGTCGCCCAGATTTTTCTTTGGAGGCTTTCACAACACGATTACTATGTCTCTTGCGATTCTGTACTTGGCGTAGTCCTCTTCTGTCTTGGTCTTGGCCCAAGCTTTATATAGCTGCTTTTTTCTTTGATGGCTTCCTTCACCTCTTGGTTCCACCAAGCTGTAGCTTTCCTGTTTGTACCTCCACATTTCTTTGTCCCGCAAACTTCCCTTAAGGTGTTCAAGAGAGCTGGCTTGAAGGTGTCCCAGACTTGCTCCATGTTGAGAGGTGTTGTATCAATGGAGTCAAGTTTCACCTTGATAGCACTGTGAATCTGTTCTTGCACTTCTTTCTCTTCCAGTTTGAGGAGGTTGATCTTTTCAGGCTGGTTCTTCCTAGCAGTTGTTGTTTTCTTCTTCTGAGTACTGGAGGCTAGAATGACAGGCTGTGGTCGTGTCAAGGTTGGCATTGGGATGGCTTTTGAGTCTTTGATGGCGTAACGTGTTCTAGATCTTGCAAGTATAAAGTCGATTTGAGACGAGATGTTGAGATCGTTCCATTTGTACCAGGTGTAAATTTGGGAGCTCCGTGTTGGAAAAGTGTTGGTGATGATCAGATCATGCTCTGCACATAGTTCCAGCACGTGGTTCCCATTGTAATTGTAAGTGTTCTGTGGTCACTGTGGGGTCCAAGATGTTTTGTCCACGGTTCTTTCTCTCACCAACTCTGCCGTTGAAATTACCCATGACATACAGTCCTCTTTGTTAGGGGTGCTGTTATGAGGTCGGAGAGCTCTTGATAGAATGAGTCTTTCTCCTCTTCTGAGTACGAATCGTTACACGGTGCATATGCTTGGATATAGTGGACGATTTTGTTGGACTTTCTTACACCGATTTTAATCAGTCTTTCTGATATGTGTTCTGTACTCATGAGATTCTTTGCTATGTCTGGGTGTAGGATGAATCCCACACCATGCATTGCTCTCTGGTCTTTCCTGACTCCACTCCAGATGAGAACAAAGTTTGAATGGATTTCTTTCGTTCCTTCTCCTTTCTTCCTAGTGTCTGAAATGCCCATGATGGAGATCTTTCTTTTGGTCATGAATTCCACAATTTCTGGTTCCTTGTTTGTTAGGCCCAAGATGTTCCATGTTCCAATGTAGTAACTGTTCCTATCTCATATCGATGTCCGTTTCCATTGCAAGGTTGTTTTCTGTTGGTATCCGTCTGTTTGTGTCTCTTTTAAGTTTTCTTAGCGGTTGATAAATCCACTGTCGGCTTGCTAGGCCAGTCACAGCTTCACCAGAGCCCCTTTAGCCAGCTTGACCTGTTTCCGTTTCCCACACTTGGACAAGGGGTTGGACTTTGGGAAAACGATTATAATGTTTTCCATCACATGGAGCTATCGAGAGCACTATGCCCCGGCTTCTGATTGGCTGCTGCAATCATGTTTCCGGAATCCGCCATCTTGGTTTTTCGTCTGCTACGACAGAACGGCCTGTTGTATTGTTTGATAGATGATAACTTTCCCCTTCTCCAATGAAAAGATGCTGCACTGGCTAATAAGGTAAGTGATGCTTACCGCGTGGTCTTTCCGCGCGTTTTTCCTCCATTGCGTTTGATATCAGACCGAAGCACTTCAAGTTCAAGCAGTTTTCTCAACCGTGTTTTCTCTCAACACCATGAACTTCAAGAAAAATTCTGGTGAGTTTTTCTTGTTTTGATCGAGAAGCGTTAAACTATTACAAAAAGTTAGATGACATGTGTAGTAAGATGTGTGGATACAATAAAAATTGTTATAATTGTCAGAATTGTGTGTGTGTATACGAGGGTGGGAGGGTGTGCGCGCGCACGCGCGCGTGTGACATTGTGGAGTGTGGGCTGCCAGGTGCAAGTGTGTGTGTGTGTGTGAAGATGGCGGATTCCGGACACGTGATTGCAGCAGCCAATCAGAAGCCGGGGCATAGTGCTCTCGATAGCTCCATGTTACCATGTACACTAGTACCTGAAAAAAATAGGGATGTATCAAACATACGCGCTATCACGGACAGGTGATTGCTAATCTCATTCAGAAGGCCGGCAAAAAGAGTGAAAAAGAAGCTCGATGTGCGGGTGAGTGGGTGGGTAAATAGGTCAAATTTTCGGGAAAATCCGATGAGTCACCCGCAGTTTATCACACTGTTGTCATAGCTTCCGCCAGTTGGCCTGGCAGCAAAGAAAGTAAACTCCAAGCAGCCAGTCAGTTGGTCTTTGGTTGTCATTTGCTTTTGGACGGAAACGTTCAAAACTTACTGACACTATGGCAACAGGACAAGCAGAATGGGTATGTACGAGATATGATATAATGTGTTCATATGAAAGTAAGTCTTCGATGAAGGCTGATGCCTAACATTAGGCCTAACAGTTCCACCAAGGGAAATAATTTCGTCGCCATATTGGTTGTGTATTTTCTGGCACTCCCTCCTCTTTGTGTTAAAATTGTTGTCAAAGGGTTAATTCTTCGCCCTCAGTTCATGTATTCAGTTTCAAAGTAGGCCTGATGCAGCTTTAGTTTTGTAGGATGGGTATTTTTGGTGAAGCGTTGTTGTTCCGTGTTTCTCAGAAACTTCCTGTTGTTGGAACAGGTCTAATGTCAGCTATGTGTGTTGTCGACGTCATTGTGACTTAAGTTTTTGAAAAAAATATTTTAAAAAAAATTTAAAAGAAAAAAAAAGAAAGAAAAAGGGTGTTAGAGTTGTGGTGGTGGAAGAAGAGGGAACAGGTGGGGTGGGGAGGGGGGTTGAATTGAAGGCACCCAAGTAGGCCTAATTTGAATTATTTAGATCAACTGAAAGTTGTCCTAGTACAAGGCAGCCAGGGGTGGGGGTGGAGCCCGAGAAGTCAGCTGACTGCTGGTGTGAAGTTGGTTGTTTCCTTATTATTTCATAGTATTTGTGACAGGCTTTTCCCACATATAGGCCTTATGCCAGCATTGAATTGAAAAGAAATGTAATGTAAAAGTCAATAACAACCAAGTTAGGCTGTTGCAACATGCAACTTACCAGTTAAGTAAGAGAGCAGAATTATAACTAGTACTTTACTAGTATAGTGTCATGGAGATATGTCATAAGCAGACATCAAATATTTAATTGCCTGTCAAGCTTTCAGTATCATCTCAAACCTGCCAACCAACAGCTGAGATGACTTGTGTCTGCTGACTTAAACTTTAGATAAATATAGTCATGAATAAGCGGTCAATCTTAATCTGTCACTGTTGAATGCTCAGTAATGCATTGTAAAAGGTACATGTGCTTTCTGTGACCCTGAAGATGACGTGTCTGCTGACATCAACTTCAGATAAGTGTAACCTATCCAAATCTTTATCAGTCACAAGTACATTGTAAACCCTATGCTTTCTGCAGTGCTATGGTTTAACTGTTGGGAGTTCATATTTTGTGGCTCTTTTCATGGTTGGATTTCCTTGTATAAAAATCTCCAATGTCTCTCTTAGTTAAACTGACACCTTGTAATCCATATCCCATTATCCCATGGATCGGGTCCTTGCGGCAAGAGTAGGCGTGGCTTATCTTAATGGAAGTGAAAGAAAGAGAGGTTGTCCTAGAGCTGCTTGTCACTATGTCAGATATGTGATGTTTACCCTGCCTCTGCTAGTTCAGTTTGAATTTTATTTTCTTGATAAATGCCAACTACATTTCTCATGTGTAAAAAAAAAAAGATGTAACAAGAGTGAAAGCAGTGTTTGTGACTTTACTCTTGTGAGATATGATTATGAGCCTTGTACTGTCAGTGCGAGAAATGTGTAATTGTTCCACAGCATTTCTTCCTTGACTGTTTGAAAAGTAGTAGACATCTGCATGTGCAGCAGACCAGTTTTCAGCTTATAAGTACCCCTCTTGTCTCTTTTACTGTTGTTTTGTTTATGTTTGTGCATTTTTAGACTTTCCTGTGTTCAGAGTCTTTACAATGCTCTGCTATAGTATAACTGTTAGAGAATGTTAGATTTGTCAATACTGTTGTCATGTTCTTTCCAGACTGAAAGCGACTTCCACCATACTATCACACAAACTCTAGATTACTTAGTCCAAGAGTTTGCAGAGCCTGCAAACAAGTTTTGAACCACTGCTGCCTTTAGAAGAGAGACTGCATTTTATTTAAATCATGGTAATGTCAGGGCAGTGTAACAACTGTAAGGAAACAATCAGTTTTTACTCTTCAATGCAATGGTCTGTGTTCTCTTTGGCATCAAATTGAGAAATAAAAAGGCAGCATTTACTATGTGACAGAATGAGTGGGCAACTTAAGAAGACTGCAAGAGATGCTAATTTTCTCATGTTTCACCTCCACATGGATCATGCCCCCCCCCCCCCCCCCCCCCCCCCCCCCCTCACCCTTTTTTTGTTTTTTAAAATATCTTTTTGTTTTTAAGATGCAGTCATCTGTGTCAGAACTACTCAGCACAACCCTCTCTTTCTTTCTACTGCCATCTCACCCCGTCAGGGAGAGAATTGCAATTATGATAGCATCAGCCAGCCTTCCTGCCTTCCTTCCTCAATTTTTTTTTTTTACTTTCAACGGATAGCTATTGCTGTCTTTGAATCTGTTTCAGGGTGATTTATGTCCCCTGAACAGATGTGTTCTCTGAGTGGGTGTGTGTGTGTGGGGGGTATGTGAGAAAGAGAGAGAAATGATGTTACCATGGATTGATTTCCATAGTCTAGAAGCACTTGTCTTTGTAAAAATGTTTAAAACCTTGCCATGTACCTGAGCTGCTCCTACATTGATAAAACAGAGCATTCAGGCATGATCTGCAGGTAGTGCAAAGCAGTGACTTTGTCACTTATTGATGATCCTGCGCCTCTCATACCTCTCTTTTTGGTTAAAAGCATGATTTAGTCAGAACATATTGTAGCGTATGATCTTTGTTTTCTGTTCCGGCAGGAGGCTGAGAGCTGTCCAAACAGGGGGAAGCTCTCTCCAGAAGATGAGAGCATCTTGCAGCAGCCTTATGCCCAAGCCGTGTCCTTCATGGGTTATCGACCAGACCTGATAGTGTATGCTGCAAAGATGCTTCAGAAGCAGAAGGAAGTCATCATAGGGGAAAAGATCGCCCAGACAGTTGAGAACCTGGTACAGTTGGAAAAAAATGGTAAACCTCTCCCAGCCTTAGTAGAAGAGTGTCATTCGCCTGAACGTCCAAGATTAGGCAGCGATGGAGATGACGATACTGATGAAGCTGAATACTTTGATGCTCGGTCACAAGACATGGATGATGATATTGAGACTGACGGGGAACAAGCACCAATGCGTCATCTGCTTGCACAAGAAATGCAGGTGAACGAAGACAACGGCTCAAGAAGAGAGGTGAACAGGGCAGCTCTACAGCGAAAGCTGATGGCACTGCGTGAAGAGAACCGACTGCTGAAGGCACGACAGAAATGCCGGAGGTGTCAGGACAAGCCAGTATCCATCACCTTCCTGCCTTGTGGCCACTATTCTTACTGCTACGACTGCGGACACCAGTTTGGGGCCTGCCCTATTTGTCACAAGGTCATCCTTGCAGATGTTAGAACCTTTCTTGCTTAAACAGTGAGCAAGATCAAGAACATCTGCTCCTAAAAGGTACAGGTGTACAGCATCAAGGCAGAAGTGTTGATGCTTGGCATTGAGTTAGCATCATCTTTACCTGGTATTTCCTGTAACTCTTGTGAGGAGATGATGGGGCACTGCGCTAAATTTTCCAGGCAGTATGTCCTGTGCAAGTTGAATCTGGTGGAGCCCATCCCTCTCCAGGTGGCATGCACACATTCACAGAAATGACAGATGGAGTATGATTTTTTTTTTAAAGGCACAGGACCCTCTTGCCTTTCAATCCCCTTCATTCTAACTCAAAATGTCCCTGACTTCTATTTCTAGCTGATCAAGAATCTGTGGCTTGAAATTGTTGTCTCTTTGAAGCAAACTTTCTTACTTTATGGGAAATGTCCTGTCCTTGCTCTAATCTGACCTTGGTTTGGATTCAGTTTTCTCCTTTAGGTGTTGAGGATGCCTATTTAGATTTTCTTCTTTACGGATTTTGTCGTTTTACAAAGAACAGATTTGTTAAAAAATGTATACATGTCGATTTTTGGGCAAGGTTTTGGCTTTGTTTCTTTGCAGAATATTTTTCTCATATTTAGTTTTCATGTAATTATATATATATGAATAATAATATCTTTAAGTTGTTATATGATCTGTGCAATCTAGTAGTTTGTTGCTTTTAATGTCAAATTAAGATTCATATTGGTTAGTCACTGTGTGAACACCTGGAAAACCTGTGAGCATTTGGTAGAATTCTGAACAAACAACACTATACAAAAATTAAACATAATTATAGTTTGCATCCCCTTATACATTTTTATTTTCTCCATACAGTTTTGAAATATTGAATGTGACATTTTATTTAGTTCACTTATTTCATCTATAGTGGCTATTGTGGGGGTTTTGGTGATAAAGAAGTCATAAAAATGTACTTGTAAGGAGAGCTTACTGACTTTGTAGTTTTACATTTAAATTGTGACTAAAAGGTCAAATCATAATGATCCAGTAAAAGTTTTGTAGAGATGGTTAATTTGTTGTTGGATAGGAAAGAGAGGGTGCTGTTAGTGCATTAGCAAACACAATGTTTTAAAGGTTGTGAGAATAATCATGAAGATAACATCTTGTTCTGTCACTGTTGATTCTGCAACAATAATGAGTTTGGTGCACACAGAAACAGTTTGTAATGTTCATTTCCCTGTGCAGAGTTGTACGAGAATCCAGCCTGGTTTTTTTTCAAGAACCATGGAACTGTTAAAGCTTTCTTTTACAAGAGCAGGCAGGCATACAGGGAACCTAAACTTCAATCTTTGTGCCACAATCTTTTATCCGCTGTGGGGTTGATAACATATTAAACAATATATCATTTTAATAATTAACATAGCAGTATGAAGGAAAAAGATAGGATGATAAATTGACAGTAACAGTTCCCTAGAAATTTGACAATGATTGTATTTTTATTGTCAAGCAGTTTAGCAGAATATTGCCTTTTGGTGCACTTTTTCATTATATATTGTTGTAATAATATGATGCAGTATGGCAGGAGTCCCCCCCCTCCCCCTCCCCCCCCCCCCCCTCCTTACCAAAAAAGAAAAATGCACATGGCAAGCTTGCAGATCTCTGTAAAGAGGGAGTTTGGCTACATCTAACTCCGATTTAAAGATGGCTGCAGAAGAGAAATCATAGCCTTCAACATGGACAGCAGCCGATGGGAGGATCTTGCCCAGGATCACTCTAGCTGGAGACAGGAGCTGAAGGGTTTGTGCAGGGGGAGAAAGAAGCTACAGCTTGCCTCAGAGGAGCAGTGACAGAGACACACAGGTAGAGCCAACAAGCTGTGCCCACAGACACCGACTGCCTTCCAAGTGCAGTCACTGTCTTCAAGTGCAGCCACTGTGGCAGAGAATGCTATTCCCACACCATACTGCCTGCACAGCCTTAACAGGAGCTGCACCAGTGATCGTGACGTTTAGCTCCGATCCCTGGCCATTTGTAACTGATGGAAGCCAACAAAGTAGTAGTAGTAGTAGAAGTAGTAGTAGTAGTAGTAGTAGTAGTAGTAGTATCATTAACAGAGTTATATATGTATGTGTGTGTTGTTGTTAATATTTAATTTATTTATTTTGCACCGCTAATACAAAATTAAGGGACACTCTTCATTCCAGGCTCATGTCACCATTGTAACAAACCCTTTTTAAGAACTGATTTTACAGCATCAGGAAAGCCTTGCAGTAGGTTTTGCACACAGGCATGCATACGCACTGCTTGCACACACACATGCACACACACACATGCAGAAAACTCAAGATGTTGAGGATGGACACTTATGATTTTTAAATTGGCCAAGAAGAATGAAGATGGGGAGAGGTACGCTTGTGATAAATATATCTGTTTTCAAGGACTTTTGTTCATGGGCAGCAAAGATTATGAGGATTTTCACATCACCTACCTGCTATCAGTATTACTCTTTATATGCTGCCTTTCTGGTACATGTACTGCAGACTGTATACTTCTTTGTAACATGGGTTCATACGACAAAAAGTATCGTAATTATTTGAGATATTCCAGGATAGTCTTAAACATGAAGCCAGTATACACATATGAGTTTGTCATCTTTGTCATTCTAAAAAATTTTAACATGTAGCTGCAAATATACTTTGGTATCTTCTATGTAATGTGTGAAACTGAAAGTGTAAACTGTTAAAGCACACTCTTACTTGATCATACTGCATATAAACACACGCACGTGCACGCGCGCACACACACACACGTGCACACACATGCACCACTTTGCACTGTGTGATGTGTTTCAGTTTTATGGTTGGTGCCCCCACTCTCGTAGGAGGAAGACAGTTCTACCCATGTTCGGCAGAAATGCTGCTGGTAGGTGTCTGTGATCCTTCAAGTTGTATATATCTCAGAGGTGACTGTGTATGCAACGGGCTGAGTGGATGGTGAAGGAGCTCTCTTTAAAAAAAAGAGAGAGAGTAGAGATGATCCAGAAACTGAGCAGAATAGCAATCCTACGGAATCTAGTTACTTCATGATCTTTTTTAAACTCACAAAAACCAGATACTCAATCAAGAAATACCACTGTAGAGCTTATTGCGATAATTTTTATTTGGTAGAGTGAATCTAGAATCTGAATGCGGTTTTTTTTATTTTTTTACCATTAAAATAGACGGGGCCATTGTTACCTGATGCATCACAAAAAGGGTATTACAATAGTTCTGTCAGGTTGTTTAGTAGGTGTTTCCAAGTTTGAGACAAATCATGGCATCTTTTGCCTGTCTCTGGAAGGATTCAGATTGTGATGCCAGATCTCCACAAAGAAGGAAGAAGATGTTTGCATCTGTGCACTTTTCTATTTTTGGAGGGGGGAGGGCCACGAGGGAAGTCATTTGGAGTTGGTAGGGATAGAAATAGTGGAACCTGCATTCATCACTCCTTACATCAACCACAAGGATGTAACCGATGTGTAGACAGCCAGCTGAGTTGCTGTTTCCAGAGTGTGATCAGAGATGTTCACCTCTGGAACGGTACCGGCGTTGCTGTGAGAACACTGGTAGCGTGTGGTGATGGGTATTGTGATGTTGTTTCATTGAGCACACAACACTAAAGCATGCTTCATCCTTCTGACTGACTAGTCATTGTAGGATATTGCTTAGCTGTCGGTGGTTTTTCTCAGATGATTTGGCAATTGTCAGCTGCTTCCTGGTCCACCTGACTGGCTGTGTCCTGCAGGTGACATCAGCAGTTAAACAGGACCATGTCAGCGTCAGCAAAGGGTGACACAAGGCATGTCCCAGGATCAGATGAAGCAGATTTCATTGACAAGAAGTTTAATACTATCCCAGCCTAGCTGTGGTAAAAAATATAAAATAAGAGGAAAGAAAGAAAGTTGCAGTGGTTCAACTGCTATTTTTATGACTTCAAATTTTACAAGCTAAAGGAGATGATTATGACAAAGCAGTAAAAATGATGCATCAGTTTATGCAATTCTGAAGGGGTAAAATAAAAAGTTGAAATGAATCGAGCCCATAATGTGTGTTATGTCTGTAACTGATGATATTGGAAGCCTCGTGTAAATGAAATGAAGACTTTTCATCATATATTTCCTAATTTGAATATCTCAAAAGTAACCTTGCTATTATCCAACTACAGAGAAAAGGGGGGGGGGGGGGGGGGGGGGAGGAGGCTTTAGTTTGGGTTCTTTTTCTTTTAAAGGTTATAAACAAATCAATCTTGTGATCATAGAATGTTCATCAACATTACAATTTTGAGGAGGAAAAAAATCACAGTGTTTGTTGGTTTAGTTGTTTTGTTTTTTTCCAGATTCTTTGATTGTTGAAAATAGGTAAATTTGATTTAGCACCAATTCGCTATGTTCAGAAGGGTAGAGAGTTAAGCATATAATTATCATACTTTATAGTTACATAAGTACATTTACATACACACAAACTCGCATGCACAGACCCTCTCTCTCTCCTCTCTCTCTCTCTCTTTCTCTCTCTCTCTCTCTCTCTCTCTCTCTCTCTCTCTCTCTCTCTCTCTCTCTCTCTCTCTCTCTCTCTCTCTCTCACACACACACACAGATGACAAAATGGGCAAAATCGCATACACATGGGGATTGGATGTAAAAAAGCACATGCGTGCTTATTCCATTATCCTCAATATAAAAGAATAAATAAATAAATAATAAAATAAATAAATAAACATACACACGCATGCACGCAAGCATGCACGCAAGCATGCACCCCGCGCATGCGCGAACACACAGAAACACACCTACTCTTTTCCTTTCTATGTTCAGTCCTCTTTGAAGCAAGGATAGGATGACCTTTTTTATTCCTGCTTCTGTGCGTCATTGCCGAACATTGCATTGGCTGCTTTTAGTCCTCTTGTGCTCTGTAATAATTATGACATTGTCATTTTGCATGATGTTTCTGAATACCAGTGCACTGGGTTATATGCAGTTGGTCAGGCATCTGCTAAGTGGACTTCCTTAATTGACATATCCTGCGTGGAGTGTTTTGTGCGTGCAATGCCACCCCTGCAGTGTACTTTTTTTTGGGGGGGTGGTCAACTTTAGGCTTTTCTGGATTAAGGAAGTGTCACGTTGCCAGAGGGCTATTCCAGTCCTGTCACACCATGTCAGTAACCTTCCTTTGAGAATGGTTAATGGCATGGCTGTGGCTCTGTACTCTGTATCCCAGTCCGCTTTTTGAATGATGCAAAGAAGAGAGACTTTTGAGCACTGGTCCCTGTTTTTGAGTGATGCAAAGAAGAGAGACATTACAGAGTTGATCTCTGTCTTTGATTGATGCAAAGAAAAGAGACACAACAGAGTTGATCTCTGTTTTTGATTGATGCAAAGAAGAGAGGCACAACAGAGTTGATCTCTGTCTTTGATTGATGCAAAGAAGAGAGACATTACAGAGTTGATCCCTGTCTTTGATTGATGCAAAGAAGAGAGACATTACAGAGTTGATCTCTGTCTTTGATTGATGCAAAGAAGAGAGACATTACAGTTGATCTCTGTCTTTGATTGATGCAAAGAAGAGAGACATTACAGTTGATCTCTGTCTTTGATTGATGCAAAGAAGAGAGACATTACAGAGTTGATCTCTGTCTTTGATGCAAAGAAGAGAGACATTACAGAGTTGATCTCTGTCTTTGATGCAAAGAAGAGAGACATTACAGAGTTGATATCTGTTTTTAAGAGATGCTAAGAAGAAAGACATTGCAGAGTTGATATCTGTGTTTGAGAGATGATAAGAAGAGAGACATTACAGAGTTGATCTCTGTTTTTAAGAGATGCTAAGAAGAAAGACATTGCAGAGTTGATATCTGTGTTTGAGAGATGATAAGAAGAGAGACATTACAGAGTTGATCTCTGTTTTTGAGAGATGCTAAGAAGAAAGACATTACAGAGTTGATATATGTTTTTGAGAGATGCTAAGAAGAGAGACTTTGCAGAGTTGATGCCTGCTTTATAGTAGGAGTTCCTCTGTGGGAAGTTGAAACCATGCCATGTTTAAAACACCAGGCATGGATTGTTGCCCAAACCTGTATGGTTAAACTATAGTTTGCAGTTGTATTGCGCTCCCCATCTGTTAAAAATTCTGTACTAGAAATCGCCATGAAACCAGTGATTGTATATTTATTTCTGTCTTTTGTTTGTTTGTCATCTGTTTCCTGCTTTTTTTTTGCTTTTTTTTGGCGGGGGGGGGGGGGGGGGGTGCTTTTTTTTCCATAAATCTCATCAGTCTAGACTCTCTTTTTCCTTTTGGGTGTGTGGGTTTCTTTTTCCATGATTGTTTGTTTTGGTTTTATTTTTATGCATAGTAAGGTGAAATTATTTTTTGCTTTTTCTTAAATGGATGTTATGATTAGGTGTTTTTATTTTATAGCCATTGTTTGGTGCTTAAAATGTATTCAAATTGAATTATCTCTTTTAGGCATTTATTCACAAACATTTTTGGGGTATGTCTAGTGCAGTTTTGATGGGGTTTTCTTGTCTGTGGAGTTGTTAGGTGTGCTTTTGTTTGTGGGGGCCCAGAATTGGATGTAGTGATGCTTGTCAAAAGGGGATTTGCAGAATATGATGTGCTGAAGTTTTTCTTCCAGTTTCTCTCCACATTTTTACACAGTTAAGTTGTCACTGTTTAATGATTAATTTGCTCTCTGATCTCAATAGTTGGGATTGTTGGCTCATGGTCATTCATTTTGTGGTGTTTTGTTGTTGTTGTTTTTTTGTTGTTTGGTTTGTTTTTTGGTATTTTTTTTGTTTTTTGGTATGGTTTTTCTTTGACGTGGTGTCAGCACCAAGAACATGGCCCTTGTGGTTGGCTGGGCTTTAATTAAAGGACATGGATGAAAGACTGAACGCATCCTTGGGTCTTTTTGCTGTGCATGCTTTTTTGCAGTGTACGCTTTTTTGCAGTGTACATGCCTTTGGCATTAGATGATAACTCTTCGTACATCTAATTTTTGGCTAATGGTGCTGGTGTGTGACATACTCTGTTTTGCTTACCATACATGAACACATTCATTTTTTTCCTTTCAGATCAGAAACAAAATCTATTGAACAGGACAACGGTTTGTTGTGTGCATTATCGGTAAAGGGACAGAATTTTTTGGTTTTGGTGTTAATGGATGTGATTATAGTTTTTTCTTATTTTAATTTTTGATTTGTTGTTGTGTATGTGTGTGTATGTGTGCATGTATGTTTAAAGTTTGGGGTTTTGTGAATAATTTTGTGCATTACTTACAAATTTTGTAGTCAACTACATCCCAGTTGAGCAGATTGTAAGAAAATTCAACTGACTTGCATCTGAAATTTTTGTTGCTATGTTTTGTGTTTCATATATATCAGAATGTGTAAGATCGTACCTTGCACATCATGTATTGAATACTGCACTGTAACAACAAAGTCTCTCTCTCTCTCTCTCTCTCTCTCTCTCTCTCTCTCTCTCTCTCTCTCTCTCTCTCTCCTTTTATTCTTCCTTTTTCTTCTTTTTGAAAAAATGAAAATCATGCCTGTACACAATGACATCATATGGTTTCCAGTAGTAAGTACACATTTTGAATTTAAACTAAAATAAATGTAAAGGTTATATGTAAGATGTTTCAATATTTAACCTGAATGTGTATAAGTAAAGTTTTATATAAGTGAAAAAGTTCATGTGTTTTAAAAAGTGCAATTTCACAATTGTCTTCCTTATGTTTTGTATAATCATCTCTTAGTTTGGTCACAAGACTTTGTTTCTTTCTTTGTAAGATGAAATTAAAGTTAATGTTTTGTATTGAAAAGACAATCTTAGTTTAGAGCTATGCAATAGATGTATACTGGATTAGTTGATGACATCAGAATGACTTGGGTTCCTTGATGACATCATCATGATGATGTGTAGGCTTCTCTGAAAACTCACTTTTTAAATATGAAGTCAGGTTTTAAAAAAAGAAGGAAATAAAGAATGTGGACAATAACAACTAAAGCAACAAAAGGACATAAGCTAACAAAATTATTTGACATTGTAATGAAAATGTACGTTTGAAGATGGTTATCTCTCGCTCTGTCTTAGTTTCTCTCTCTCTCTCTCTCTCTCTCTCTCTCTCTCTCTCTCTCTCTCTCTCTCTCTCTCTCTCCTCTCTCTCTCTCTCTCCAATTATATATATCTATCTATATCTATCTATCTATATATCTATATCTATCTATCTATCTCTCTCTTCTCTCTTCTCTATCTATCTCTCTCTCTCTATATTATATATATATATATATATATATATATATATATATATATATATATGTATGTATGTATATGTGGGACGCGATAGCTCAGTGGTCAGAGCACTCGCTTTCCCCCAGCCAAGTTAAGCAGCGTCGAGCGTGGTTACCAGTTGGATGGGTGACCGTTTGCACGCCTTGGCTTCAGTACAGTCCCCCAGTTCACCCAGCTGTAAATGGGTACCTGCCCTCTTTAGGGTCAGGGAAGGTAAAGCAGCGAGGGAGAGGAGATGGGCGCCGCCCTCAATATGCTGGCCCTAGAGAAGTGAGGTCTCTGACGCCTCGCTCCCCTACGACCTATCCTACCTATATATATATATATATATAGTTACAAAATATTTTGATGACAAAATAATGAGAATGCAAATTTGAAAATGCCTATAGTACGTGTCTTTGTATAATTTGTAAGAGAAGGAGAACATACATCAACATATTATGCAGTGCCCATAAATCTCATTGTAGAATATTTTGTGTTTTAAAACGGAGAAAATATATGGAGTATTCTATGTTTTTAGACAGGGAAAATGCACAGTAACAGGCTTTTGCATTGCTAATCACTGTTTTCACATGAAAGTTACATGTCTCTTTACATGCATTTTGTGATTAATATCGTAATAGTATCATTACTACAATGATTTACACTGTACAATATATGGGGAGCTCTGTTCTCTGAAGAATGCAGCTCTGTCGTCCCAACATTATCCTGTAAAAATGTGATTATTTGATCTCTATTTTTATTTGTGAGCAAAATTTTCACATAAAGTTTCCTGTGACAAAGACATAGATCACAGCAGTTTATCTGAGAGTGGCAAGCATTCAGTCTAGCTGGATTGAAGAAAAAGAAATTGTCTTACACATGATTTGAACCAGCAGATCGAGATTTTCTTCTTTCCTAGATGGGTGTTTTGGATTAAAGTGAACCCAACAGGTCGGAATGTATTTGGTCTGAGAACATGTTGGTTGTCTTATTGTGGTTGCTGTTGATATATTACTTCATCTAGATTTGATTTTTTAAAATCCAGCTAATTACAACAGTAAGTTTTAAAAACAAATGACAGCAGTAAGTTTAAAAAAATTATTGACAGCAGTAAGTTTTAAAAACAAATGATAGCAGTAAGTAAAGCCAAACTAGAATAAAAGGAGTTCGTCATGGAAATAATACAGGGGGGGGGGGGGGGGGGGGGGGTATTTTTGGATACAAGCATTTTCATTATCAAAGTTTATGGTGTAGCGCTGCAATTTGATGTTAACAGATTATGGAAGAGGCGAAAAGAGAGTTAAAGAACGAGTGACAAGATGATAGTTGGAAGTAAATAATAATGGGAAAACATTCTGATTCTTGAAGGGCAGAAAATCAATATTCCAGTAAAACGGAAAGAAAGGTTTCTTCAGGTGTGTTGCACTCGTCTTACCCCTGCACGGCAGTCCTAACCGTTCCCGTTCTGTTGAAAAGAAGTGGTCAGTCATCCTGAACTGAAGCAAGTCTAGTGTTGGGTGGTGTCTCCTCCTACCTCTGCTACTTCATCTAGCGATAGGGTAGCAGAAACATGCAGTCGTCCGACACTTGCCTAACCTGACATTTCTCAACATTTGAAAGAAGGAAGAAAAAAAAAAGGGGGTGGGGGGGGGACCTGGAATATATATATATATATATATACCTAGATTTTTTTTTTCTCACACCATGAAATGGATGGTGGCAGGTGAGGATGGCTGGCGGGAGTTTTGCCGGACACAGACTTGTGGCAAAGGGTGACTGAAAGCAAAATAGCACAGCAAACAAATATCATCTCCTACCCCCTACCTCACGTCACACCTACATACACACCCACGCGCGTACTCACACACCACACACACACACACTCACACACTCGCTCACACACATGCACGCGCGCACTCACACACACACACACACACACACACTCTCTCTCTCTCTCTCTCTCTTGTTTTTCCACCCTCCCTAGAAATCATGGTCCAAGTTTGGACGTAACTTACATTGTTATCAGTTTTTAAACAAGGCCTGTAATTTAAACATAAAAAAATAATGGGAACATCAGTTTGTTTCAAAAATGTAATTATTTGCAGTTGCTGTAGAAACATTTTATTTGTGATTTTTTCCCCCTGCAAAGTGCTGTCTAACACTTTTGTAACAGTGAATATTTAAATAAAATTTGTATTTCTTACAACTTTTTTGTCTTTAAAGGCATATCTAATTAAAGAAATTCATAAGAAAAAGCAAACAAACGAAAAGCTCACAAGAATAAACAAACAAGTATTGATGATGAAGAAAAAGAAGAATCCTCAACACAGATAGGAATGAAATACACTCTTTTTTTTCTTTCTTTTTTTTTTTGGGGGGGGGGGGGGCGTGTTTGTTTATATGTTGTTTGGTTACTTTTCCATTGTTTAATTTTTTAAGTCAAAATTTTTTATATAGTAGTTTTGATAAGCGTTTAATTAAATTTCAGCCTAACCAACCGCCTATTTATGCTTTTTTCTTGTCATTTAGGGGACAGAATTTTCGTTTAGCTTCTTACACTAAAATAAGCAGTCATATCTGCTGATAGTTTGTAATTTCATTGTTTCTTTCATTCTATTCTTTTTTTCTATTTTAAAGTAATTTTCAATATAGATGTACTTTGATGTGGACACTTGTATGGTGACTTGACATCCAAACTTGGTCTTTTTTGTTTATTGATGCAGTGTGTCAACACTGTATGCCAGCAACAACACACACACACACACACACACACACACACACACACACGTATGCCACGTCGTTCTCACGTTTACACACACACACACACACACACACACACACACACACACACAACGGCATTCTAGCAGCTGCTATACAGCACACCAGTTTTGTGGGTTTGGGCATTAAAATTGTTTGATGTTGTTATGTATCAACTGTAGTAAATAAAGATTATGAAGTTGTTATGTAGCAACTGTAATAAATAAAGACTGCATCAATTGTGTTTCAGCATGTCAGTGTGTGCATTTGCGTGTGGGGGTTGCTGCAAAAAAAAAAAAAAGTGCTGTGAGAGAGAGAGAGAGAGACTTCTGTTGCTTGGCAGCCAATAAGACCTGCTTAAAGTAATTTTCCTGTCTCCATATCTATTTTGTTTCCCTATGAAAGTGAGGTTTTTTCCTCCAAATAATTTCTCCCGTATTCATACGTTTTTGTTTCCCTATGAGAATGGGTTTCCTCCCACCCCCAGCCCTACAAAATTCTTCCAGGGACAACTCTCTCTTTGCCGTGGGTTCTTGTACGCTCAATAAATGCGTATTCCACACAAGACCTCGGTTTATTTTATCCAAAAGATCAGCACCCACACCACCACTCAAGGTTGAGTGGGGGGGGGGGGGGGGGGGGGAACCTTGGGTTCAAACGTGTATTGAACCGGCACTCTTGGCTTTCTAGGCGGGTGTGTTACCTCTAGACCACCAAATAACATGAAAATGTGAAAGGATGCAGGATTTACTTGTGTGACATCTGATACGCTTTTCTTGAACTCGAGTGGTTGGGTTTCTGGAGACAGTTTCATAATTATGTATAATCATTTTTATTGTTGTTGTTGCGCGTTCCCAGGCTTACACTCTAGGAGGGTTCGCAGAAAGTGCACACCGACTTTCTCATCCCACCTGGGAATCACTGCGAGATTGAAAAGTTACACACTGGAGGAGAAGTTTGCGCGTGTATGACTGTTTTCAAGTACCTCACCATTAGGCAGCCATACTACGACTTCGGGAATGTTGTTCTTTTTTTGAAGGAGAATGTAAGTTGTTAGGTTGAGAGCTTGTCATGGCTGTAGGCCTACATTATAACAATAGGTTGGGGACGGGATAGCTCAGTGGTCGGAGCGCTGGCTTTCCCCCAGCCAGGTTAAGCAGTGTGGTTACCAGTTTGGATGAGTGACCGTTTGCGCGCCTTGGCTTCAGTACAGTCCCCCAGTTCACCCAGCTGTAAATGGGTACCTACCTCTTTAGGGTCAGGGAAGGTAAAACAGCGAGGGAGAGGAGATAGGCGCCGCCCTCAATATGCTGGCCCCTAGAGAAGTGAGATCTCTGACACCTCGCTTCCCTACGACCTTATAGGTTATGGGACACCTTTACATTTTAATGTAGACCTTGGTACTTAGCTTACATCAATAACTGACAGATTTTGGCCTGGGCTACAAACTGTTTCATATAATTATGCTCGCACACGTAAATGAGAGAGAGAGGGGGGAAGGTTCCATGTGAAACCAGGAGAAAGCGTTGGCAACATATTACCTCCCATTGACCATGCAGCACATAGCCTTTCATGTTTCAAGGCAGGCGGTGCGCGTGTGTGCATGAGTGTGTATGTGCGTGTGTGTGTGTGTGGGTATGTGTTGTGTGTGTGCATGTGTGTGAAGTCAAAAATATTAATGATCTTTAGTGAGAGAGAGTGTGTGTGTGCGCGCTTGAGAGAGAAAGAAGGAATGTATTATAATTCTGTATTTTATTTTATTTTATTCTTTTATATCGAGGGTAATGGAATAAGCACTTGTGTGCTTTTTCACATCCAGTCCCCGTGTGTATGCGGTTTTATAAATTCTGTCATCTGTTCCCACCGGCACACAATGGCCTACTCTTACGAAAAGCGGAACAGGATTTAACGTGTGCGCAAGGCGTCAATGAAGAGAGAGAGAGGTAAGTTCCATGTGAAACCAGGAGAAAGCGTTTACAACATATTACCTCCCATTGACCATGCAGACAAAGCCTTTCATGTTTCAAGGCGGGCAGTCGGGCGCGCGCACGTGTGTGTATGTGTGTGTATGTGCTTGTGTGTTGTGTGTGTGCGTGCGTGTGTGTTGTGTGTGTATATGCGTGTGTGTAGTATGTATGTGCGTGTGGTGTGTGTATGTGCGTGTATGTGCGTGTGTGGTATGTGTGTATGTAGACAAAAGGATTCTTTCCTTGTTTTACAAGTCTTACATAGAGAGTGTTCTAAGTTTTGCTTTCATTTGTTGGTACAATAACCTTAGTTTTAAAAACAAGAATGGCCTGCAGAGAATTGTAAGAATCTGCTAAAAAAATAATTGGAAAAGAACAAAGAGATCTCATGTTCTGCAATCAGCAGCTTGTACGCAAAGCCACAGCCATTTTGGCTGATCCTTCCCATGCTTTGTTTCCAGAATTTCAGTTGTTGCCTTCGGAACACCGTTTTCAGTGTCCCATCAGCAAAACTAACAGAAAAAGAAATTCTTTTGTGCCAGTAAGCATTCGAATTCTGAATTCACAATGATGTTGACTACCTAGTTTTTACATTTCTCTGAATTACTTGCCTGATTATGTGTGTGGGTGGGTGCGTGGGTGTGTAAAATAAGTCTGTCTTCTAGTCAACGGTCTTAAAACATTGAATTTATATATTGGTGTATGGTGTGCGTGGGCGTGTTCGCACACACACGTACGTGCGTGTGTACGTGCTGCGTATATGCGTGCGTAAAAAATAAGTTTTTATGTCTTCTAGTCAATGGGTTTAAAATTGTGTTCACAATTGATGTGTGTGTGTGCGTGCGTGCGTGTGTTTGTGTGTGTGTGTAACGCATGCGCGCGTGCGTGTTTGGTGTGTGTGTGTTTGTGACATTTTAGTTGAAGTCATTTGAAAACCAATATGAAATATAGCTTTTGTGTCTTTGATATTTTTTATGTGTATCAATCTGCCTGTCAGTATTGTAATTGCCCTTCATGGGATGATTAAAGTGTTTTTGACTTGACTTGACTATGTGCGTGTGTGTTGTGTGTGTATGTGCGTGTGGGTTGTGTGTGTTTGTGTGTATTCGCAAGTATCTGTCCACTGATGCAACTTCCAAGCTTGTCACATCTCTCATTCTTTCACGTTTAGACTACTGTAATTCTCTCTTGGCTGGCCTACCAGCATCATCTATCCACTCTCTTCAACGCATACAAAACTCTGCAGCTCGACTGGTCCTAAGAAAGAAAAAATCTGAACACATCACTCCTCTTCTGCGATCTCTTCACTGGCTGCCTTCTCACAAAGACTGGAGTAAAAATCAATACCCTCTGTTTCAAATGTCTCCACAAATCTGCACCCTCTTATCTCTGTAACTGTCTTCATCTGTACACTCCATCCCGTTCCCTTCGTTCAGCCGCAGATACTTTGTGCTTTCGAACACCCAGATTCAAACAAACCACTGTTGGCCGTCGCTCCTTCTCTGTTTCTGGTCCATCCACCTGGAATGACCTCCCTCTTTCACTTTGCCAAAAGCCTTCACTTGATACCTTCAAATCCAGCCTCAAAACACACTTATTTCCTATCTGAGACTTTCCCCCAAAATATCTGTCCCTAATTTTCAACAGCATCTTTCACCTTCTAAGTGTTGTTCCGAGTGTGTGTGTGTGTGTGTGTGTGTGTGCGTGTGTGTGCGTGCATACGTGCGCGCGCATGGTTTTGAAATCTGTTGTTCATTATGTTTAAGAAGAGTTGCATGCCTGTAAATGATTGAGTGCAAGCGCTTCGATTTGTTTGTTTTTTACAAGATTCAGCGCTATATAAATTCCATATATTATTATTATTATTATTACTATTATTATGTGCGTGTGTGTTGTGTGTGCGTGTGTGTTGTGTGTGCGTGTGTGTTGTGTGTGTGTGTGCGTGTGTGTTGTGTGTGTATGTGCGTGTGTGTGGTGTGTGTATGTGCGTGTGTGTTGTGTGTGTATGTGCGTGTGTGTATGTGTGTGCGTGTGTGTATGTGTGTGTGTGGTGTGTGTATGTGCGTGTGTGTTGTGTGTGTATGTGCGTGTGTGTATGTGCGTGTGTTGTTGTATGTGCGTGTGTGTTGTGTGTGTTGTGTATGTATGTGTGTTGTGTGTGCGTGTGTGTTGTGTGTGTATGTGCGTGTGTGTTGTGTGTGTATGTGCGTGTGTGTATGTGAGTGTGTGTGTTGTGTGTGTATGTGCGTGTGTGTTGTGTGTGTATGTGCGTGTATGTTTTGTGTGTGCATGTGTGTGAAGTCAAAAATATTAATGATCTTTAGAGAGAGAGAGAGAGAGAGAGAGAGAGAGAGAGAGAGAGAGAGAGAGAGAGAGAGAGAGTGTCTGTGTGTGTGTGCTTGAGAGAGAAAGTAGGAATATATTATATGTTTATTTATTTATTTTATTCGTTTATATCGAAATGGAATAAGAACTTATGTGCTTTTTTACATACGGTCCCCATGTGTATGCGGTTTTGTGAATTCTGTCATCTGTTCCCACCGGCACACAATGGCCTACTCTTACAAAAAGCGGAACAGGATTTAACGTGTGCGCAAGATGTTCTGCGTGCGTTCGCACACGGGGCCTCGGTTTATAGTCTCATCCGAAGGACTTTTGGGGAGATTGGAGTCTGCTCTGATGTTAACTCCAGGGGAAAATATCCCCTTGAACGGGAATCAAACCCGGGTTGTCAGATAGCGAGCGCAATGTTCTAACCACTAGGCTGTCCCGTCCCCATATGCATAAAAGGAAGAGGTGGAGAACAAAACAGACAGACGGACAGAGAGGAACGAGTGAACAAATCTCCTTCGTCAAACGCTCAGACAGCAATTCATGGTAGTTTGTCATGATAACGAGCAAAATGTACGCGTTACGCTGCCATTAAGCGCCTGACAAGTCAGGCCCAGCGCATCCGACTTCGGCGTGTTTCCTAGACTTGTTGCTTTCAATGTGCTGCAGAGCCAGCCAGAGTGGTGTCTACCCACGAGGCCATCCCTCTTCTACGGCGTAGGGAGACTGGCTTTCCTCTTCGGAAATTTGGGATGTCCTCTTGGTAGTAATTTACCCACAACCTGGGAGTGGTTCGTTGGCACCAGGGGTATGTCTCCACCTGCTGGTGGTGGGGTCTGCATGCCCTCACGTTAATTATATAGTGTGTGTGTGTGTGTGTGTGTTCTCCCCTTGGAAGAGTCTTTCTTTTTAAGGACTTTCGTCGGGAGGGGGGGGGGGGGGGGCGGGGGGGGGGGCGGGTTGGCAGGGGCGAGGGAGGCAGTGAGAATGGACCGAGAAGGCAGAAAATTGACAAGAGGGAGGTAATAAAACGAGGCAGAAAGAAAGAAAAGACCAGAAAGAAAGGGACAGAAAGGGGAATTCCTAGCACAGAATTTCCAGAAGGTGGTGGATGCTATTTGTACTAAAACCAGGCCCCCAGTATACCTACGTGAGTAACAAAATCTTAATTAGGGAAAAAAGTCAGCACAAACAAGAATTTTTTTTTTTTACATTCTGCCCTCAAGCAATCACAAACGAAGATTTTTTTTTTTTGTAAAGAAAGAAAAGGGGGAAAAAAAGGAAATAAAGAAATAACACTTCATATCTCCCATCACCCATGGGCAGCTTTTTCTTTTTAACACCTCAAGAGAGAGGAAGCCTCTCTCTCTCTCTCTCTCTCTCTCTCTCTCTCTCTCTCTCTCTCTTCTCTCTCCTCTCTCTCTCTCTCTAAGGCGTGCGTTGGGCCTGAACGGATGACAAAAATAGATAAATGTCGTGCAATGTTACACGGGGACTGGAGGATAAACAAAAGTGCTTATTCAACATCAGTGCCGGACTCCATTCTCTCAACCGCCCTTCGGATGAAGCTATAACCGAGGGTCCCGTGTGCGAACGCACACCAGAAATCTTGCTCACACGTTAAAACCCGTTCCGCTTTTCGCGGAAGAAAAGGCCATTGTGTGCCGCGTGGGAAGTGCGGATGACAAAGTGAAATCCAAAAATGCAGACAACGGGAAACTGGATATTTTTTTTATTTACAAAAGCACATGGCTCGCGCTTCTTCGTTATCTCGAATAAAAGAATAAACACCACACACACAACACACACACAACACCACACCACACACACACACACACACACACACACACACATCCATC
>CM054135.1:58097127-58104627 GCA_028751875.1 Rapana venosa
CGTAGTGTGCGGCACTGTATTGAGATTATACAATATTTCCAACCTCTTGAGAGGGGGAGGGGGGGGGGGGGGAAGAGGAGTTGATTTTTAAAAAAGGTCAAAAATGTTAAAATTTCAAATCATTTGAAACTCTCTAATACGGAAAACACACTAAAAAGAAAAAACCCAAACCAAACCAAACCAGACCAAAACTCAGACTTCATGTTTGAGTTGATAATGAGGACTGCAAACATTATTTTATATATATATATATATATATATATATATATATAATATAATATATATAATATATATATATATATATATATATATATATATATATATATATATAATATATATATAATACATATATACATATATTATATATATATATATATATATGGAGAGAAGAGAGAAGAGAGAGAGAGAGAGAGATATAGATAAGATAGATATATAGATATATAGATAGATTATATATATATATAGTTAGTTAGTAAGTTAGTTATTAGTTATTTAGTTAGTTAGTTAGTTAGTTAGTTAGTTAGTTAGTTGGTTGGTTGGTTAGTTAGTTAGTTAGTTAGTTAGTTAGTTAGTTAGTTAGTTAGTTAGTTAGTTAGTTAGTTAGTTAGTTAGTTAGTTAGTTAGTTAGTTAGTTAGTTCAATGCTCGAAAACTATTTTTACATGCATATATTTTGTCATATGTTAATTACTGCTCTACACTCTTTCACACTGTCGGTGCAAGTATTTCAAAACCTCTTGTTAACAACTACAAAGAGCTCTTAAGGCTGTCCTGTTAAAATCCTCAAGTTTAGCTAAAGCTGACTGCAAAAGACTTAAACTTATTTCATTTAAAAAAGGATTGCTACATATTAAGGAACATTCACGCACAAACTCCGATCTGAGTGTGCTGCAACCTTTAGATCAAAACTGCAAAGGAATCCCAGAGATTCAACAAACCTTCAGCTACCTATACCAAGAAATGATTTGTTCAAATCAAACTTCTCCCACTCCTGTAGTATGCTCTGAAACATGTTACCATCCAAATTGAACGCCTTCCAAAAAAAAAACCAACTAATAAAAACAACAACCGAGAGGTCTTCCAAAAACATACTCATATCTACTTCAGAAACACTAATAGAAGGTTTTTTTAAAAACCCAAAGTACTCACACATTGATTTATTTACATACTCGTACATGTGGTAACCCTTGTACTAAACTCCCAAAACAAACAAAGAAATAACCAATGAACAACATACTGACCCCGCTCTATGTCTTGTTGACAGACAGAACTACCATGGCCAGCACTGACTTCACAACGACCAGCTCTCAGCAGAGCTTCCAGATGTGTTGTGACGCCAGACATCCCCCAAAGAGGCAGTTTTGTGACCAGGTCTGCTCACACACTGCCCCCAAGAGACTCAGAAAGAATCCAGAACCTTCCGCGGTGGTGCTAAACTTCTGCCTTTCCACGGCAGTCATTGATTCGAGATTCCGCGCTCAAGGATTTTTGCGATTAATTTACACCATGCTGAGTGTCGAAAGACCTCTACAGCATCGCAGTGCTGCCAATGTGACTCAGTGCTGCTGCCCACGTGAAGATGTTGGATCATGGATCGGTGAGGACCTGAATTCAGGGCCGGTCTGGCTAGGAGCACAGTATGTGGCAGGCGGTATTGGCATGGGCAACGCTGGGAGAGGTGCTGGAAGCAGGGCAGTACCTTCTGACTTCAATGAGGTCCGCGGAGCAGGATTTGCGCTGCCGTCTTCAGCAACAAACCCCGGCGATGACGATACTCTGCATGTTTTCGCAGATGACACACTGACAGATTACAGCCATGATGAGTCTGGCATTCTAGGAACCTCAGTCGCTGAAGAATGCAGCCACCTGAACACTCCTGAAACCTTGTCATCTCCAGTTTCAACGTTTGCAGTCACAGAGAGCGAGGATGCAGAAGACGCCGACAGCAAAACTGTACCTGTGCTACAGGCCCCAGACCCCCTTCCTCACGAGGTGAGATCTCTGTGTGTGACCAGCACAGACAATCAAGGAGACTGGCTTCCACTGGATTCCCAAGAGAGAGCCTTCACCAAGGGGGAGGACAGAGAAGAGGGCAGGTGTGACAGGCAGCGGCTGCTGCAGCAGAAGGTGATGGCGCTGAGGGAAGAGAACCAGAGACTGAAGGCCAGGAAAACCTGTGTCCGGTGCAGAAGCCGGCCCATCTCCCTGACCCTGCTGCCCTGTGGTCATCTGTGTCTGTGCACAGAGTGTGGTCCCTCCCTTGACCACTGTCCACTCTGTCATAAGGCCATCTTAGCTGATGTCAGAACCTTTCTGTAGTGTGTCAGACTGACCCCATGTTAGCATTCTACTGTTTTCCAAAGATAGAGAAAGTTTTGCTTAAAAAATTGTTTTCAAGAAATGTTACCGTAGAAACGCAAGACTCTGAATTTATATCATAGAAAGAGTCATTCCCATCATGCAAAGAGTGCTTTTTGCCATAAAAAATGTTCATCATGGAAAGATCCATTTTGCCATAGAAAAAGTCTTGTTTACATATACAGATCTTTTTCTTGCCATAAAAAGTATAGTGGTCTGCATACGAAAATAATAGACTTTGCCATAGAAGAGCGATTCATATAAAGGAAAAAGTAAGTACTTTTCCACAGAAAAGCAATTTACGTCAAGGAAAAAGTAATGTTTTCCATAATAGAACAATTTACATCACTAAACAAAGTAATGTTTGCTATGATTGAATAAGACTTACTTGCACAATTTAATGGGAGAAAAATGACATTGAAAAGAGTGAAGCTGAGATTTTTTTTGGTTGAAAAAGAGTACATTTCAAACTTTAGTAGTACATTTCACATTGAAAAGAGTTAATTTTCCAATTAAAAGAGCTAAGGGAGAAAAAAATTGCACTGAAAGAGTAAACTTCACATTGCAAAAAAAAGCATATTTTTCATTGGAAGGATTAAGTTTCATATTCAAAGAGTAGTTTTCTTAATGAAAAGTAGTGTTTCTATCTGTGAAAAGGAGCTTTTCATATAAAAAGGTACTTTCCTATAGCAAAACACTTTTCGCAGTAATAGTCTTCCATCTCGTGTATCCTAATGTCTATTCACTTAAGACTCCAACCCCCCCCCCCCCCCCCAATTTACTGCTGTGTATGTGTACCCACCTGGATGATTCTGTGTGTGTGTGTGTGGGGGGGGGGTGGGGGGGGGGGGGGGGGGGGGGGGGGGGGGCGTCATTTTGTTTGTTTCGTTTGTTATTTTGCTTTTATGTTTGTTTTCCTGTCGGTTCAATCAAATTTCGCCAGTGACAATTCTTCCCTGTTACCTTGGTAATTTGGATGTTGTTGTTCCTGTATGTTTCATTGTCGTTGTTTAATGGTGTGGTTGACGCTTAAGAGCAAAAAGTTGAAGTTTTAACTCAAGAAAGTGCCTGTTAAGGTTTTTTTGCCTTTTAGGTGTTGTTGGGTGGTTGGTTTTTGTTGTTGTTGTTTTTTGGTGTGTGTGTTGTTGGTTGTTTGTGGGGGGTGGGGGGGGGGTGGGGTTTGGGGGGGGGGTGGCTTTAGTTTTTTTTCCCCCTATATCAGAGTAGGGCCCAAACTGGTGCTGCACATGTTTTATACTCTTTGTCTTCTGCTAAAGAGGAAAATAATTTGTTCTCTTCCGTTTATTTTTTGGCTACCTGTCTTTTTTTGTTGTTGGGGGGGGTGGGGGGGGGGGGGGGGGAGGTTGGTTTGGTTTTTTTTGTTGGGGGTGTTTTGGGTTTGTTTGTTTGTTTGTATTGCTTATTTTATTCCAGATGTAATCTGGAATTTATTTGTTTGTAACTTCTATCAAAATGTTAGTGTGTGTGTGTGTGTGTGGTGTGTGTGTGTGTGTGTGTGTGTGTGTGTGTGTGTGTGTGTGTGTGTGTGTGTGTGGTGTGTGTGTGTGTGTGTGTGTGTGTGTGTGTGTACACTAAAAAAAAAATCAAACAATGTTAATAATAACACATGTGTCCCCGCATTCATCTAATTTTGTCCACTTTCCTCTCACTGGTCCTTTCAGCATCATATCAAGTTTATCATCTCGGAGTCTCTCTCACTCACTCTCTCTCTCTCTCACTCTCTCCCCCCTCCCCCCCCCCCCCCCCCCCCCCCCCCCCCCTCTCTCTCTCTCTCTCTCTGTGTGACATAGGGGGAAGAGGGTGGGGATACGTTGCGTACATATGTGCGAGCTTTTAAACAAGTGAACAAGCAAGCGTGCCGAAGATAAGCGTCCCCTCGCACACAGAATACATCTGATTTCTCGATGCAAATGCAAAATAGTCGGGTTCGAAAGGATTGGCACGCATCACCTATCAGAATTCTTCTTCTTCTTCTTCTTCTCCTCCTCCTCCTCCTCCTCCTCCTCCCTCCTCCTCCTCCTCTTTCTTCTTTAATTTTTCCTGGGAGGGTGGGGATGGGGATGAGGTAGGTGGGTTAGAATTCAATTTTCATTTTTATTGTAATGTTCTGCCGGGCATGCAAGATCCAGACAAGACAAAATGCAAGTCATCAGACCAAAAGCTCAGAGCTTTCTCTCCTCCTTACTTTCCACACTCACCCGCTCTTGTATACACATCTTTTCCTTTCAGCTCCTGCTACTTTACCCCTCCATCCTGAGTTTGTTTGTTTTTTTTCGAATTATATGAATGTATTGTTTATGCGGGAATGTTTTCTTTTTGTTTGGTGTGAAGTGGTTTTGGTTTGGTTTGGTTTTGGTGTAGGTTTGGTTTGGTTTTGATAGTTGTAGAATGATGTCTTCTTATTTTTCTTATTCTCTTGCTTATCATCATCATCATCGTCGTCGTCGTCGTTGTTACTATTATTATTATTATTATTATTATTATTATTATTATTATTCCTACCATCATCATCATTATCATCGCAATCATTATGGCAGTCCTTTTTTTATAATAGTTTGTTTGTTGTTGGTTTGTATTTTGTAAGCTGAATGCTTAGGGCAAATATCAAAAAGTAATCTACGCTTGATGATCTCTATATTACTTGCTTTGTATGATCTGTATGTTGATCGGGGGCGGCCAGTCTTAGTAGTTAGAGCGTTGTACACATGACCTGACGGGGTACCTGAAGCCATGGGTTCCAATCCCCACTGAAGTATCTGTTTCAAGGGATCCCCCCCCCCCCCCCCCCCCCTCCCCCCCCCCCCCCCCCTTCCCCCCCCCTCCCCCCCCCCCCCCCCCCCCCCCCCCCCCCACCCACCATCCTGAAGTCAATATTGGTGCTGGACCCACTCCCTGGAAAGTCCTTCAGATGAGACTATTCCGAAGTCGGAATGCGGCTACTCGGGGGGGGGGGGGGGGGGGGGGGGGGGGGAAACGGTCGATAATAATTTAATTATACGCAAAATCTTAACCATTGGGGAAGTGGGGGGGGGGGAAACCCGGAATGAAGATAAAATAATAACCCAAAACAACCCAAACACATGAGATATTAAACCCGAATCCTGTAGCAAAGTCAACAAGATAAATCTCTAGGATTTAAAACCAGAATCCTTAAGCAAAGTCAACAAGACATCTCTAGAGATTTTAAACCGAGATCCTGTATGCAAAGTCAGACAAGACTATCTTCTAGAGATTTTAAACCAAGATCCTGTATGCAAAGTCATACAAGACTATCTTCTAGAGATTTTAAAACCGAGATCCTGTATGCAAAGTCAGACAAGACTATCTTCTAGAGATTTTAAAACCGAGATCCTGTATGCAAAGTCAGACAAGACTATCTTCTAGCAGCCCACGTTATAAAAACCATGGCCCATCCCGTCTCTTGTAGCAGACTAGGCGAGTTATGGCCGGTGGTGCGGACGTTGATACGTTTCATAGTGCACGGGGACTAGTTTATTGTGAAATTAAATGCCATTGATCGTTGTGTGGTGCTTCTCTTCTGTATTGCAAGTTTGATGAAACGGTCTGCTTTATGGCTTGATGATTGCATTGACTTGGTTTGAAAGAATAAAGCGTTGATATAGTTATTGATATTAGCTTTTGTGTGTGTGTGTGGTGTGTTGTTGTGTGTGTGTGTGTGTGTGTTGTGTGTGTGTTGTGTGTGTGTGTGTGTTGTGTGTGTGTGTGTGTGCTCTGCTTTGCTCTGCTCTGCTCTGCTCTGCTCTGCTTGCTCTATCTGTCTCTGTATCTCTGTTCTATGTCTCTGTCTCTGTCTCTTACTCCCTCCCTCCCTCTCCCCCTCTCTATCTCTTTGTTCTCTGTGTCTCTCTGCTCTATCTGTCTCTGTCTGGATGCCTCTTTCTGTCTGTCTGTCTGTGTGTGTCTGTATGGTCTGTGTGTCTGTGTCTGTGTCTGGCTGTCTGTCTGTCTGTCTGTCTGTCTGTCTTCTGTCTCTCTCTCTCTCTCTCTCTCTCTCTCCTTCTCTCTCTCTCTCTCTCTCTCTCTAAAGGACACATATACACGCCTGCACGCATGCAATTTTTCTCTGCCACAAGTTTATTGCGTAAGATGAACTTGTGAGTGGAGAACGAAATGTAGAAGACTGCAATAGCTACAGGACAATAGCCCTTATCTGTGATGCAGACAAGATCCTTCTGATGGTAATCTTGAATAGGATGAAACCAAAAGTAGAGTTTGAACTATAATATCAGACTGTCAGACTGATTTTAAAACAGACGGCCTGCTCCAAAACATCCTGAAAAGGTGAACATTTCGAATGAAGAACTTTTTTCCCCACCTTCATAGACTTCAGCAAAACCGTTGACAGCGTGATTCACCAGTACCTTTTTGACACGATGTATAAAATGAGCTTTTCGAAACTCATCATCTCCCTCATGTCCACACTTTATGAAGACAAAAAAGGCACTATCAGATGGGGTATAACCAAAAATGTAAAATTTTCAAAAGCTCAATGGGAGTTAGACAAAGATGCATCCTCTCACCTCACTGTTTCAATATCCACACAAAGCAAGCCATGAGATAGTCTGATATTAAAGACATTTGCCTCAAGATAGGTGGCAGAAACATAACAAACCTGCGCAAAGTTGATGATACAGCACTATTATCTGGCAACATCACCAGCATGAAGAGAGTATTATTACACAGAGTAGATGTGACAGGAAAAAGAGCTGGTCTCAAGCTCAAAGTCAAAAAGACAAAAATGCTGCATGTTACCAGAACCGGCTGTCAAACCAGAGCATGAAATAACAGAGAGACAAAACTCCTTTAGAAAATGTTTAAGGCCAAATATCTCGGTTCAGTCAAAAGAAATGACGGATCATGCAGGCCTTCACAAAAACATCACAAGAACAGGCATGGCTAAAGTAGAACGATCCAACTAAACAAAGCCTTTGACAGCGCTTTGATTTGTTGCTTTACAAGATTCAGCGCTATATAAATTCCATACATTATTAAACAACATCTGGAAAGATTGCAGCTGGACATGCCTTTCGAAACTAAGATGTGGACCTCATGAAGAATGTCTTTCAAGGCAAGACCGAGGCAAAAAAACAAAAACACAAAA
>CM054135.1:58109627-58132127 GCA_028751875.1 Rapana venosa
GACCAGTAAATTACTGTTGTTACTCCAGCATACTGTTTTGAATACAGCGATACCATCATAGCGGTGGTGGTACAACGGTAAGAATGATATAGCCTACCATATAGCCTTGTTTAAAAACACGCACATAGATACACATTCATGCCGTGGTTTTATTAAAAAAAAAAATAATAAAGTAATTATTTTAAAAAATGCCTTTACTTCTTGTTTGTTTTTGCTATTATTACACCTTAATTACGTAAGAGAGAGAGAGAGAGAGAGATGAGAGAGAGAGAGAGAGAGAGAGAGAGAGAGGAGGAGAGAGAGAGAGAGAGAGAGAAGTCATTTTTACGTTATTACTGACAGATGCAGCTAGTCGGCTGTCAGTCCGGGAATTCCCGTTGTGTGTTGCGCTTCCACAGTTCACCGCTCGAAAAAGAAACGAGTTTTTCCAGAAAGTTGATTTTACGCCGTTTCATTTATTCATCAGTCTTGAGCTGTTTCTAGTTTCAACACAAGCTAAAGATGAATGAATGAATGAAGCTACGCATTTTTAAAGCGCAAAAAATATCTCCACACCCGAAGGTGCAATCACAGCGCTAGGGGAAGAAACCTGAAAATGTGGTATAAAAGGAAAGGGGAGAGAAAAAGTGATTTTTAAAATATATTTCAGTCTTTTATCGAGGATAATGGAATAAGCACGTATGTGCTTTTTAAAATCCAGTCCCCGTGTGTATGCGGTTTTGTAAATTCTGTCATCTGTTCCCACCGGCACACAATGGCCTACTCTTACGAAAAGCGGAACAGGATTTTAACGTGTGCGCAAGATGTTCTGCGTGCATTCGCACACGGGACCTCGGATATGAACACAAGCAGAAGCGCGCGCGTGCGCGCACACGCTCTCTCTCTCTCTGTGTCTCTCTCTCTCTCTCTCTCTCTCTCTCTCTCTCTCTCTCTCTCTCTCTCTCTCTCTCTCTCTACCCCCCCCCCCCCCCCAAAAAAAAAAAAAAATTCCTTGGGATGAGTCTACAAACCAGGCCCGGTGTGCGAACGCAGGCTTAACATCTTGCACACACGTTAAAACTGTTCAACCTTTTGGAAGAATAGGCAATATGCGCCTGTGGGAACGGATGACAAAATTTGCAAAATCGCATGCACGCGGGGATTAGATGTAAAAAAAAGATAAATTTTTAAAAAGCACATTACTGTATATTCCATTATCCTCGAAATAAAAGAATAAAAGGAGAGAAAAAAAAATCACCCATGGGCGTACACATGCACACACAAATGGGTACTTTTGTGTGCACACACGTAAAGATATACATGCGCCCGCGCGCACGCACGCACGCACGCACACCACACACACACACACACACACACACACACGCAATCAATGTAACCAGAGGAGCCAGATGCGTCCATCGATTCCTACCTATTGTTAGCCTAGTTGGGGGTGAAACAGTAAGCTTTTCTCGGTGATTTCAGAAGAAAAAAGTACAGACTCCACTCCTTGCTTGGCCTGCACCTCCGTCTTCTTTTCAGCTGGGATAGACACTGTTTTCTGTAGCTTGACTCAAGATGTGGTGACGGACACTGGGATTCCATATATAGATACATGCACGGAATACAAACACACCATGACATGCCTGACCACCCCTCCGTTTCCTTTTCAACTGGGATAGGCCCAACTGTTGTTTTTTTGGGTTTTTTTTTTGTTTTTTATACTATAGATATGATGCTGGGCACTGGGATTCCATATTATACATGCACGGAATATATAAATAACACACCATGACATGCCTGGCTGCGCCTCTGTCTTCTTTTCAAGTGGGATAGGCCCAACTGTTGTTGGGTTTGTTTTGGGGTTGGTTTTGTTTTTGTGGTGTGTGTTGTGGGTTTTTTGTTTTTTTTTTACTATAGATGTGATGCTGGGCACTGGGATTCCATATTATACATGCACGGAATATATATGCCTATATATATATATATATATGCCTATATATATATATGCCTATATATATATATGCCTATATATATATATATGCCTATATATATATGCCTATATATATATATAACACCATGACATGCCTGGCTGCGCTTCTGTCTTCTTTTCCACTGGGATAGGCCTAACTGGTTTGTTTGTTTTTTGTTTAGCTTGACTACAGATGTGATGATGGACACTGGGATTCCATATTATACATGCACGGAATATAATAAATATAACACACCATGACCTGCCTGGCCGCTCCTCCGTCCTCTGTTTAACTGGGATAGGCCTGTTTTTGAGCTTGACTATAGATTTGATGATGGGCACTGGGATTCCATACGCACGCATGGAGTATATATATGGACGTGTGACCGTTTGCGCGCCTTTGCTTCAGTAAAGTCCCCCACTTCACCCAGCTGTAAATGGGTACCTGCCCTCTCTAGGGTCAGGGAAGGTAAAGCAGCGAGGGAGAGAGAGGAGAGGGGCACCACCCTCAATATGCTGCCCCCTGGAGAAGGTAAGGTTTCTGACATCTCGCTCTCCAACGATACATATACCTATGTATACTTATATACCTATGTATAAATAAATACCTATAGATGACAACATGGAATACTGCGTGGACGCTCCAAGACATTCTGTTGGACACCAAAACATAACAGTTATATAACTGGTCTCTTTCTCTCTTCTCTATCAATTCTCCTTTATATTAACTTCCCAAGGGTCGTCGTTAGGGCGCTGCACTTACTGTTTCAGGCAGTGTCTCTGGAGGACATTGAATCTGGCGGAGCCTGTTTTTCCCTTCGTGTGCAGAGTGCATGCAGGGTATGTTCGTGTTTCCGTAACCCACTGAACACTGACTTGAATTACTGGATCTTAAACATGCATATCACGCACGCTATAGCCGAGTGGTTAAGACCTTTCGACTTCAGTCCTAAGGTCCATGAAGTCGTGGGTTCGAATCTCGGCGGCGTCTGGTGAATTAGGGGTGGGGATTTTTAGAATCTCCCAGGTTAACTTTAAGTGTAGACCTGCCAGTGCCTTAATTCCCTTCGTGTATAATTGTATACAAGCAGAAGATCAAAATATGCACGTTAAAGATCCTGTAACTAATGTCAGTATTTGGTGAGTTACGGAAACACGAACATGCCCAGTATACGTTCCCCGCGTCGGATTGCGGCTGCCTTCATGGTGGGCAAAAACGTTTGCAAAATCTCACCACTAGTGAACCTCAGAGCTCTAGAGGCGGGACGAAAACACCCGATACACACAACAACCATGCACACTTCGAGTTTCACCTTCTACAGGAGTATAATTATACACAAAATGAATCAGGGCACTGGCAGATCTGCATTTTAAGTAGACTTGGGAGATCGTACCCCCCCCCCCCCCCCCCCCCCCCCCCCCACACACACACCTCCACCCTTACTTCACCAAACACCACTGCTGGGGTTGGAACCTGCGGCTTCATGGACCCACCATTTGGAAATCAAACACTTTTTTATCCACTCGACTGTAATGTCATATACAGCACACGTCTACCACACACTTCAGTATAAACTGCCACAGGCGATCTTGGGCAGCTGACCACAGACCAAGCTGAGGCATTAGCGGGATCAGCACACATCCTATGCAAGAAAAAAGGAAAGAAAAAGTAAATCCACGTAACGCCACTTGTGATGTGTGTGTGTGTGAACTGGTCAGGCCTCTCGCGTCGGCTTTGCCGGGCGAAGTGTGTACACCCCTTAATTGGATTTGGATTTAAACGCACGGTGCCTCTCTGTGTGACGCTAGAAGGGTCAGCACTGCAGGTGTCCGGCGCCTGAACCGCGAAAACAACTCCAACCTCTTGACCAGTGACCAGGCAGGCAGGTGACGGAGCGTGACACACCGTTTCTCACACACCTCTCTCTCTACCTGTAAGAGTGACTGGGGCCCGCTAAGTATGGTGTGTTGAGAGAGTCAAAAAATGAAAGTTTGTTGCGCGTTGCGTTTTCTGACTTTCTTGCTAGCTAACGTATTAAAAGGTGAAAATAAAACGACACGTGTGTCTTTTATCAAGGATGATGATGATGTTACTGCTGCTGCTGATGATGATAGCAGTGGTGATGGTGTGGTGATAGCGTTCCGCTGTATAAGTGCAGATGATGATGATGATGATGATGGATGATGATGATATGGAAAAGAACAAACACTGAGGCATCAAAGCCGGAAACGATGAAGAAGCAGCATGGAAAACAGAAGAAGAAGAAGACTCTTGAGGAAATGGCAGCAGCAGCAGCAGAAGAAGAAGACGAAGAAGATCATGACGATTAAGATGGTGATGATGATAAAATAGGAGGATGAGGACATTGGGAAGGGGGAGTTGGGAGTTGGTAGAGAGAAAGAAGAGCACACACACACACACACACACACACACACACACACACACACACACACACACACACACACTCACTCACTCACTCACTCACTCACTCACTCATTCATTCACTCACTCACTCACTCACTCACAGCGACGACCGACAACAATAACGACTGACGACAATGTCGCCGACGACTGACAACAACCAGGACAACGACAAAGTAGTAAAGTGATCTGTCGCTGAACTTATTCAATAGGCACTGAAACATGATCAAATGAAGAAAAACCATAATTCCGAAATTGGTACAAACATTAGAACACAAATATAAGGCAAGAACGGAAACTTTTACCCTTTGCATTTTATGGTAAACTGCGTTTGGATGCGCTATCACACACACACACACACACACACACACACACGTTTCTAACGCCCTGAGGCAACCATACAGTTAATCGTAGGGTGGAGTATACTAACTGGAACAGCCGCACATATTGACCCCGCCCATTAAAAAATCTTCTGCTTCGTTCGCCATTGATAGTATGTAACAATAATGCCCCAACAATGAACATCACGCAATGCCACATATCAGTAGACAATGCGCGCTTCGCGCATATACACACACATGTACGCACGCACTCGCACGCACGCACGTACGCACTCATGCATGCACACCCACACGCGCGCGCGTGCGTACATGCTTGCACCACGCACACGCACGCACTTACGCACGCACGCAGGAGAGAGAGAGATTTTCATTATAAAGAGACCGTACTGTATACATACATACATACATACATACATTATTCCGTCCATGCATCCATACATACATTTATACGTGAAACACACACACACACAACACACACACACACCATGCCCGCGCAGCATACATATACACTTGTCAGGGCTCAAATGACTTACAACATGTCATACAATCAGAGGTTATTATGATGTTCTAGATTACCCTACCAACAACAACAACAACAAACCCACAAAAATCCCCAACCCATTACACTCAGAAAAAGAAATGCACATAGCCTACTTTGCATCACATACCTACACTTAGCCCTGCTCAGCTATCTACTCCTCTCTCTCTCTCTCTCTCTCTCTCTCTCTCTCTCTCTCTCTCTCTCTCTCTCTCTCTCGTTTGATAAATGCATATTGGTTGTTGTTATGTGCTTGTTGAGCAGTAGAACTGAGGTGGATGTTAGGAGATATATAAAAATGTATATACTAATCTATCTATCTATCTATCTATCTATCTATCTATCTATCTATCTGTCTGTCTATCTATCTATCTATCCGTCGATCCATCCATCCATCTATCAATCCATTAATCCATCCACCCATCCATCCATCCCTCTATCTATCTATCTTTCTATCTATCAATCTGTCTATCTGTCTGTCTGTCTGTCTATCTATATATCCATCCATATATCCCTCCTTCCATCCCCTCCCTCCCTCCATTCATCCATCCATCCATCATATAATTATACTATCCCCTCCAGCCCTCTCCACCCACTCCCCATTCCCCCCACCCGTCCCACCGCCTCTAGACTATGAATTTGCAATGACTGTACATAATAATGTGTGTTTGGGTTGGTTGTTGCTATAGTGTGCTGCTGAATTCATTCTGAACACCATGTGGGTCAAGTGGCTACACTTGTCTGGAAAGGTTGTTCCTTCAAGTGTATGGTAAGGGGTTTAAGCCCACCCCTCCTTTTTCCCCACATCTGTCTCTTTTTCCTCTCCTAGTTCTCTCCCTTCTTCTTCTTTCTTTTCTTTTCTGTCTGTGTCTGTCTGTCTGTGTCTGTGTGTCTGTCTGTCTGTCTGTCTCTCTCTCTCTCTTAATCTAATTCAGATGAATACTAAATAATACTGTTCATGGTTTGTTTAGGAAGCTGTAAAAACTGGATTGAAGGTATGAATATGCAAATATATATGTAAATCTTTATGGAAAGTTAATGAGTAAAAGGCAATGATGATGAAGATGACTACTCTGACCAGTATGACAATGGCAGTTATATGAATCGTGCCATTTCGGAAGATGAAATAATAATATAACAGTAAATTCTTAGAAAGCTTAGTATTTATAACATAGGCCTAGTAAACCCTTCGGGTAAGGTTAAAGGTAAAGGAGTCCCATAACCTATAAGGTCGTAGGGGAGCGAGGTGTCAGAGACCTCACTTTTCTAGGGCCAGCATATTGAGGGCGGCGCCCATCTCCTCTCCCTCGCTGCTTTACCTTCCCTGACCCTAAAGAGGGCAGGTACCCATTTACAGCTGGGTGAACTGGGGGAACTGTACTGAAGCCAAGGCGCAGCGCAAATGGTCACCCATCCAACTGGTAACCACGCTTGACGCTGCTTAACTTGGCTGGGGGGAAAGCGAGTGCTCCGACCACTGAGCTATCCCATCCCCTTCGGGTAGGGTTACTGAATTCCCTTCTCGCCTTGCCTTGCCTTGCCATGTCTTGTCTTGTCTTGTCTTGCCTTGCCTTGCCTTGTCTTGCCTTGCCTTTCCTTGCCTTGTCTTGTCTTGTCTTTCTGTCTTTGTTTCCAAATGGTAGTAATCAAATTATGGACTTCTAAAAATTATTGTTCAATACATGTTTTTGACAATGGTGAGTTTCCTTTGAGCTGGACGGGGTTTCTTCTCCTTCATTGTTCCTTATTTCCTACACCTAGTGTCAAAAACGGCAGCATTAATTATGGCACAATGATATATCAGCATTATTTTTGTATTAGAGTGGCCTTGTCAACAACGAACTTTGCTATGGGACTGTGAGATGTCTGAAGTATCTATGGTTATTGTTAACAAATAATCGGGAATCACAGTTTCTAGGTGAATGAGCTTTGCTGATGCTTGTAAAGAGCTTTCTAGTAAAGCAAATAATGATTTACTCTGCACTATGCAAAAATGTCTCTCTTATACAGTACTTCTTTCGCACTGTTTTTCAAGAACGAAGGTGCCAGGATGGCCTAGACGTTCACCCGCCTAACAAGTAAGCCATGAGGTTCCAGGTTCGTTTCCCAGCCTTTCCCTTCCTTCCCTGTTTGATGGGGAAATCGAACTAAATGTCAAATCTTTGGAGGAGACTCTAAATCAGTCAGACCTGTGTGCTTACAAACTTGTGCACGTCAAAAGAACCGGCGATAGTAAAACACGGGAAAGAGCAGGGAGGTACCTCGGTATGTCCTGGCAAAATTGGTTGGCGCAATTCCCAACAGCATCCCAGAAGTCGGAATGCGGCTACCTAAATAGTGGAAGAAGACGGAATAATTTTACCACTGGTGAACCTGGGAAGAACAAATAAAAACCCAAACTGTTTCCCAAACTCTGTAATAATTATCTGGGTATAATCATACAGCAGCCCTTTATGCAGTGTAAGGCAGGCTGGGAATGGTAGGGTCCCCACAATGCAGTGATTCATTCATTGTGAGTTGGCAGGACTTTATTTATCCCTTATTTTTAAAAAAAAAAAAAAAAAAAAAAAGGGGGGACTTAAAACTGGTGAAGCAAATCAACATCCTGTGTAAAATATAATACATTGACTCTGCAGTTTGTTGTGTTGGCTTACAAGCTTAGACTATGGAAAATGGATTAGCGGGTGCATATTCCTGTTAATATAAATGTAAGAGGCAAAACTAGTAGGGTTTCACATGATTATATCCCAATGCCTGATAATGTGGAGTTGGACATATAATCTGTGTCAGCGAAAGCATGAGCTGTGAAACTGGGAGGAGTTTTTATTTGGGTTTTCTTGGTTGGTTTTTGTTTGGTTTGGTGGTTGTTTTTTGGTGGGTTTGTTTGTTTGTTTTGTTTTGGTGTTTTTGGGTGGGGTTTTGGGGATTTATTGCCGCAACACACGCTACATAGCAAGTATAAAAATTGGGAGCATGCTGACATTGAGTGAATGAATGAATGAATGAATGAATGAACTGTTCCTGTTGTAACTGTCAAAATCATATCTCACACTCACACTCACACACACACACACACACACACACACACACACACACACTGCAGAACATCTTGCGCACACGTTAAATCCTGTTCCGCTTTTCGTTAAGAGTAGACCATTGTGTGCCGGTGGGAACAGAATGTACAAAACCGCATACACACGGGGACTGGATTTTAAAAAGCACATAAGTGCTTATTCCATTATCCTCGATATAAAAGAATAACATAAAAAACATAAATACATACCACACCACTCACACACACACACACACACACACACACACACACACACACCAGGGGGAGGGGCGGGGTAGCCTGGTGGTTAAAGCGCCCTGTGTTGGGCTTGTAATTTGACGGCCCCTACCGGGTTCGAGCCCAATTTCCAGTCACTGCCGAGCTGCCCGTTCTGAGGGATTTTTACCCTGGTGTTAAAACACCAGTGTCGACTCCACTCTCCTGACGGACCTTCGGATGAGACAATAACCCGAAGAGGGCCCCAAGTAGGAAAGCATGCAGAGAACATCTTTCGCTTTCGAAGAGTAAACCGTTTGTGCCTGTGGGGATCTATGACAACATTTACAATATGCATATACACAGGGGTCTTTATGTTTAAAGACAGAAAAAAAAGCAACAAAAAAAAGCACTTGAGTTACTCTCAAAATAACAGAATAAACAAGTAAAATAAACACACACACACACACACACACACACACACACATGGGGGGGCGTTCAGTTACTGTGGTTGTCTGCAGTGTAAACAAATCAGTGCTGTTAAAAATAAAGGTATCTGCTTTAACGAGGGAGGAAAAACAGAACAGCCAATATGCAAAATAGCTTTTGAGTGACAAGTCGCTAAAATAATCGTTTCTCATTGGCTTGTCTCGCCTCGTGCTGGTCAGGGCACCGCTCGCAGTGGCTCGGAAGAGCAGCACAGTTGGAATTTTACAGTGCCATGGAACGAGACTACTGCGCGTTTTGTCCGTTTCAAACCAGTTCACAACACAAAGGCGGCCATATTCTCGTGTGTCTGACCCAATATCGAGTTAGCAGAGAGGATATTGCCAAATCATCAGGATTGAAGTGGAGTGAAAGTGAAGGGGTTTGTGCTGTGAATATCTAACCTGAAAAATCGTTAGGACAAAATCGAACCCGACTCATGAAAGGTCGAGAAATGGCGGCTGCGGTTGTGAATGGTGGGGACGGCGTTCGTTTTGTGGTGACTGTTGTGTGTGTTGCTGTGCTAGGGCCCGTGTTGTGTGCTCGGAATGGAGGTGCGATTGCCCAGGAAGGTAACGGCTATACCAAAATCACAGACAAAGCCATGGTTCCGCACGGAAAGTGCGAGCCCATCACAATTCCCTTGTGTAAAGACATTCCCTACAACGAAACCATCATGCCCAACTTGCTGCTACATCAAAAGCAGGAGGACGCGGGTTTGGAGGTGCATCAGTTCTTTCCGCTGGTGAAAGTTCAGTGTAGTCCCCAGCTGAAGTTTTTCCTGTGTACAATGTACGTGCCGGTATGTACAGTGTTGGAGAACGCCATCCCTCCTTGCAGGTCGCTGTGTAACCAGGCCAGGACGGGTTGTGAATCTCTGATGAACAAGTTCGGTTTTCAGTGGCCGGAAAGTTTGCGTTGTGACAAGTTTCCCGAAGCAGGGCTGTGTGTCGGGGAGAACACGACGACAGAGCCGGAACCCACGAAATCCCCTCCCGTCACCAATCCCACAGGTGATGGGGGGGCAGGGGGTTCGGGTGGAGGAGTCCAAGACAACATGTCATATCCAATGACCTGGGATTCCAGTGCCCATCAGAACTGAAAGTGCCCAAAGGCTTCGACTACCGCTTGAAGATCGGGAAGCATGTGGAGCCAGACTGTGGGGCTCCATGCTACAACATGTTCTTCGATGCCAAACAGCGGGATTTCTCTCGCTGGTGGATTGGGATCTGGTCCTGTATCTGTCTGGCATCCACCCTCTTCACTGTCCTCACCTTCCTCATCGACATGGAGCGCTTCCGCTACCCAGAACGCCCCATCATCTTTCTCTCAGGGTGCTACTTCATGGTGGCGTTGGCCTATGTTGTGGGCTTTGCCCTGAGGGAGAAAATCTCATGCAACGAGAAGTTGACCCGTCTCCTAATGCTCCTAGCATCCCCAAAGAGCTGATGCTGCAGGTGGTGACACAGGGCACCAAGAAGGAAGGCTGCACCATCCTCTTCATGATGCTCTACTTCTTCTCCATGGCCTCCTCCATCTGGTGGGTCATCCTCACCCTCACCTGGTTCCTGGCTGCCGGCATGAAGTGGGGGCACGAGGCCATCGAGGCCAACTCCCAGTACTTCCACCTGGCGGCCTGGGCAGTGCCGGCCATCAAGACCATCGCCATTCTGGCCATGGGCCAGGTGGACGGGGACGTCCTGTCTGGAGTCTGCTTCACCGGAATCTTCGATGAGGATGCTCTCCGGGGATTTGTCCTGGCTCCCCTTGTGGTTTACCTCCTCATTGGCACCTCCTTCCTGCTGGCTGGATTTGTGTCACTGTTCCGCATCCGCACCATCATGAAAAGCGACGGCACCAAGACGGACAAGTTGGAGAAGCTGATGGTGCGTATTGGCATTTTCTCCGTGCTGTACACTGTGCCAGCCACCATTGTCATCGCGTGCTATTTCTATGAACAAGGCTTTAGGGAAAAGTGGACCATCACGTGGCAGCATACCGTCTGTAATGTTTTCGGCATCACCTGCCCGCCTCCCAACCTGGTGGGCTCCAAGCCATGGCCGGACTTCAATGTGTTCATGATCAAATATTTGATGACTGTGATCGTGGGGATCACCTCAGGGGTGTGGATCTGGACAGGCAAGACCTTCCATTCCTGGAAGAAGTTCTCAGGCCGCATTTTTGCCTTCACACATGCAGAATCCGTAGTCTGACAGTGACAGTGAACGACAAGTGATGTGGTGTACTTGTGCCTGCTGTGAAAATGATTTTTACCATTTTAGTGAATTTTTTTTTTAGGTATGTGTGGATGATTTTTTTGTCTTCTGATCCAGCTGGTTGTGTTTGGGTTTTTTCGCGTGTTTTTTTTTTTTAAAGATTGTCAGATGGATCTGTCAAGTGATGTATGAAAAGGGCAAGAACAGTTCTTGTGAGTTAAATTAAAATGATGTGAGCTTGGTGAGCAGCTTGGGTTTTTTTGGTTGTTTGGGGTTGTTTTTTTTGCAAATCATAGTTCATTGGAACAAAGTGCATTGATCCATAATTTATCCTTGGAAAACAGTGACCATAAACCTGAGAAAACTGCCTCTGACTACAAATTATTCATGATAATGTTCAAATTACTTTGTCTAGTTTGGTAGAGCTCTGTGACAGCTGAGTATGTGACTTTCAATTTGTATAATATACATAATGTCTTAGTTCACTAAACAGACAATGAGACATGAGGAACTTGTATGTCATGTGTTTATTATAACATTATAATTAATTTACTTGAAATTGGTGATTGCATGCATGCACTTATCACTCTTGTGACATCTGTCTTTACTCACACAAACTGATATTGTGATAAGGTATACATGTACACATGCATACATGTGCGTGCACAGGCGCCTTGTATTCACACACATGCAGGTGCACACAATTGCATGCGCATACACACACTTCATGGAACATGTACTGTACATATTATTGTCTTATGATAATTAATTATTCTATAACAGCTGTGCCCATCGAACAAAGTAGGTCAATGTAAACAAAGATCAAATTACCAGGAGTGGACTCTGTGAAAACTAACTCACTAAGTTATGGTGACTAAGCCTTCAGAAAAGCACTCAGTAACTTACTCAGTTTTAAAATTAAGTTATCAAGTTAGAATCATGCCATTGAATTTGATGTAGATACCAAGAAAGTATGATTTTAGCAAACTTTTTATTAATAAATCAGATCATTTGATTTTTTCATGAATGGGCAACTTGATTCATTATCATTATCAGATTTACTGAGTTAGTGACTGTCCAATTGTTGTTAATAGCCTTCTTATAGTATTTTCTGGGGGAATTGATACTATTGGAAAGAACTAGAATGTGTTCTTGAATCAGTGATACTTAGGGCTAGGGCTAGACAATAGTAAGGATAACATTCATTAATTATTAATATCACCGATTATCAGTCAATCATTATCAATGCCAAAGTTTTAATTAAAATGTCCAGATTTTTGTTGTAAACTGCTGATCCCATCTGTGCTTTTTTTTTTTAAAGAATAATTAGATGTGAATCATGAAGATATTTATTCATTGTTATATTTTTCAGGTCTTTGAATTAATCATTTGTGAAATTTGTTGCCTTTGGTTGTTTTGTCTTGTAGATTTTTTCACCTACAGTAAGTTCTAAGTTCTTTTTGGGTCAGATAGGATGGAGGCCTAAACTGACTGCATGCTTTCCCAGATTAGATACAGACTGATTTATACTTTATAGTTATACAGATACCTGCAGAAGATTTGCATGCATTTTAAAGAAATAATCAGATCATAGATATTTGGCATGCACTTCATACTATTTAAAATTTCAGTATAATTTATACTTTTTATAGGTTAATAAAAACAAAAATGCATGCACTCACATACAAGATTCAAGCAATAATGGGCATGCACTCTCATTGTGTGTGCAATTTTAAATAATTTTCAGCTTTATTTAATGTTTGAAAACACACACACACACACACACACACACACACACACACACACACACACACACACACACAGTGACACACCATGCATGCCTGTTATACCCAGGGGTAAATCACTATGTATAATGTTTAATAAAACATTGGGGAGGGGGGGGTGGGGGTTCTAGTAGTTCTTCTGACTCCCACCCATTCCTCCATTCCTTCACTCCCCATTTTAGTTTAACCCACCTTGAATTTATTATTATTGATCATAATTTGTCAAACTTGTGAACCAAGTTGGTTTAAAATAATGATTTCTTGTGTGTGAGGTTTTAAAAACTTTTATATTGTTGTTTTAAAGAAAAATGTAAGAGATTGTGTACTTTATAGATTAGAGACTAAGAGTTTTATTTGTTTAAAAAGCATTTTAAAGATATACCATTAAACTACTATAATATTACTGTTAGATTACTAATATTGAATGCTTGGTGGTATGATGATTTTTCTAATGAATCCAACTTTCTACATTACTCCTCTGCCCAGCCCAACTCAGGCAACTGAAAGCTTTGTGACGTTTGTCAAATCATGTGAGCTTTGAAAGTTGCAAAGCCTATGGCTATAGGCTGTGTTGTAATTAATCACATGTTATGCTCAAAGTGTTATGTTGAAATTATCTTCATCCATGACGCTTCGACAGGCTCTTAGCATAACATTAACAACATACTCTAGATTTTTTTAAAAAAATCCTCTGAAGTCAGAGTATGGTTGCCTAAAGGCCGGTAATTGGCGAGGTACTTAAGTCTCACAGTGATTCCCAGGTGGGATTAGTTAGACTGCATTGTGGGTGACCGACCCCCACTGGCCCCAGAGAGTTAAACTGGGGAACATGCAGTTTTCAGCATGTTTGCAGTTTTCAGCATGTTTGCAGTTTTCAGCTTGTGCATCAAATGAACACACAATTTATTTAGTGTTCAAACTCATGCTTCTCCAGCACTGACTTGGCGTATTCCTCAGTTTACGTTCTTATGTTCTAAGTATTCAACATCAAGTTGCCAGTAAGTATGATTGACTGATTACAGTGATTAATGAATGTAAATAATTTTGACTGGTCACAGCAGTCAGTGTTTTTGCTTGTGTTTTGTTTCATGTCTATCCTGAAAAATTAAACATGTATACATCCACTAACAATTGTTGTTGTGAGCATATATTATATGTCTTCTTGAACTGGTTTTAGGTTATTAATTGTTTTCTGTAACATGGCATTGCAACAACAATTCATGTGATCAGAAAAGAGAATATGAATTACAGTATGAGTATGACCTGTGCAAACGTGTATGCATTACATAATGATACTATGTGAAAGTGCCACTGTGTACTCTTTGGGCATGCATACAAAATACACATGACATACCTAATGATACCTATGCACACGTGCATAGCAGCAACTATGGTAATTGGTTGTAAACGACATTTTATTGATTAAACTATTCATTACAGATAAAGATTCCAACACTTGTTTGTCATTGGGTCAGAAGATCTTTTCTTTCAGTTTCACGTTTAAAAAACCCCAAACAACCTAGTATGCTAAACTTAAAAAGAGGTATGATTTATTTCCCCATTATCTCTTCCTATAAAATCAGGCAGCAAAAACTTGTCCCTGTAACTGTGTAAGTCCTTTGAACATTGCCACTGTCCATGAAAAGAACTTTAGTTCTAGATAGCAAGATAGGAACATGTTACCACCTCACACACACTGCCTTCTTCAGTTATTATGGGCCTTTAATTTTTGTAATTCTAAATATATATTAAAAAAAATTAAAAGATTTTTTAAAACCATGTTTAGAATGGCTCATTGGTTGTCCAGTCATCGATGATGCTATCCTTATGTTCTCACCATATTCGAATCATAAGAAAAACCACATCTGAAATGCAATATAAGAACAAATGTTTTCAATATTAATGGAAGTTCAGCTTTAAAAAAAAGATGGCTATCATGTTAACATTTGGCTGGAACAGTGGAAGGGTGGGGAGAAGGGTAGATGTTTAGATTGTCAAAGTTAACTTGAACGTAAAATGCTGTGAGTACTACAATACCATGATAAGTTGATAACCATTGACTGATTTAATGCTATGATCAGATTTTAAGATTGGTAGACTAGAGGGGGGAAAAATCTGCACATATATTTACATTATTTACTAGCCAGGATGATCAAGAATGAGACTCAAGTCACATATTTTAAATTGTAACAAAAAGTTCTAGAATCTAAGATCATGCTCTTGAAAGCAGGTCAGCTTTGGTGAGTGATAACTGATATACAATTTTGTAAACATGTGTAATGTAATGCCCAAGGTGGAAATGGTCTGCAGTAAACAAATCTCCTCCCCCCCCCCCCCCAAAGATTTGGCAGGCCTGCTCTCGAGTGAGTCTGTCAAGCGCTACTGCACAGTTTCTGGGTCTTGGTCAAATCATTGATGTTCGGTGAACATTACTTCACAAGACAAGTTTGCAATATTTATTTTGTAATTTTACTGACGCTGATATTCATTATTATCATAAAATTTTAATCGTTTGAACAAAAGTAAACAGAAGTATTGATCAGTACTGTTGTGAGCTTACAAGTCCTCATTCAGATTATTTTCCAAGACTACAAGAGGCATTAGAGTACTTAATAATATTATGTGTGACCTTGATGTTATTGTTTACCATATTATTTCATTATAACTGTGTGACAATTGTAGTATTGTTTGAACTTTGATTCGTGTAGATAAAAAGTTACGCTTTGGTCTCATAATTTATAGAATCAGTGCTCCAGACAATACAGTTCACTGCCATTTATAAACAAGGGTAGACAAACTGATCTGCCTGCTTAAATGTAATGTTGCTTAAAATAATGGAGAAAATTTGTGTTCTAAATTACTACCAATACCTATATCATGGCTGTTGAAGGTTTGATCTGTAGTTCTACATCTAGATCTATCTATTATCCAGTTTATTCCATTTTTAAAGAGTGAACAACAATACTTTCAATACTCAGAATGAATAACCACATGTACTGATGTAACCCCATTTTATAAACATTTGGACAGGTCATGTCGACTCCATGATTGCACAAGACCTTTATCTAGTACAGGCTTTTGTACAAGTTTGTAAGATTGCTGTCATAACAATTCAGTGTTCTCTTCCAATATTTAGTGTGATTTACACTCACTGACTCGGCTTTTCACTTGTCTTTGGTCAGGCACAACCTTTCTTTCTGTACACATGTATACACTATACTACATTGTTGTTGTTTTTTTCAGAATATTATTGAAATAAAGTTCTGTAAAGTGTAGTACTTACCAATACCAGTACTTTATTATCTCAAGAAACGGATAAATTTTGTAGCAAGTATTTCACCACTTGTTACAAGTTCTACAAATTATAACATTGTAGATTTTTATGAATGTATAAGTGATTAAATATAATATCAAAATATAAAAATAAAATAATGTCAGTGGCAATCTAGAGTAGGTCTGTAGAGTCCCTGGGTTTGGAACCTAACCCTCCCTCCCATTCTTGTGTGTTTGTGTGTGTGTGCGGCGCGCACACATGTGGGGGGGCGGGGGGGTGTCTGTGTGGTATGAATGCATGAGGGTGCAATATTTTGCGAATGGACACATTATTATCCAGAAGATGCCTAAGTAAGTTCCATGTGGGTAACAAAATGCTGACCACCACCTAGGGAGAAACTAGGACATGGCCCCAGGACCCTGTTACTAGTGTTAGTGTTACTAGGCTGTATACAAGTAGAATTTGGTTGTTTTGGTCAGCCTTCGTCTTCAGCTTGAGGAAGGAAGTACCCTTCCTTTAGAGCTACACATTTCAAGCCATCTGTATTTGATCTGCCTATGGATAAGATTAGTTAGCTGTATAATTGCCATTGTTACCAACACTAGCACATTGATTTATAGACCTGCTCGAGTAGCGATGTGGTCATAATCAAAATACTCTATCCCGCCTGTTGTTTTCAAATTCCATCTTTTATTGATCAGTGTTTTTGTTCGTTTAAAACTTGCTTACTATTTCATCATCTGTATAACTTTTGTAATAACTGAGTTCCTTACTTGAAGAAATAGGGAGGCACCGTGGTCGAGTGGTTTAGGCGGTCAACTCGTGATCCAGAGGTCGCGGGTTCGATCCCCGCTCGGCTCGGTGTTGTGTCCTTGGGAAAGACACTTTACTCCTATTTTCCTCACTCCACCCAGGTGTACAAGTGGGTACCAGCTCTGCTGGGGAAGTATCTGGCGACAGACTAGCGTCCTGTCACAGGGGTGGTGAAAAACCATCAGTTCGCTTAACGCTACAGAAACCGGGATAAGCTCCGGCTCCATGGGCCTTCTGGCTCGAAAGAACATACTTACTTGAAGAAATAGTACTTCTCTCAATTTTCATAGTATGAGCAACATTTGCAAGTCTGATAATAAATAGTTTCAAGATTGAATTACAGCTGTGGTTACAACTACAAGTAGATTTTTATCTTTGGTACTAGTATGTAATGTGGAGATATCGCTTTCACGTAAATAAATTCAATCAATCAGAGTAAAAGATGAAGGTAATAGCAACAAAAAGATCCAGAAAAGATGCAATTTCTAATCTGAAAGTTGGAATTTTATTCTCTAATATAAGACCAAGACTTCACAAATTTTATACTAAAATAGTTTTAACACGGAAGATGACCATCACTGGTATTGTATTGTATGCCATTGTGTTGTATAATGTATGCTGACAATCTATAACAAGGGAACTCGCAGTTTTTTTACTTTTTCGTTCTAGAATGATCATCTGGTTTACTGTTTCAGCAGTGACTGGGAGGGGCAGGGGGAGGCTGTTCTTGTAGAATAGTGATGGTTGGGGCAGAGAGCAGTGACCACCTGTCAGGTGGATGACAAACAAAGGAGAATACAGTATAAGCCACGCAATTCAACAAAATGGGGATAGTTCATTAAAATTTGGACAGTGCCATACAATTCTCATTCCAAAGGCATGCTGACTGTTTTCAGACAGGAAAGGGAGGGTGTTGTGATCATAGTTCAGCAGGAACGAACTTTACTTACTCAGTGAAACCTTTTCATTTTCAGGTAAATTTGTTCTTTTATTAAAGTTATACCCTTTTGCAGTAGACTCTGTGAACATTATTGTTTGTGCAGCTTAAAAACAAATTGGAATGTCTCAGATGTGAAGTTATTCATTACATGTGAAGTAATAAGACTGTCTTACCAAACTTGTAGGTTTTGCAAAACTTTCTTCATGAAAGGGGTTTGTGTAGTGTTGGCTGTATGTAGTCAGTCTTATTTTGGTACTTCATGCAGTTCACTGTGTGTGATGTGCCGTGAGACTCTGTGTGTGTGCGTGTAGTGTTTGCTGTATGTAGTCAGTCTTATTTTGGTACTTCATGCAGTTCACTGTGTGTGATGTGCCGTGAGACTCTGTGTGTGCGCGCGCGACTGTGTGTGTGTGTGTGTGTGACTCTGTGTGTGTGTGTGTTGGTGATGGTGATAATTATTCACAGATTTGTTTCAGTGAGTGTGTACATGTACATAACTTTTTCTGATTTCTTTCTTTTCTCTTCATTATTATTTTAAACTTTTTGTTTCTCTGCGTTGTGAAAAGTATAAATTGTTTGTTTTTCTGAACTGCGTTGTGAAAAATATAAATTTATTTCACTGGCATTTCACTCACTGTATCTCGGTAAATCCTTGAAAAATGGTGTTTTTTGTTGCGTTTTGTTGTTGTTGTTTTTGCCTTTTGTTGTTGTTTGGTCTGGTTTTTTGTGGTTAATATTAATCCTATACTGAATAAAAGTGTCATTTAATTAATGATCATGATGATTTGTGGCAGACTCATTCATTTTTTCAACTTTTTATCATACAGTATACATGTTCTATGATGTATGACTGGTAACGTGTGAGTGCGCAATACATGTTTTTAATGTGCAAGTTATTGGTCATACAGGATATATTACATAACACACAAACTTTTTCAGGTCACAGTTCTGTGTGTAGTGTTACTATGTGTGTGTGTGTGTGTGAGAGAGAGAGAGATTACAGTTTTATTTAGGCCACAGTAGTTGTGTGTACTTAAAATTGTGTTGTGCATCATATGCATCTATAGTTGTGTAGATAGAAACATTGAAACTGAAATGTGCGCTTGCATATATTTGCATGCATGCAAGTGTGTGTGTGCATGTGTGTGTATCACATAACACTGGTATGAAGGGGCAGTATATATATCATGTACAGTATTTTGCAGGAGATTATTTAAAGCCAGTGTGTAAACACATAGATCTACCCATGTCTGTGTACACATACAAATTTACACTTTCAGGAGAATTTGATGAATATTACTAGAAGTAGAAGATGCGCGCACATACACACATGCACGTACACATGTGTGCAGGCGTGTGCACACACACATACACAACTTTCACCATCATACCACCACCACTACCACACACACACACACACACCACACACACACACACACACACACACACACACACACACACACACACACACACTACTAATAGTACAGACATACAAATTCTCACACACTCAGTTTCACACAGATTGTATACATGTGGTGTATGTGTGTGTGTGTATGTGTGTTCTTTAAAAGAAAGAAAAAGATGCCAACTAGCTCCTGTATTGACAGGTACTCATGATACATTGATAGAATACAGAATGTTTGAGAGTGGGTGATGAGGGGATTCTGCTTTTTTTTCTGTCTAAAAAAATCCTTTTTATGTACTTTATTTTGCTATGAAAGTTTTGTTGTTTTTTTTAACCATAAAGATTTTTTTAATGACAGTGCTGGGTCTGCTTGTTGGAGCATCGTGTTTCTGTGTCTTGACATAATGGATGTAAACATATCAAATGGAAAAAAGTTATCATGATAGTTATATATATATTCTGAAATTTTTATTGTAATTTGAACCCGTGGTGTAATCAGCCTCTCTTTTGACTTAGTTGCAAGACTGGTACTGTGTGTGTTTAATTTTTAAAAATGACTTTTAAGAAGAAAAAAAATCAGAGTTGAACATTGTTTTTAAAAAATGAAAATTAATGATATATAGTTAGAATTGATGATGAATATTTATGAAAACTATTGTATTGGTGGGTGTATCTCAGGTCACATTGGTTAGTTTAAAATAGTCTTTCATTTGTGACCAAACCGTAACGTAATAGAAAGTAGCAGATGTAATACTTATACTATAGCAGTATAGGGCTGTTTTATTGATTAATGGCTTTATTTTTAAAATGTTTAAACCAAAAGCCCTGGATTTAAAAAAAAATCTTACTGCATCAGTGCATGCTATACTCTGTGTGACCAGCCGTGAAAATGTTGCTTTCAGAATATTATCCATATTTCAGTGCTTTAGATTAGCCCGGTAAAGGTTCGTCAGATACTGTTGATATTGTAATCTTTATATCATTTTTTTTCTAGAAGTGTTTTGCTATTGTAATCTCAATATTATTATTTATGTTAGAAATGTGAAGCCCTATGATCAAATTACAAAGATTGAAAGTATTGATAGTTTTATTTTATTCAGATTTTTGATGTTTCGTGAATTTGGTCCATGGTTGTTCTTGAGTAAAGTATTATACGGTAGTTGGAAAAGAACATATCCTAGAAAAGAGGAAGGATTGTCTTTCGTGTAGCTCATGGATGGAAATCTCGGGTTCTGAAGTTTTTGTTTCATTTGTTTTCTTGTTTAGAAAGAAAGCATTTAACATTTTTATATCTATCCTTTTTTTCCTCTTCAAAATTTTGTTTTAGGAAGTTGTGTCACAAAGCTTCAGGGTTAAAATTACAGGTCTGTATGTGTGCATAATACTGTGTGTGTGTGTGTGCGTGCGCACGTGTACGTGCACTTGTGTTAGGGTGTGCCTGTAACTTGGTGCAAGCATGGGTGCGTGCATGATACATAAATGTGAGCTTTTACACTCACGCGTACCAAATATCATATTTTGTCAGCAGATAGTGTGCATTCGCATTTTGTATCAAAATAACTTGAGTAGATCAGGTACATAACTTGTGGAATATTTAAACTTAGAGCATGATGTGTATTTTGTGGCTGAATTAGTGAATATCCTGTAACTTGATGTTGAAAATAGGTGATTTTGCAAAGACTGTTCTTATTTTTTTATACATATTGTTATTACCATTTATTTTGTTTTCCTGTAGTTGAAAGATGTCAATGCTGCATATAGCTTTTTAGAACATGTCTTTTTGGATGAATGTACTAAAAGTGTGCGCATGATTGAGTGTATGAGTGAATGTGCATCAATGTCATGCATCAGCTCAGTGCATGGAAGATGTGTTAGTGGGTGTGGACACATTTTTCACACACATACACGTACCCTGGGTACTCATGTCTGTACATACTGTGTTAGATACTACAATGTGAATCTACCATAAACCTCTGTTGAATGTTGTGTGAGCTGGAAGGTTTGTAGAACTGTGTTTGCTGGGGAGAACAAACTTGTTTACATTTGGGCTTTTTTTTGGTTTGTTTTGTTTTTGAAAGCTTTAAAAATAAGGTAAAGTGTTTCTGTTTCTTTCATAATTCCTTTCTTCTCACTCTTAACAGCATGTCTTTGTAGTGCTTTGGTTGATACCAGTCCTGAGTCGTTTGAACAAAGTGATATAATTATATATATATATATTTAAAATTCACATTTGTTTGTTTGAGAACTCAAAGATGTTGAGACGCCTTCAGTTTGTTTGTTTTTTTCAAAATACACATAACTTGCAAGGTTCTCATTTTGTGCGAGAAGTTTAAGAATATCGGTTACTGTCTGAACTTTTCTGTTAATATTTGTCACTGCTTTATTCATTTTCTGTCTCACTGGTCCACGCTCCTGTATGCTGCAGAGATTTTTCTGCTCTGCTCTTGATAATTCTTTCTGTGACTCAGATGAAGGACGGCTGAAATGGTCATTTTCATTGTGCCAGGAATTTGTGGATTGCTTTACGTTCAAAGTGGGTGGGAGGAGGAGGCGATATACAAATTGTATTTTGGGGGGTATATTATCAATACTTTTTTTTTGGGGGTGGGGGGGGGGGGGGGCGCAGATGCTGGTGATAAGATTGGTATGTAAGCCTATACCAGAAGCATATCTGGGGTTTTGTTTGTTATTATAACAGAAATGATGTATTTTCATTTTCTCTTTGTTTTCTATGCTTTCGGACTAGTTGTCGATTTTTGTCTTTGGTTTGTAAAATATCTTTGATGTTGATTTACTTCGATGTGCTGTCGGCTCAAATACAGTTATCATGATTATCTAGCTTTATTTATGAATAATACAAAATAGAAAAAAATGTTTGCTTTTGTTTTCTTTCTGTTATGTCAATTCTGATATAGGTTTCAAAGAGTGTAGAATATGGAACAGGTTTGGGGTGTTTTTTTCTGTTTAAAACTGATTTTTAGCACATTTTGGAATGTCAAACATCATGTCAAAATAATATTTTTTATGCGCAAAAAAGTTGTTATTATTTATGCTTCCAAATGAGA
>CM054135.1:58137127-58144627 GCA_028751875.1 Rapana venosa
CTCCCTCTCCCATTCCCCCCCCCCCCCCCCCCCCCCCCCTCTCCTCTCTCTCTCCTGTCACTGTCTTCTGTCTTCTCTCTCTCCTCTCTCTCTCACTCTCTCCACTCTCTCTCTCTCTCTCTCTCTCCCCTCATCTCCTCTCTCTCTCTCTCTCTCTTCTCTCTCGCCTTCGGATGAGACCTGTAAACCGAGGTCCCGTCTGCGAACAGCACTCAGAACACCTTGCGCACACGTTAAAACCCGTTCCGCTTTTCGGAAGAGTAGGCCATTGTGAGCCGGTGAGAAAGGATGACAAAATTTACAAAAATTGCGTACACGCGGGGACTGGATGTAAAACAGCACGTGAGCGCTTATTCCATTATCCTCGAAATAACACACACACACCACACCACACACACACACACCACGCACACACACACACACACACACACACACACACACACAAACACAACACACACACACACACACACACACACACACACACACACACACACACACGGGGACAGGATGTAAAACAGCACGTGAGCGCTGATTTCATTACCTCGAAATAAAAATAAAAATAAAATAAATAAAATCTCTCTCTCTCTCTGAGTCTGTATCTCTGTATCTCTGTCTCTCTCTGTCTCTGTCTCTTCGCTGTCTGTCTGTCTCCTGTCTTCTCTCTCCTCTCCTCTCCTCTCTCTCTACTCACACACACATAACAACACACACACACACACACAACACACACACACACACACACATTGCCCAACAGTGCGTCCTCCACTCATTGTTCTGACTTAACAAAGCTGTCTGGCTTATTGTGTACATTGTTTTTTTTAATTCTGGTTCTTTTTGTCTTTATTCTCTGTTTCTCTTTCTTTGTCTAGGTTGTTGCTGTTGTTGTTATTGTTGTTTAAATCTGTGTCTGTCTCTTTCTGCTTCTCTGTCTACTGTGTCTCATCATTATGATTGTCTCTCCCCGCCATTCCTCTGTTTGTCTACATCTGTCTGTCTATCTCTGGTTTTGTCTGCCTCTGTCTCTCACTCACACACACGCGCGCACACATACACACTCACTAAACCATACACACACTCACACTCACACTCACACACACACACACACACGCACACACGGGTGCTTATTCATTATCCTCGAACTAAAAGAATTTGTCATTGTCATTGTCACATACAGCACTCAGTGAACTGTGAACTACTAGTATGGACCACTCAGTGTCATGGAAGAAGACCTACGTCAATGGGATTTCAATGTTGTGTAGGCTTGGCCACACAGCAAGACGCTGGCGACAGAGAATTGACCCCCCCCCCCCCCCCCCCTAATTCATCCAGCACACACACAAACACACACACACACACACACACACACACATTGCGTTGTATCGCGCTTTTTGTTTTTTTAGGGTATATTATCTTTTGTTTTTGTTTTTTGGTCTTAGATGGATGGCTTGAGGAAAAACAGAAAAAGCAAATGGACTGCTTATTCAAATTACCATCAGGAAATACATATTTGACTTTGACTTTGTCTCACACACAAACAACACACAACACACACACACCCACAACACACACACACACACACACACACACACACACACACACACACACACCCCTACCTTACTTACCACACACACACACACACACACCACCACCACCACCACACACCACCACCATCACCACCACCACCTTCACCACCACCACCACCACCACTACAACCACCCCTCCTATTCATATTTACAGAAAGGAGTGGATTATAATAAGGACTTCTTTAGACACAACATAATTCGCTCTACGCAATCGTCTGTTTCATACACAAGTTCAGTGAAGGAGGTATTACATGTACATGTATATGGCTTCCTGATTCTCGAAGACAGAAGAAAACTTCAGATACCCCGCTGCTTTTCTGCCCCCCTGGCAGTTTCTAGACATGCAGGTATTCGTACGCACTAATGCTCGCACTAATGCATACAAACATGCGTGCGTGTGTGCGCGCGCGCATGAGATAAGAGAAAGCGCGTGTGAATGCAACACACACCTACACACGTACATGTATACATTTTGGGGATGGGGGATAGGACATGGAAACGTGCATGAAAGCACACATGCACACCAATGGGCAAGTGCATTCAGACAAAGCCAGGCAGACAGACAGATTGACAGAGTTCTCTGGTGCATCGGAGCTTTTTTTCGGGTCCAGTCAAGTTTGATCTTATTCACGTGGACCTAGCACATCTGAGTCAAGTCAAGTCAAGTCAAGTCAAAATGATCTTTAATTGAGGGTAAAAGATTAAGTTTATACAACTTGTTTTTCATCCTGCCCTCACAAAAAAAAAAGAAAATCAAGAAAATTGACATATAAAAGCAATCAAAATACAATGTTCACTCATGTTGAAGACAAAAATCTATGGAGATTTAAAAAAAAAATATATATATATATATTATATATATAAGTCCAGACTAGCAAAACATGATAAAGCAAATCAAGACAGTATAACATACGCTCAAGTCATACAGATAAATGAAGAAAATAAAAAATGAAAAAAACAACACACACACACACACAAAAGCAAACAAACAAACAAAAACAGACAAACAAACAAACAAAAAACAAAACAAACAAAAAACAAAAAGCAAAAACCAACAAAGACAAGACTCAAAAGACAAGATAAAACACAACCAAGACAGTATAACATGGGTCAGATACTGCGGCATAATTATAATCGGCATTCATTGAAATTTCAGCAGATCCATAAGCTTCGTCAGTGATGGTAACGTTACCCATTGAACCCTGATATGCTTTTCTGGGTTGTTTTCGTTTGTTTTTGTTCTTTGAATGTATTTTTGTTTTTTGTTGTTGTTGGTTTTTTTGTGTTATTGTTGTTGTTGGGGGGGGGGGGGTTGTTTTGTTTGTTGTTTTTGTTTTGAGTTGTGGGGGTTTGGTTTTTTCTGGGTGTTGTTGTTACTGTTGTTGTTATTGTTTATCAATGTTGTTGCTTGGTTGTTGTTTTTCCTCTCTCTCTCTCTCTCTCTCTCTCTCTCTCTCTCTCTCTCTCTCTCTCTCTCTCTCTCTCTCTTTCTAGCTGATCATCAGTAATGACAAAACAAAAGTGTCCAAGTCACTGGATCAGCCGCGTTCTGGTATCTTGCCATTGAAATAATCAAAATGTCATTTCAATCAATGTGTTGGTGTGTTTTTTTCAAACTCCCGCAGACAAACACCCTTTCCTTTCCTGTCCTTTCTCAGTAAGCCTTACAGTGACTTGTCTGTTCTGTTCTGCTCTGTCCTGACCAACCCTGCCTGCTACTGCTACTGCTATCTAGGCCTAGGCCTAGTAGTGTGGATTTTTTTTTTTAAACTAAGCAGCCAGCGTGACTCACAGTTTATTTCAAGATGTCGTCTTCTCTTATGATTAACGACTTTCTAATGCGCGCTACCATGGAGCTGTTTCAAGTGATAGGGGCTGGAGTTGCCGCCACTGCCCACCAGGGGGCGCTGAACACGTCTGCTAAAAAACCCTTGCTGGACTTAACGAGAAGCTCATAGTTTATAGGTCGGTACGGCTTTTGAGTAGATAGCTCCTGTGTGAAAATGGATGGGTCGTGTGGGCAAAGTTCGTTGTTGTTGTTTTTGTTGCTGTTGTTTTTGTCGTCGTTGCTGCTGCTGCTGCTGCTATTGTTGTTACATGTGTCGGGTTTTTGATTGGCTGGTTTTGTTGCTTTTCGGGTTGTTGTTGCCGTTTTGTGTGTGTGTGTGTGGGTTGTGTGTGTGTGGTGTGTGTGTGTGTGTGTGTTTGGAGGGGGTTATTGTGGGGGAAAAATAATCAATTTCAATCCTTTTTTTCCACCTGTTATGAAAAAAGGGCCACTCCTTGTCTTGATCAGCTCTTTTGTCTACCTGACACTTACCCACAACTTATGTTGTCTATCATTGAACATAACTAGTGATTAAAGACTTGGGGCTTTGGGGAGGTCTTTTTTAAATATAATTTATCTGGAATAGGAGTGTAGAGAGGTAGGTTTAAGGCATTAAGTAGAAGAAGGAAAGGGAGTGGAAGTTCTATTTGTGTGTAATCTGTGGGGTCATCCAGCGTAATGTAATTCGGCTTCTCACTCACTTTATGAATGGAAAAATAGTAAATGAGGAAAATAAGCGCAGGCAACCAACTAGTTTATCATTTTTCCGAGCTCAGAGACTCACCAAATGTGAGATTTTGCGTATATGATCATTTTTACACATCATTAAGGTAGCCGCATTCCAACTTCGAAGAATCCCTTTATGAATGGACGATATTCAGGCTTTGGGTTGCCGTCTGATGGGTCCAACTGAGCTTCTCTTAGGCTTACTTTTTTTTTTTAAAGCGTTCCCTGATATTTGGCTTTGGCCTTCCTCAGGGGGGGGGGGGGGGGGGGGGGGGGGGGGGAGGGTGGGTATAAAATTGTGCATCCATAAACTCCACACACATCTCTAAGGTTTACTGAAGGAGTCTGGGGTTTTCTCTAGGATGACATAGGTTAGCATCACGCAAAGGAAAAAAAGAAGAAAGGAAATTACAGAAATACTAAAGTACAACTGAGGAGCTGTACATGACCAGTATCTACACTGGGAGTGGATGGTGTCCTGTTTTATCTGATGGTACCCCAGTCTTCTGACTTACCCACCCTCTGGGTGAGATGTTTGGGGTTTCTCTGTGTCGTCAGTGTCTGGATCCAGTATGTCCATACCTCATGCATGGTCCAGGTGATGGAACAACGAGGTGAGCAGGAAGGTGGCCTCAAACCGCCCTGCTATTTATTTATTTATTTATACCACTTTAAGTCACGAGATTTCCTCTATGACTGCTTCATGTATTGAACAACACAGGAATACCTCTATGACTGCTTTATGAACAACACAGGAGTACCTCTATGACTGCTTCATGCATTGGACAACATAGGAGTACCTCTATGACTGCTCTATGAACAACACAGGAGTACCTCTATGACTGCTTCATGCATTGGACAACACAGGAGTACCTCTATGACTGCTCTATGAACAACACAGGAGTACCTCTATGACTGCTTCATGCATAGGACAACATAGGAGTACCTCTATGACTGTTTCATGCATAGGAGTGCCTCTATGACTGCTTTATGCATTGCACAACACAGGAGTACCTCTATGACTGCTTTATGAACAACACAGGAGTACCTCTATGACTGTTTCATGCATTGGACAACACAGGAGTACCTCTATGACTGCTCTATGAACAACACAGGAGTACCTCTATGACTGCTTCAGGCATTGGACAACACAGGAGTACCTCTATGACTGCTTCATGTATTGCACAACATAGGAGTACCTCTATGACTGCTTCAGGCATTGCACACACATAATAGCCTACATGTAAGTTCTATACATGTAGAAAGGTGGCAAGATGGTTAATACGTTCATTTGCTTAACAAGTAAACTATGAGGTTCTGGGTTTGATTCCCAGCCTTGCCTTTTCTTCCCAGTTTGACGAAAAAGTGTCAAAGTCCTTCAGATGAGACTACAAATGGTATGAGGTCCCTTGTGGAAATGCGTGCAGAGGATTCAAGCTGATTACAAAATGAATGATTGTGTCACGTGATGATATCTCTCTCTCTCTCTCTCTCTCTCTCCTCTCTCTCTCTCTCCTCTCTCTCTCTCATTTCCTTTCTTGTTTTGTGCGTGTATGTGTGTGTGTGTGTGTGTGTGTGTGTGTGTGTGTGTGTGTCGTGCGTGTGTGTGTGTGTGTTTCAATTGTTTTCATCTCTGTTGTGGAAAAAGGAAAGGCAAGCTGAGACTCCCCCCCCCCCCCCCACCACACAACACAGACAGACACACAGATAGACAAAGACAGAACCATACATACATACATACATACACATACAGTACAGAAACGGAGACAGTCTAGAGGAGCGCGGGAGTATCATATCCTATAGTAAATCAATCAAATCCCTTTCTCTCCAATTCAAACGCAAGCACAAAGCAGCATATAATAACCATGAAAATCTAATCGAAGCTTTACCTACCCTACCCTGGCGTGAGTGAATGGACTGTGAGGAGGACGGGGCCACCACCATGTTCATGTTCTGTTTATACACTGCCGTCCCCGTCCACCTTGTTGCCTCAGTCAGTCAATGCCCAGACGCGGTGGGGACCGCGGAATCATTATGATCCGACGCTTCGCTGCTTTCCCATTCCCTTGTGATATTAGCGCAGCGGCGGTAATGTTCGCGTATTGAACAGTTTGCCGGCCTGTCTGTCTATCTGTCTGTCTGTCTGTCTGTCTCTGTCTCTGTCTGTCTGTCTCTCTCTCTCTTCGAAAGTGCAAGCGAAAGTGTAACAAAAGAGTTCATAATTATATTATTGTCAATATTGCCTTGTACAGCCTCCTTGGGACTAAAGGGGTATGGATGGCCTTTATGAATAAAATATCGAATTTTCTCTCTCTCTCTCTCTCTCTCTCTCTCTCTCTCTCTCTCTCATTTCGATTGGTACAGACAGACAAAGGCTTGCAAGGACAGCTGCTGCCCTTCTATATTTTTTGTTGTTGTTGAGTTTTTGACACAGGAAGTCTATTCAGTTGCTGCCTTCCAGGGCCAGCAAGATATGAATATTGATGGCTACTTTGGACCCGCCCTGTGTGTTCCCTTCAGTGATCTTTCTGCCAACAACCCTGGGCAAGATTTGGATGGGTTTTCTGTGCAAATGGGCAAGGCGGAGACACTACTGAAATGGCTGACAGGTAAAACTGATGCGTTTTTAAAATTTTTTCCCCTTAGGAAATATAAAATGGTAATGGGGAAATAACTTATAGTTGAGAGCTGGCCACTGGCAACACACTTACCTTGTTCTTATAACTTGCTCAACAGTGATTGACATTGAAAATGTCAACTTCAGTCGTCATAAAAAGGGTGATGTGCCCAATTTTTGTATTGTACTTGTACAAGAATGTCTTTCTTTCCTGTTTCGCCTACAGATCATGTTTGCAGACTGGTGTCAGCCAGCTTAGCTCTTTTTATGTCTGTTTGAAGAAGGGGTGGGATTGGAAAGGTGGGGAGTGGCTATGGCGTCTTTTATCATTATCAGACCCTAGGCTGGCCTTGGTAAGATCATCTTATTAATATCTCATACACAATCCGAAATGAAAGAAGTGCTAGACAGAAGAAGATTTGGCAAGACATTATGAAGGAGTAAACATGTTTGGTTTTTGCTGATTCTCGAAGAGGAAACAGGAAGTAAGTAACCCGGGATGGCAAAGACTGGATTATCAATCAGCACTTTCAGGCTATATATCTGCCACTGGAGACCAAGGGACTTGTTGACTGACTTTGAATAACTGATTGGCTATAACATGGTAGCTTTCCCAGCTGCAGTTTGCCACACATTGCTTATCCTGCTCACATCTTTTACTGTGTGTTGTTCTGATCAGTGCAGGAGCTTACAAAGTTGGGCTCAAAATCTCAATAGCCATAGAGTCAAATCTCGACAGAGCCTGG
>CM054135.1:58149627-58154627 GCA_028751875.1 Rapana venosa
ACACTAACAACACACATAACACACACACAAAAACAACACACACTAACACACAAAACACACTAACACAACACTAACACCACACTAAAACACACCACAAAAACAACACACTAACACAAATACAAAACACAAAACACAAACCCCAACAAAACAAACACACACACACTAACACACACACACAAAACACACACACTTTAAAACACACACACCTAACACACACACAACCAAAACACACACACTAACACAAACACCAACACACTACTACTAACACACACCACTAACAACACACCCCACTAACACATCACAACACAACATAAACACACACTAACCCAACACACAACAAAACACACACACTAACACACACAACTAACAACACACAACCACACAACTAACACACACACACATACACACACACACACTAACACACACACACACACAACAACACACACACTAACACCACCACACTAACACACACACACTAACACACACACACAACACACTAACACACACACACACATACACACACACACAACACAAAACACATACACACACACACAATAACATACTAACACACACACAAACACACAACACACACTAACACACAACAAACACACACATACACACACACACACTAACAACACACAATAACACACACTAACACACCACACACACACACACACACTAACACAACACACACAACACACACATAACACACACACACACACACACACACACACACTAACACACACACACACTAACACACCCCACACACAACACACTACACACAACACACAACACACACATAAAACACACACACACAACACCACACACACACAAAACACACACAACACAACACAACACACACACTAAAACACACCCCACTAACACACAACACAACACAACAAAATAACAAAACCACTAACACACACACACACTAACACACACACATACACACAAACACTAACACACACCACTAACACACACACCTAAAACACACACACACTAACACACACACACTAACACACAACAACACACACTAACACAACACACAAACACCACACATAACACACACACACACAACACACACAAAACACACATAACACCACAACACACACATAAACACCACACCACAGACAACAACACACACACACACACATAACACACACAACACTAACCACACACACACAACACACACACACTAAACACAACAACACACACATAAAAACACACACTAACACCACTAAAACACCACTAACACACACACTAACACACACACACACAAAACACCACACACACACACTAACACACACACAAACACAAAACCCCAACACACTAAACACACACAAAAAAACACACTAACACACCCCAAACACACAATACCCCACACACTAACACACAACACACCACAACAAACACACCCCTAACACACACACTAACACAACACTAAACCACACACTAACACACACCCACATAAAACACACACACACTAAACACAAAACTAACACACACCTAACAAAACACAACTAACACACAACATAAAACACACACTAACACACACACACTAACACACACCACTAACAACAAAACACACACAACCACACACACAACACACACAAACAACACACACACTAACACACACACACACTACTTACCAAAAACAAACACACAACACACACACGCACTAACCCACTACACACACCCCAAAACACAAAACACACACACACAACACAAAAACACACATAAAACACAAAAAACTAAAACACACCAAAACTAACACACACACACTAACACAAAAAACACTAACACAACTAACACACAACACAACAACACACACTAAAACACACACTAACACACCCCAAACCCACACAATAACACACACACACTAACACACACACACACACTAACACACACCCCACAACACACACACACCACACACCACCCACACACGCGCACGCACGCACGCACGCACACACGCACGCACACACGCACACACACAACACACACACAACACACACACACACACACACACACGCACGTACTTGACCGCAAGATTCGAATGAGACCATAAATCAATGCTCCCTGCGCAGCGCAGTGCAGCACAGCACCGCACAAACAAAACAAACAGCACAACACAAGACAAAACAAAGCAAAACAAGGCACTATAAAAACGAAATCAGTCGAAACAAAGCAGAAACAAATGAAGAGAAAACGACTTTAAGTGTGAGCGATTTCTCTTCAAGCCTATTTCCTCGCGCAAACGAATTGATAGATATTCAAGCAGAGAGAGAGAGAGAGAGAGAGAGAGAGAGAGAGAGAGAGAGAGAGAGAGAGAGAGAGAGAGAGAGAGAGAGAGAGAGAGAGAGAGAGTAATCAATAATAATGAAATAATGGAAAATATCTATAATACGTGTGCAAACAACATTTTAGATATTGAGAGGACAGAGAGAGTAAATGAGTAAATGATAATAATGAGATTATGAAAAATATCTATATACATGCGCAAACAACATTTTAGATATTCACACACACACACACACACACACACACACCACACACACACACACACACACACAACAGACAGAGACAGAGACAGAGACAGAGACAGAGAGAACACTAGACTTACAGCAAAACGCCTGCTCTCCAAAAGGTACCCGAACCAATACAAATCCACCGTCACGACAGACATGAAATACAACACAACATAACACCACACCACACCACACCACACAACATAACACCACACCACACAACACCACACCACACCACACAACACCACACAACACAACACACACCAGATACAAGACGACTCAACGCAACACAGAATCAAACCACTCTACCTGAAGTCGGTGTGTGGCTGCCTTAATGTTAGCCAAAAACCTGGTCGCATACGCAAACATTTTATTATGGGTGAACCTCATAGCAGTAGCCGAGGAAAGTAACACAAACACACACACATACATACACACCACACACACAAACACACACACACATACACACACAACACACACAACTCAACACACAACACATACATACACACAACACACACAACACACACACACACACACACATACATACCACCACACACCAACAACCTACCACCAACACACACACACACACACACAAAACACACACACATCACAACACACACACTAACACACACACTAACCACCAACACTAACACACACACAACACACACTACACACACAACACACAACACACACCACACATACACACACACTAACACACACACACTAACACACACACAACACACATACACACTAACACACACACACTAACCACACACTACACATCCACACACAACACACACTAACACACACATAACACACACACACTACACAACCCCACACACTAACACCACTAACCACAACACACACACACTAACAACACACAACTAACACACACAAACACTAACACAAACATACACACACTACACACACACTACACACACACAACACACACACTAACACACACACATTAAACACAAACACACACTAAACACAACACACACTAACAACACACACAACACACACACTAACACAACACCACACTAACACACACACACACTAAACACACACAACACACACACACAACACAAAAACACTAAACACACACAACACACTAACACACATAACACACACACACTAACACACACACACACAACACACTACACACTAACACACACACACTAAACACAACACACACACTACAACACACTAACACACACACACTACACACACACTAACCACACACACACACTACACTACACACACACTAACAAACACAACACACACAACACACACAAACACACACAACACAAACACACATAACACATACACACACTAACACACACACAACACACACACACACAACACACACACAACACACTACACACACACTAACACACACACACACACACACACACAACACCCACACACTAACACACACACTAACACACACTAAACACACATTAACACTACACACACTAACACACACTCACACACACACTAACACATACAACACACTAACACACCAACTAAAACAACACAACACACACACACAACACACACACAACACACACACAGCACTAACACACACACTAACACACACTCACACACACACACCACCACACACTAACACACACACACACACCACTAACACACACATACTAACACACACACACACACTAACACACACACACTAACACACACACACACTAACACACACATACTAACACACACACACACACACACACTGACACACACACACACTAACACACACACACACTCGACACAACTCAAAACAGAAAGGAAGTAAAAGGTTGAGTAAGAAAAAAAAATGAGTGAGCAAAAAAAACCACTGGAGAGAGAGAGAGATGAGAGAGAGAGAGAGAAGAGAGAGAGAGAGAGAGAGAGAGAGAGAGAGAAGAGAGAGAGACAGCCAGACAGACAGAGACAGACAGGCAGACAGCCAGACCGACAGACAGATAGCCAGACAGACAGAGAGAGACAGAGACAGACAGACAGACAGACAGATAGACAGACAGACAAAGAGAGAGAGAGAGAGAGGGGGAGAGAGAGAGAGAGAGAGAGAGAGAGAGAGAGAGAGAAGAGAGAGAGGAGAGAGAGAGAGAGAGAGAGAGAGAGAGAGAGAGAGAGAGAGAGAGAGAGAGAGAGAGAGAGAAAAGAAAGAGAAAGAGAAAGAGAAAGAGAAACAACTACTACAAAAAGGATATACCGTTGGCAAGATATTTAAAAGCCAGGCACTTTCCATCAACTGCTTCATGGCATTCACCGATTCAGCTCGCTTAATCCCCCTTTATGACTCCCCTCCCCCCCCTCCCCTCCCCACCAACCACCACCCCTCACGCCCCTCATATTATCATATCCCTCTCCTCCCTCCCTCCCTCCCTCCCTCCCAAACCTTTGGCCTGCTAGTCAGTCCCCTTCCCCTCCCTCCCTGCCAAATTTATGAGATGGATGAAA
>CM054135.1:58157127-58164627 GCA_028751875.1 Rapana venosa
TCTGGTGATCCCCGCATTGTGTGCACCCCACGGAAAAGGGATTTGTCCGTTGATCCCACCTGTTGTGCAGGCTACAACTTGGGTGGCTGTGTGGTGTGAATGGACGGGCAGCTGCAACGTTCGTTGTGGTGCAGTGTGTTGGCGGGAATTGCATTGCATTGTGTCGGGTTGCTTTTGAAGCGTGTTGAATGACACTGTCTTGTGTTGAAGCCTGTCGTGTTGTGTTTTGTCATGTTGCATTACAGTTGTGTTGCATCAGCGTTGTCTAGTGTCGAATCCTGTCGCGTTGTAATGTCACTGTACTTGGCGTTGTGTTGTAGCCTTATTGAGTTGTATATATTGTATCATATTGTTTTCTGCTGTTTTGCATGGAATTATGTTGATCCACCTGACCTGATTCAGCACACATCGCGAACACCACCTACTAAGATATCAATGACCGACAATTATTGCTGGGCTGGAAAGTCAGTTTGAATGTTTTGCTTTAAGTACCCTGATATTAACTGATAGGGGGGAGGAATCTATCAGCAACGAGTCATGGTAGACTTGAAATATAAAAATGGCCATGGACGTCAAAATGGTGGCCATTGTTGTTGGTTTTGGGGGTCGAGTGATGCTAAAATCGATGGAAACTGTAGCCTGCCATTTAGGTTGGGGGGGGAAGGGGGGGGGGGGGATCGGATGACATTTTTGGCATCTGGACAACCCCAATGATGACTGACTGACTTTTTCTTGAACTACTTTAGGAGTGGCTAGGGCAGTGCAATTAATTTTTCAGGGAATGTGTTTTGGGCAGATTGAACCTGGTAATACTCAGCCCTCTCCAGGTCGTGTTTTACATGTTTGGATATGTTCGTGGATTGTAAAGAAGAAGAAGAAGAAGAAGAAGAAGAAGAAGAAGAAGAAGAAGAAGAAGAAGAATGATGATGATGATGATGATGATGATGATGATATATGGAACTCCTAGAGCGCTGAATCTTGCAAAGCAAACAAATCAAATCACCTACCTTGGCTGGCTCACTCTTTTATACAAGACTCACGGGGTTTTAACAAGTGCACAAAATATTATGCTTGCTTTTGTACATGCTACTGCAAATTGAAGTTTTGATGGTTTTGCACAGAAATTGTATTAAAAAAAAAAACAACCTAACGTCAACTTCAGGTGAAAAATCCCACTGGAACGAACACGGCAGCATAGACTTAAATCTGGGCTCTGAGCTATTATCAGATTACGACTTCAGTGCTCGAACCGCCGGGCTGTCAAAAGGGTGACCAATACCAAAATGATGGTCTGCACAATCGTCCCTGAACCTGCCCTGCATGCACGCACTGGCTGTATGGGCTGGCGTGCCACAGGCATTGTGTCGTCTGGTTGCCCTGATGAAACCACTCTCCTTACAAGTGCTGCTGATCCTCACGTACTGGGCATCCCCGTGGACGAGGGATTTGTCTGTTGATCCTTCTTGTTCTGTAACGCGATGCCGTTATTTGGGTGGCTGTCCTTGTGTGAGTGGTGAAAAGCCCTGTAATGTTCGTTGTGTTCTGTTGTTTTGTGTTGTATTGCATTATGCTGCATTGCATTGCATTGTGTCATATCATTTTGAGCCGTGTTGTGTTTTGTTGTTTTTTATGTTACGTTTATGTTGTTATTTGGTCACATTTTGCTTGTATTGTATGGCGTTGTTTCGTGTTGTGTTGCTTTGTACTGTGTTGATTTATGCGGTGTGATTGGTCCACACAGATCATCACCTGCAAACCCCTCACTGATGATGATGATGATGATGATGATGATGATGATAGCTTAGTTGAAGAGGCAGACTGGAAGTTACGGTTTTGCTGTCATATACTTGTACCCCTGGTGAGTTTGTATCAAAGGCTTTGGGGCTGGAGATTCAAGAGAGAAGGTTGCAGGAAAAGCGGTATGGTGGTGGCCACTCTAGCTCCGCCACTAAGCTATATTACTGTTGTCAGTGGGGGACTTAGTGCGTGGTGTCTTGCATGTCTTAGCTCAGGATAGGCACCACTGAACTCCACCAAAGTGACCCAGCAGCAGCACAAGGCCTCTCTGGGTGGTGGCCCCATGGCGACCTTACGTTAATCGGCTCCCAGTGGATATCTGACTCTGATGATGCAACCACAGGAATCTGGGTATGGCTGGGGCAGGAGATATTGAAATAAGCAGCGGGAGAACAGCAGGACAGGAACATTGAAGAAGATGAGGCAAAAAACAAACGAAGAAAAAACACAAACAAACAAATGAACGAAGAAAAAACACAAACAAACAAATGAACGAAGAAAAAACACAAACAAACAAAACAAAAGTCACAGCAAAATGGTGGAGATGATCATTTGCCGTTTCAGTATGTTATCACAGTCTGGTATCCCCAAACACCAGACTGACAACTGGTACCAAAACAACGGTTGACAACACTGGTCCATGAACCCGCCCTGTGCACGCATTGGCTGTATCCCCTGGTGTGCCACGGGCATTGTGTGGGTGTCACGTTGCCGTGATGAAACCCCTCTCCCTGTAGTGCTGCTGATACCTACACACTGTGCATCCCCACGGAAAAGAGATTTGTGCTTTGATCCTACTACCTGTTCTGTTCTGTTCACTGCTTGGGTGGCTATGGTGTTGGGAGTATGAATGGTCCACAGGCAGGAAACGTTGGTTGCGTTTAACATGTGGCGTTGGTTGCGTTGTGTGGTCTTGTGTTGTTTTGTGTTGTTGGGTTGCGTTGCGTTGCGTTGCCCTCTATGCATTGTGCTTTTTGTTGTTGTCCTTTTTGTGTTTTGGGGGACGGGATAGCTCAGTGGTTGGAGCACTCGCTTTCCCCCAGCCAAGTTAAGCAGCGTCAAGTGTGGTTATCAAGTGGATGGGTGACCGTTTACGCACCTTGGCTTCAGTACAGTTCCCCCAGTTCCCCCAGCTGTAAATGGGTACTTGCCTCTTTAGGGTTAGGGAAGGTAAAGCAGCGAGGGAGAGGAGATGGGCGCCGCCCTCAATATACTGGCCCCTAGAGAAGTGAGGGATGCCTCGCTCCCCTACGACCTTATAGGTTATGGGACACCCTTTACTTTTTTTTTAAAACCAGTTATGTTAAATTGTGCTCTGTTGTGTTGTGTCCAATCTGTTTGTCATGCTGATTTGTCTTGTCGTTGAAGTGCCTTACTTCCTTCCATGGCGTTGCGTTGTAGTGTGTGTGAGGACAAATCTCTGTGCGCCTTATGTTCAATGTCCAGGTTGTTCTCCACAGGTACAACCTGGCTGCAAAGTGACTCTCTGTGAGGGATTGGAAATTGTCTTTTTGGTTTGCTTTAAGTCTTTTTTCTCAAGAAATGGTCAAGATCCAATGCCTAAAACGTCAAACCAATGATTTTGACGTGAAATAATAGCAACTGGGTTTTTTTTAATGCATTATTCCTTTTTCTCTTGATCATATCAATTTTCTCATTTATTCACACACACACAGACATATATATATATATATATATATATATATATATATATATAATATATATATATATATATATATATATATATAATATATTATACGCAACAACACTTTTGACACAATGACATTACCATACCTAACAGCCCCACACACACACACACACACACAAAAAAAGGGACCCAACCAACCAACCTCCCAGGGCCTCAGTACTAGGGAACCTCGAAGTGTGCCACCACTGAGGGGGCCTGTACTGGGGAAGCCTTGGCTAATATTGCTGCAGGGGAGACCAACCAACCCTGTACTCTGTGACACTGGGGCGGATGGCGGGGAATCACACTGCACTTCATAACACGCGGAGAGCTAAGTCCACAGCTGTATGGAATTAATGACACAGAGCTGTGTGCATTCTCAACAACAACAACAACAAAATAATAAAAGAGGATTTGTACGTTTGCCTTTTGCACCTAAAACAAATCAGTCATGTAATTGATTTTTGTTTTTTGTTTTGCTGGTAGATATTCCACCGCTGTTGGGTGTGTGTGTGAGTGAGTGTGTGTGTGTGTGTGTGTGTGTGTGTGTGTGTGTGTGAGAGAGAGAGAGAGAGAGAGAGAGAGAAGAGAGAGAAAAGAGAGAGAGAGAGAGCCTCTTTCATGCATTTAAGCAAATCTTTTCAAAATTCAAAGTATTTGGAAATGGTTTCAGCACGATTGGGAAAAAACCCCAACCAACCAACGAAATTTAAAAAAATGTATTGTCAACAACAACAACAAAATCGTCAACGACCATAACAGCTGAATTAAAAGTTGGTGCGTTCTTTTTGTTGTTGTTGTTGTTTGTTTGTTTGTTTTGCTTTGCTTTTTCGTTGATGGTTGTTGGATTTTTTTTTTTAAACTGTTTTAAAGAGAAACGTGATTCTGCTTTTATGCTGAGCACATTCAGTTTAATTACGTCATTCATTTCAACATTGCAACTTAATGTCTTTGACATTGCGTGACCACGATTCTCTCCCCCCCCCCCCCCCCCCCCCCCCCCCCCCCATCTCTCTCTCTCCTCTCTCTCTCTCTCTCTCTCCTGGTTTTGTTATTTTCAATCTTTTCCCTCGTTTTCCCCCTCTGTTCTTCCCCACTCACTCTCTCTCTCTCTCTCATCTTTAAGTTTTTTGCTCTCTCTCTCTCACTCATTCTTCCACCCTCCCCCCCCCCCCCCCCTCTCTCTCTCTCTCTCTCTTTGGTTTTGTTATTTTCAATCTTTTTCCTCGTTTTTTCCCTCTGTTCTTCCCTACTCTCTCTCTCTCCATCTTTAAGTTTTTACCCCTCTCTCACTCACTCACTCATTCTTCCACCTCTCCCCCCCTCCTCCTCTCTCTCTCTCCCCTCTCTCTCTCTCTCTCTCTCTCTCTCCCTGTGCTATAAACGATTGTCATTTTCACTCTCTGTGCTCGTGTGCGCTAGTGCGAGCGCGCATGCATGCAAACCGACCTTCAAATAGCCAAGTCCACTCCAGGTTCTGCCAAGGCTCACCCTTCTTTAATTAACCAAAATGAAATGTCTGTCCAACAAGCCTCTACTGACAGCGCAATAGCGAAGCTTATACAATAACTTTCTCTTGCATTCTTTTGGGAATAATGAAGCAGCATTTAGTGCTAGACACCACGTCTTTGCGCAAGGTGCGCAGATCACTTTTTTTCGTCTCATCAAGCATCCGCAAATGTTTATTTTAAGGGCGATGGTTTGATGAGAAATTAAGAACAAAAAACGCCTAATCCCCCGATAAGCGCGCGCGTGCACACACACACACACACACACACACACACCTTATACCTTAACACTGCACTCCTTGTTTCTTTTTCAGAGCAGACAGACAGACAGACAAAAACAATAAACTTTGCTCCATCAGTTGCAGAGCTGTATCATTCAGTCTGTAGCTTAAAGTTGTGGACCTCCCGCTGTGCTATAAGTGCAGCCTGGCTTCTTCTTTCCTCTGTCATTAGCTGTAGGGGGCGCCGTTAGTCTTTTCCTGCACTCGTAGAACTTTGCTACCAGTCTTTTCTGCAGTAATAGTTGCTACACCTCTTTTCTGCACTCATAGTTAGTGGTTACTCCTTTCTGCACTTACTACTAGTCTTTTCTGCGAGCAATGGTAATAAGTAGCTGAAACCTCACAGTTGGTTATCATATACCACACACTACTGCCCCTCTTTAATTATGCACTCATATTATAGGTCTATCAGTCTGTGTTTAAAGGGCGGCCAGTTCCTCTGTGTCCACATGTCTGAAGAGATAACACTCCTGTTTTAGAGTGAGAGGAGTCTGCCTTGGGGTTTGTTTCGTGTTGGGGGAAGGGGCTGTTGTCTTGTTTTGTTTTTTGTTCCTGGACTAGACACCAAGGTTCATCAATGGCGGGATTTTGCCTATGCACCGTTTTTTTGCCCACCATGAAGGTAGCCCCATTCCAGCTTCGGGGATGCATGCTGGGTATGTTCGTGTTTCTGTAACCCACACCAAACACTGACATGAAGTATGGGACCTTTAACGTGCACATTTTATCTTCTGCATGTGCATATATACGCGAAGGGAATGAAAGCACTGGCGAGTCTGCACTTGAAGTTGACCTGGAAGATCGTAAAAATCCCCACCCTTCATTCGCCAGGGGACGGGATAGCTCAGTGGTCGGAGCACTCGCTTTCCCCCAGCCAAGTTAAGCAGCGTCGAGGTGGTTACCAGTTGGATGGGTGACCGTTTGTGCGCCTTGGCTTCAGTACAGTTCCCCCAGTTCACCCAGCTGTAAATGGGTACCTACCCTCTTTTAGGGTCAGGGGAGGTAAAGCAGCGAGGGAGAGGAGATGGGCGCCGCCCTCAATATGCTGGCCCTAGAGAAGTGAGGTCTCTGACGCCTCGCTCCCCTACGACCTTATAGGTTATGGGACTCCTTTACCTCCTTTACCTTCATTCGCCAGACACCTCCGAGATTCGAACCCACGGCTTCATGGACCCATAGGACTGAATTCGAACAGTCTTAACCAGTCGGCTATAGCGCCTGTCACTTATATGTATGAAAGATGTCTCACGTACACGTGCATGCACACCCACCTACACATACGCATAGCCTACTTACATACATGGGGACCCGCTCCATACACAGGAAGTCTGTGTGCACGCATATAAATATACTATGCTCCTTGTGGGATATCTGGAGTCTTTTATGACCAAAGGGGGACAGACTGCAGCCAAATATGCCACTACAGTTTGCTACTCCCTTCCACAAGGCGCTAAACGGGAGTGAGAGGTACACAGTTGCACTTTGGTGTGGTCTGGTGTGGTGTGGTGTGGCGTTTTGTGGTGTGGCGTTTTGTGGTGTGGTGTGGTGTGGCGTTTTATGGTGTGGCGTTTTGTGGTGTGGTGTGGTGTGGCGTTTTGTGGTGTGGTGTGGTGTGGAGTTTTGTGGTGTGGTGTGGCGTTTTGTGGGGTGGTGTGGTGTGGCGTTTTGTGAGGTGGTGTGGTGTGGCGTTTTGTGGGGTGGTGTGGTGTGGGGGGAGTGGTGTGGGTGGGGTGGGTGTGGTGTGGTGTTTTGTGTGGGGTGGGGTGGGGTGGTGTGGTGTGGCGTTTTGTGGTGTGGTGTGGTTTGGTGTGGTATGGCGTTTTGTGGTGTGGTGTGGAGTGGTGTGGCGTTTTGTGGTGTGGTGTGGTGTGGCGTTGTGTGGCGTTTTGTGGTGTGGTGTGTGTGTGGCGTTTTGTGGTGTGGTGTGGTGTGGTGTGGCGTTTTGTGGTGTGGTGTGGCGTTTTGTGGTATTGGTGTGGTGTGGGGTGGCGTTTTGTGGTGTGGTGTGGGTGTGGCGTTTTGTGGTGTGGTGTGGGTGTGGTGGTGTGTGTGGTGTGGTGTGTGGGTTTGTGTGTGGTGTGGCGTTTTGTGGTGTGGTGTGGTTGGTGGCGTTTTGTGGTGTGGTGTGGCGTTTTGTGGTGTGGTGTGGTGTGGGGTGGCGTTTTGTGGGTGTGTGGCGTTTTGTGGTTGTGGGTGTGTGTGGTGGATGGTGTGGTGTGGCGTTTTG
>CM054135.1:58169627-58197127 GCA_028751875.1 Rapana venosa
GAAATACCCCTTAAAAACAACAACAAAAAACAACAAAAAACAAACAAACAAATAAAAGAAAACCCTAAAAACAACACCACCACCCCCACCCACACCCACACCCCCAAAAAGAAAAAATAACAACGAAAACCCAACCAACAAACAAACAAAAGAAAAGAAAAAAAGAAGACAGAAACAATCAAACAACAACAACAACAAAACCAAGGGGAGAAAAAAACAACAACCAAACTTATAAAGTCATACAAATAAACATCTACACATTGTAAAAGAGAGAGAGAGAGAGAGAGGAGAGAGAGAGAGAGAGAGAGAGAGGAGAGAGAGAGAGAGAGAGAGAGAGAGAGAGATTTGTGTCTATCTTTTACTACAGTATATTACGAAGAGACTCCCAACAGCTTACAGACTGATATCTTGCCAAAATACATTGATGGAGATAGATGTTTGTTTTCTTTCATGTGTTGTTGGTGTGGTTGGGTTTTTTTAATCAGTTGTCTTGTTTTGTCTTTTGATGGGGTTTTGTGTGCGGGTTTGTTTGTAGTTGTATTGGGGTTTGTTTGGTTGGTGTGGAACCCCCCTCCCCCTTCCCTGTTGATTGCTAGCCTGGTTGCCGCCAAAGAATAGTAGGTTGTTATTTGCATGCGGCTTCGTTTTGAGAGCTTAAAGGGCAACAGAACGCTGTAAGGAGCGTTTGGGGTTTGGGCTGTTTTGGGTTTTTTGTTGTTTTTGTTTTTTGTTGTTGTTGTTTTGTTGTTGTTTTTTGTTGTTTTTTGTGGGGTTTTTTGTTTGTTTGTTGTTGTGTTGTTTTTTTGTTGTTGTTGTTGTGTTGTTGTTGTTTTTTTTTTGGGGGGGGGGTTATCGACTCTTTCCTTTATTTCTTCAGTTCAAATATTTGCTCATCTTTCTAAACTTGACAGAGATTTTAATTTATTTGCTTGTTTTTGTTGTTGTTGTTGTTATTGTTTGGTTGATTGGTTGGTTGGTTGGTTGGTTGGTTGGTTGGTTTCGGTGGTTTTGGGTTTTGTTTTTGTTTTTGCTTTCTTTGAATTACTATAGCTCACGACGCATCACTTTTTGGTCACACTTTCTTAATTTTAAGGTTCTTTCCTTGTTTGTGTTGTTGGTTGGGAAGAGCAAAGGTTTGTAGATCTCGTGTCACACCACATGCATTGTGTCGTCAGAGTGACTTTAATAAACAGGTAAATAAACAACAACAACAACAACAAAAGAAGAAAAACAAACAAACAATGATAATAACATTGGTTCTCCCCTGCTGTCAGACTTTGCAGGTGGAATTTTTATTCACAGAAGGAAAATAATGTACCTTAGTACAGAACCAAGACCATGGGCCTTCCTGCACACCTGGCGCCTACACTTCGCTCTTCCTGCCTGTGAAACCTCTCATGCATCAAAGGTATGCATGCATGCTGCACACAGCATGCAGTCTTCGGTTCACGGTGTTATCAGACACCCGCATCAAAGACCTCTGTATCTAGTGTTCTTCTAGCCTACCAAAGATTCCAACCACCGACCCGGAATCGCTCCGTTTTTCTATACAGCTATGCGTCATCCTGTATAGTAACGAACCAAGAGCTACTGCTTGCTCTTTTTTTTTTTAAAGGAAAGAAAAAAAAAGAAGAAAAATCTGATTCAAAGGACCTGTTGACCTCTCATGGGTGGCTTACCCATCAGTTGGGAACTAGCAGTTCGGGAGTAACCTGATCCCTGTGACAGGGTTATGCAAACACAGAGGTAGGGGCCCTCGCCATTGAACGTTATCTGCAGAGTGATCTCCCATGTAGGAACTGAGGTTCTGTGGGTAATTTATTCTCTAGGTTGTTATTATTATTCAGGACACAGGGCCTCTTTGGCTAGAAAGGCTGGCAAAGGAAAGATCGTTCATCCTTTTCGGTTTGGGATGTCTGTCTGTTGATAGAAAAAACGCAAGCACAAAAGAGTCGGTTTTCTTCTCTCTTTTTTTAAATAATTATTTTCTTAGGACTGCTTTGTCAGTTTTTGTTTTCAATAGTTTGTGTGTACACTTGACTTGGCTATTTCAAGAGGTAGTAGACTGTTTCTGGTTCATTTATTATGCCCTTGCCCTATCATAACTATATCCGTTTATTTGTTGTTGTTTTTTTCGGATATTCATGACACCAAGTATATACATATACCTGCATCATCATCATCATCAACATCATCATCATCATCATCATTATTACTCATAGTTATCAGTTTTTTCGTGTGATAGATTTTCTTCAGCACAACATAAAAATAAATGGTAAAACTGTTTGAATGAAAGTTTTATGAAGCAACCATATCCCGATATTATTTCTCGTTTTCCTATTCATTTATTCACAGTGACTGTTAAAAAAACAACAATACCAAGACAACAACAGTCAATTCATACAGTGTTGTGTACTACCTGCACACAGTACCTACATGGTTAAATCGACTTGCATTTTCCGTTCAACAAACACAATTTCATTACGAATCCTGTTCAAAAATCGGCTGAACGCGCCTGAGCGCCGTACCACCCACTGCGAAAGTGGTCAGACAATGTCAAGCTTGTAGGCGCTGACAGAGCGTGACTGCACACAACCCCTGCACTGCTCTTCTCCTCCTCCTCCTCTCCTGTCAATGGGCCATTTGTTGGCTAAGGGGTTAAACACGCCGGCCTAGAACGCGGGAGATGGGTGGTTCGAATACCATCATTTTCACCAATGCTAGTTTTTCAGAAGAGACGACCAAACTGTTACTCTGGATATGTTTGGGTTATGATTATGACCCAGAGTGGTAGGCTAACTCAGTAAAGATAAGTAATGAAGGAAAATGAAGAAAGAGTAATTGTAACATCTTGTGCACAGGCTAAAAACCCGGCTGACTCTACTTGACTTCAAATCCATCTTTGGTGAGGAGCATGCTGGTGGCCTGGATGACATGAACACACCCAGCATTCTGCAACCAGAGGAAGGATGGGTCCTGTCTGGTTCAGCTTCACTTGCCCAAGACACGAGTTTAAAAAAACAAAAATCTGAAAAAAATCAGCACGTGTACTTACTAATGAGCGAGGATGAAGAAACGTTGTAATGATCACGCCACACATGACATGGTAGGGGTTTAAAAGATAAGTCTGGCATCACGACCGTGTTATTTCAGAACAGGGCTTAGGGTTTAAAAGATAAGTCTGGCATCACGACCATGTTATTTTAAAACAGGGCTTATCCGATAGTAACTCGCGTAAACAGAGACTGCCTTACCACTGGTCACCATCGAAGCGACTTTAACAGCCGTGCGTGATGAATCTGTCAGGGGTTTTTGCCTTCGTTTTTATGTGTTTTTGATTTTTGTTTTTGTTGTTGTGGGGTGTTGTTGGTTGTTTTTTTTGGTTGTTGTTTTTTGTTTTGTTTTTTGGGGGGGGGGGGGTTTTTGTTGTTGTTTTGGTTTGGTTTGGGGTTTTGTTTGTTTGTTGTGGTTGTTTTTTGTTTTTTTTGGGGGGGGGGTGTTTTTTGTTGGTTTTTTGTTGTTTGTTTGGTGTGGGTTTGTTGGTTGTTTTTGTGTGTGTTTTTGTTGTTGTCGTTTTGTTTGGGGTGGGGTTTTTTTTGGGGGGGTCTTGTTTTGTTTTGTTTTGGTTTTTATTGTTGTATTTTTCGTTCGTTTGTTTTTTTATATGTAAACAAATCAACTATAGACTTTTCTGGCTGTCAAAATTATATACAGTAAAGATGAACTGAATCTGATGCTGATAGCAGTCAGAAGCCCTGTCGGAACATTCTCTTCCTCCTCATCAGTACCCAACATCTCCCGTTCGGCCGTCTCAGCCCCTCGTGTACATGTCTACAGACAAACGTTACATCCCACAGCAGCAAGGTAACAACAACAACAACAGCACCACCACTACCGTTCTCCACCCAACACTCTATAGAACAGGAAAAACACGCTTTTCTTTCTTTTACTTCGGATGAGACTATAAACCGAGGCCCCGAGTGCGAACGCATGCAGAACATCTTGCGCCCACGTTAAATCCTGTTCCGCTTTTCGAAAGAGTAGGCCATTGTGTGCCGGTGGGAACAGATGACAAAATTGACAAAACCGCATACACACGGGGACTGGATGTAAAAAAGCACACGAGTGCTTATTCCAGTATCCTCGATATAAAAGAATAAATAAAATTAAAATAAAACACTCGGTTGTTTTTTTCAAGGTCAGACTTGAGAGAGAAAACCAGCTTGAAAGTACTAAGTTCCTAGAGAAAGCATATCTTTAAATTCAGTAACAATAATAACAACTCGCTCCGGTACATAAAATCTCAGATGTTTCAACTTTGAGGCAGACTTCAAAGATGCAAAAAAAAATGTTATTCTCCGAGGTCGGAATGCGGCTACCTTAATGGCGGGTTGACGGTCGTGAACCTCAAATCTCTCAATGCCAATGAACGGGGGACGAAAAAAAAAAAAAAAGTGCGTCGGCCGGGAGTCGAACCCGGATCGACTGCTTGGAAGGCAACCATGCTAACCGTTACACCACCGACGCTCGCTGACTGCAGAGACAGTTTTAAAAGCTATATACCACTAGCAATGCCTTTTAAGGCTGCTGAGTTCATGTGTGTGGATGCTGAGGAAACGGGATGGGGAATTCTTTCGCTTCAGTGTCGCTGATGAAGAGCTATTTTTATTTTCCTGCATGCGACAAGAAAAACAAAAATCGACCCTAAAAAATCTCAAAGACAGCAAGAGGACTGAGGATAAGGATGAGGATGATAGAGTTTTTCTTTATTATTTTCAGGTTTAACAAACAAAATTGACATAAGACTTTTAAGAAGAAGAAGAAAAAAAAGAAAAAGAGAAGAAGAAGAAGAAGAAGAAGAAGATCATTATCATAAAGAAGAAGAAGGAGAAGAAGAAGAAGAAGAAGAAGAAGAAGAAATTGAAAAAAAAATCCGATAACAACAATGAGTTTTAACAGAGAGATTCATGAAAACATTTGCATGCCAGAGTGCCTGACATCAACCTGACATCAACGTACACCCAACACACACCTGTCGCAGTACAGTGTGTTAGCCAAGCTTAATGACATAGCCTACCTGGCCGGGAGTGCCAACTGAAAAAAAACCCAAAAAACGACAAACTAAAACGTCACCAGCAAACAAACAAAACCAAACAGAAAGAGATGCCTCAGAGGTGAGTCAGCACTTTGGTCACACAGGCCAACAGCATTCCAATTCGAACTCATTTTCCGAGTGGTAGGCTTCACTATGAGACCACATCTTCCCAATGTTGGAGTAGAAGACAAAGCCTATGATATCTTGATCTATGTAAAAGCCGTCTCCGTTGCGTTTGTCGCGGCTGGGTCTGCTCTTCCTGGGGGTCTTTGGGGCACTGCTCCAGATTTTTCAGCTCATGCATCTTGGGCAAGTTGAATCTAAAAGAGCCCATCCCTTTCCAGGTTCAGGACGCATGCTGGGTATCTTTATGTGTCCATGACCCACCAAACGCTGACATGAGTCAGGGAATCTTGAACGTGCATAATTAATATATGATGATGATGATGATGATGATGATGGATAAATAAAAAAGGATTTATATGGTGCTATGTCTTGTAAAAACAAATCAAAGCGCTTGCATTCAACCCACTCCTACACATGCAACCAACAATGATTAAAAATTTTAACAAATTCAAATGCACACACACACACACACACACACACAAACACACACACACACACACACACACACACACACACAGGTTATATACTTCGGCAGGGTGATGGGAATTTAGGCCATTGAAGGCAGGGACAGATATTTATGAAATGAAACAATAGGGGAAAGTCTTGGGTTTGAAACAGGTATGTCTTGAGGCTGGATTTGAAAGTGTGGTAAGTAGACTTTTCGCGAAGGGAGAGAGGGAGGTCATTCCAGATTGATGGACCAGAAATAGAGAAAGAGCGATGGCCAACGGTGGATTGGTTGAATCTAGGTATTCGTAAGGACAATGTATCTGCAGCAGAGCGGAGGGAACGAGAAGGAGTGTACAAGTGAAGACATTCACGTAGATAGGAGGGTACTGATCTTGCACTGAATTGCTTGACCTTCTGCATGGGTGCACACACACGAAGGCACTGGTAGATCTGCAGTGTATGTTGAGCCGGAAGATGTATTCCCGGTGCCATCATGCTCTCTTCTCTTCCTGTGTCTGGGTACATGCTGATCCGTCAGTAGTAGACGAAGTCTTCCTTCCCCATTTCCTCTCGGCTGGCGATTGATTAATCAACGCCTTGATTTGACTGGACTTCCCTGAGTCCCCCGTGAGGATTCCTGGGGGGCTTGTCAGTATCAATAGCATCCCCACCTTCTGGAAATTCTGTACAGGGAATTTCTTCTTTTCAGGCAATGGAGTTTCACTGAAACCAGCAGCATCACTTATGTCAGGTGACGAGGTCAGAGCTAGCTCTATCACTAGGCTACTCTGTCCGCGCTGACTCACTCGTATCAGTGTTGGCTTTTGTTTCGTTTGTGTTTTACCGATGTGTTTGTTTTATCTGTACTTTGACTTTAAATGCATTGTTAAGTCAACCACGTTTCAGGCTGTACAAGTGACTGTGCATAATGAGTCGCTAATCCATAAACCAGACTTCTCTCTCTCTCTCTCTCTCTCTCTCTCTCTCTGCGCGAGCCTGTAGTCAGATCTATTTGTCTGTTGTCTGTCTGCCCCCCCCCCCCCCCTCTCTCTCACTCTCTCTAAATTAAAATGATGTCGAACAGATGTGTGTGTGTGTGTGTGTGTGTGTGTGTGTGTGTGTGTGTGTGTGTGTGTGTGTGTGCCCATGCACGCACTCGCAGAGAGAGAGAGACAGACAGATACAGGCAGACAGACAGCAACAGAGACAGAGACCAAAACAGACAAAGAATTTAAACGCACGAACGCTTTGCGTGTGACAGAAAGACTGATCGAGTTACTGTGTGATACTGACTGACAAACAGATGCGACCCGCAAGAAGTACGCACGCAGGCACGCAGACAGACACGCGCGGAGACAGAGACAGTCATGCGGACGCGCGCGCGCACGTGCCGACTTGAAGCGACGAAGCCAATTGTTGATGCTAGCCCAGCCTAGCACTGACTGACACAGGCAAGAAAAATAACGCGGAGACCCAGGTGCGGTAGTTAATGAGAGGAAAACACCTGGGCCTTCCCGTCCTTAGGTAGATAGATAGACGTAGACGTACAGGCCATGGCAAAACTGCACGAAGCACGAAAAGTAAAGTATCAAAGAGTATACTTTGATTTACTCCCACCCCCCTAATAGTCTATGATGCACTAGCGCTCTACTGCTTCCTTGCCGCTTATTCCAGTCTCACCAACAAAGCCACACACAGGCTCCCTCATTTTGAAAAGTCATCAGAGGCTATCAGTGTCGGGCCACCAAAAGGCCACCCACCAAAGAAGGTCCTGTGCTGATGCTGGATCGCTTTGCTGGCGTTCAATCGCACTTGTTCTGCCGGCCCAGTGAAGGCAGGATGCCACGTATACACTACTACCCAAATCCTCTACAGATGACAATGATAGTTGATTGTGGCCTAAGCTATGCTAGGAGTAAGTGTCGCTACCTCACCCTGGGGTGATGAATCACCATGTCTTTCCAAGGGCAGTCTCCAGCGAACCTCCGGAATGCAAAATGATCTGAAACAAAATATATCTACGATTTTTTTCCCTAATATTTACAAACTTGACACAGAGAAGATACAAGAACTCAAACCATCATGAAACCAGGACAACAGGGGCCACTGACACAGACACACGTTTCTTTTACTGCGTAATGATCGATAGTGAGGATGCCCATGATGATGCTGTAAGTCCATCTTGGTTTGAGACTGCTCTGCTCTACACTTCTTTTCATATACTTATCTGTACTTCACCCAGCCTGACAGATGTAAACACCCGCAATGGTGGCTAAGTCATTCCAGCAACACTGTTAAATCTATGTATGTAAAGTGGATAATGTTCCACCGACTGCACGTTCCTCGTCTTCCCATTAGGCACATAGCAAACTAGCAAACGCACTCTCAGCAAGAGCCGGCCAAAAACAAATCAAATCAAAACAATACATCCCTGAAGTCGGAATGCGGCTACTTTGGTGGTGGGAAAAAACGGTCGCATACGCAAAATCTTACCATTGATGAACAGCGGAGCTATATCCGGGGAACAAAACAAACAAAAGCCAACCAACCAACCAACCAACCAAAACAAGACAAAAGCAACAACCAAACAAAAAGAGGACAGAAAAAAAAATCCACGACCTCTTTGTTTTGGCTAGGATTTGAACCTATAACCTTCTCGGCAAGACTCCAACACGCTAATCACTACACCACGGCAAAAAACCATCAAGGTTACCTTTGCACATTTTGCTGTGCATTTGTGGTTTGCGCAAGTAAAACTGCTGTTAAAAACAATCCTGCCAGGATCATGTCTTCAATCCCCGAGGGGCCTCGTGTGTTTTAATGCCAACATCCCTGAGCAATAAAACTGCCGGCGTGGTTCGTGCCAGTGACATCAATGGGTGTGCCAAAGGACGCCAGGTCACACAAATGTTTGTCCGTGTTTGCAAAGAGACTTTCTTTCCGTCTTTATGTCTCTGCTGGGGGCCAACCATTCAGTCATTTCAGCAAACAAACAAGCAGACAAACCAACCAACAAACAAACTAACCCACAACGAACAAGACAAGCAGACAAACCAAGAAGCAGACAAACTAACCAACAACGAACAAAAACAAGTTCATAAAAGCTATCAGTCCCAGAACGGTGCATCTGAAATTGAATTAGAAAAACGCTATTCAAGTTATGTGGCAGAATATCTTCATATTAAATGTTACGAATGCGATTTTTTTAGTTGTCTAGGGCAAATTTTTATTTTAAAAAAGTGTTTGGCGGTATCTTGGAACGTCCTATACTTGATGGCTTAATACACCTTGTATGGCAAATTGATTGTGTCTGAAGCCCATGTGATCATTTTCATACGAAAATATTTTTGCGTTCAAAATGAAAGATGTGTAAATGCCAGAATGATCTTATGACACTTTACCAACAAAAGCTTCAAGTTTGATATTGAAAGCTTATTACTTTTCATTCACTAAAATGCTTTTTTCGTTCCTGGGCTAGAGCTCCGAGGTTCACCAACGGTGAGATTTTGCGTATGCGACGGGTTTTTCCCTCCTTGAAGATAGCCACATTCCGACTTCGGGGTGACAAAAATACTTAAATTATACGAAAAGGTTGCTTTGAATTTGTATTGTACTCTATCTGACAATGAACGTGTTTCCATAGAAGCATCTTGTCACAAAATCTGTATGATTGCACGAACAGTGTGCCATACTTAAGGACTCTTGAGCACTGGGTCCACGGTAATGAATTCAAGGCAATCTTGTGGACAGCAGTCGCCCATTACTAGACCATTACCGTTGATATGATTACTCTAATGCACCAGACGTCCGTCCACCGACAGCCGCTGGTGCCCCCTGCCCCAGGCACAAAGGTCACTCAGGGACGACTGCTGGTCATGGTCATATTCATCCATTTCGGGTCAACACGAGATCACAGGTTCATTGAGGTCAAGCACCTACCGAGAGAGGGGTAAAGGAGAAGGAGGAGAAGACGAACAAGAAAGAGAAGAAGAACCAGCAGGAGGAGGTGGAAGAGAAATGAATATGACGATGACAATGATGACGATGATGACGACGACGATTATACTTGCGATGGATATTAAGTTACTTTAACGGCCTATCTCTGTCGACCTCAAAATTAATTACATCTATTATTCTGGAAAATATTCTTCCTGAAGGTCGTCATATGGTGGACATAAAGGCATACAATGATTTTCTTGTTCCCTAGTAGACTAGTACAGTGGACATAGCAATTGATTCGCGCTCGTTTGCTTGTTTGTTTGTTTGGGGTTATTTTCTTAAAATCTTGCTGAATGCATTCATACACATGAAACTCCAAATCTAAATTTAGTTGAAGCAGTTCTGCCATATATATACTTTCATACTACTTAAATGTTTTCATTAATGGACAGAGAGTGATTGATTGATTGATTGATTGATTGATAATCTTTATTTCCAAGGGTTACAGAAAAGTATTGACATACTTGTTTTCATCCGGCACTTGCCCTCAGTACAGACTATCATCATTATTATCACAACTAATAACTTCAAGTAGAGGGAGAGAGAGAGTAAAAAAGAAAAAAGGAGAGACTATTATCTAAATTAAAATGCTGAATACATCAAAAGAAAAGTATATCTGTTAAAGACAGAGAAAACTGAAACACGAAACAAACAAAGAAATAAAATAAACAAAGAAGCAAATGAAAAATAAACAGAAATAATTCCTTTAAATGAATTGTAATTTATTTATAAGACATTAAATAATGGAGGGAGAGAGAAAGAGCGAGAGAGAGAGAGAGAGAGAGAGAGAGAGAGAGAGAGAGAGAGAGAGAGAGAGAGAGAGAGAGAGAGAGAGTCCAATCCAATCCAATCCAATCCAATTGTTGTTTATAGCCCCGCCGACCACAGAGGCCATATCGGGGCTGTCACCTCGTAAAATTTTACATCTCAGAATATAACTGCTACTATATATAGATTGAAACAGGGTATAAAATCAACTCAAAGTCGTTCCTTGTACCAACGCCCTGGTCAACCATAAGGGTCAACCCCGACGGGCACCGCGTTGTGGGAGAAACCACATCGACCACACATAAATTTAGATAAAACAAAGACCAGATTCCTAAAAAAAAACCCAAAAAACCCCTTGTTCTTAGTAATCAACTATCACATCGTCACTCATATGAAACGGAAAAGCCCGGTTCTGGCTCTACGTCGAGAAAGTATACAGTTAGAAGGTAAACGTGAATAGAATAAAAGATTAGGCACTAATCATCTTGAATTTGGATTGTGCTCTAGCCTTGCTTCATGACAAAAACTGATATTGGAAACAAAAACCTTCCACTTCCTGTGATGTGGCCTATATTTTTACACTACGCATGCGTTTGAAACCTGTCTTTTTACCAGTGCAGACACCAAAAAAAACCAAAACAACCCCACAGTGAAGTGATCAAAATGCATTATAAAATAAAAAGCCTTGGCTGAAACAATTGAAAATGCTGGCTCCATCCAGTGACATGACCCTGTACTGGGCCATGTTTGTAGGGTGGGGCAGGCAGAAGGTTGGTGGCTGGCTGCTGCTCTACTATTATAATATGTAGAGTTGTCTGGAAAAAGAAGAGGGAGCATCTGTGCTTCACGTGCAGGGCATGCAGGGCAGCTGGGCCAGCCAGAGGGCAAACAGGCGGGCAGGAAATGGGCAGGGTTAGAACAACACGGCAAAGTACCCCCCCCCCCCCCCACCTCCACCTCCACCCCCCCCCCTCCCCTCCCTCTCTCTCTCTCTCTGTCTGTCAAGAACTTTGTTTATATTGCCCAGCCCCCCCCCCCCCCCCCCCCACTCCCTACCCCTATCCAGTCTGTCTCCTTGTTCCTGTGTGTTGGTGTGTTAGTCTGTTTGCCTTCCTGTTTTGTGTCTGAAGTTGCCTTGAATTCTTCATCTATCTATTCCATGTGTATTTGTCTGTCTTCCTGTTTATTGTCTTTAGTTCGCTTTAATTCGCCCACTTCATGTGTGTTTGTCTGTCTGTGTGTCTGTCTTCTTGTTTCAATCTTTAAGTTTTCTTTAATTCACCCATTCCATGTGTATTTACTTGTTTGTCTTCCTGTTCAGTCTTAAGTTTTCTTTAATTCACCCATTCCATGTGTGTTTGTCTGTTTGTCTGTCTGTCTTCCCGTTCAGTCTAAGTTCCCTTTAATTCACCATCACTCTGTGTGGTTTTCTATCATCTTCCCGTTTCAGTCTTAAGTGTTCTTTAATTCACCCATTCCATGTGCGTATGTCTGTCTGTCTTCCCATTTCTGTTTCAAGTTCCCGTAAATTTACCCTCTCCATGTGTGTTTATCAGTCCTCTTCCTTTTGTGTGTGTGTGTGTGTGTGTGTGTGTGGTGTGTGTGTTTGTTTGTTTGTTTTTTGGTCTTCAGTTCCCTTTAATTCACCAACTCCGTCATTTTTGTCCATGGGTGTCTGGATCTATCTCTCTTTTTGGAGTGTTTCTGTCCCTGAATCCCTTGTCCATAATTATCTCCCTGCCTCTCTGCCTCGCTCTCGCTCTCTCTCTCTCTCTCTCTCTCTCTCTCTCTCTCTCTCTCTCTCTCTCTGCCTCTCTCTCTCTCTCTCTCCCTCTGTCCACTCCCTTCCCCTCACCACTTCTCTGTTTCATGGAGCCCGGCAGTGGCACCAGTAACAACAGGTGAAGCGATCTCTGTAGGGAGGAAGCGGGAGGAATGTTAATGGGAGAAAACGAAGTCTAGAACAAACAGCTAAAGGGGGGAAAAATGAAGGGGAAATCCACCCATTCCACTCCACTCTACTCCACCCGCTGACTGGAACATTCAGGAGTGAGAGGGAAAGGGGTATTCAGAGAAAATGGCAGTCAAGGCAAGGGAAGGGGGGGGGGGGGGGGGGGGGGGGGGGGGGGGGGGGGGGGGGCGAGACAGACAGACAGAGACAGACAGACACAGACAGAAAGAGAGAGCAGTCCTACCTGTTCTTTTTTTTTTTCAGGGGGAGGGGGGGAGTTAAAACTTTTTTTTTTAAGTTTATCCGATTGTTTATTAGATTGGAGTATGAAACCCATTTCACGGTTTGCTTGTTTGGTTTTTTATAAAAAGAGGATTTGGATAGGGGATCCTGTAGTTTGTTTTTAGCCAAGTATTACCTAGTTCGGGGACGGGATAGCTCAGTGGTCAGAGCACTCGCTTTCCCCCAGCCAAGGTTAACCAGCATCGAGCATGGTTACCAAGTGGATGGGTGACCGTTTGCTCGCCTTGGCTTCAGTACAGTTCCCCAGTTCACCCAGCTGTAAGTGGGTACCTGTCCTCTTTAGGGTCAGGGAAGGTAAAGCAGCGAGGGAGAGGAGATGGGCGCCGCCCTCAATATGCTGGCCCATGGAGAAGCTGAGGTCTCTGACACCTCGCTCCCCTACGACCACATAGGTTATGGGACCATCTTTACCTTTACCTACCAAGTTTATATTCTTTGCTACGGCAGGCTACAAGCTTTTTGGTTTGTGTTTGTTTGTGGTCCCTTGTGTATACCTTCTTTTTCAGTATACTTTCTTTCCATCGCAAGTTTGCGGAGATACTTTTTTCGATTTAAACTGTACATTAAAAAAAACATGCACACCTCATGAGAGAAAGAGAAAAACAAGGACAATCATAAAAACAATCAGAAACAAGCAAAGAAACAAAAAATTGAAAGCGCGCGCGCGCACACATACACACACACACGATTTTTTTTTTTAAAGTAGGAACTTCTAGACAATTTAACTAAGCCTCCCCGAAATCTGAATGCGGCTGTCTTACGAAAACGATCCCATACTCAAAACTCTCACCATTGGTGAAATCAGAGCTCTAGCCGAGTAACGAGAAAAAAAGCCTATATATCTACCCCAACAATATCAATGATACAATCAGACGATCAGGAGTTCACACATCAATAGACACAAGGACACCTTGTCAGCGATATCACAACAGGCTATGGCCATACTCAGGCCAGAGACAGCAAGCGCTGGAAGAATGGGTTGACAGTCAGATGACAGGGTGCGTAATCAAGCAGACACAGGGAAAATGCCCGCACAAAATACAGTATGCCATAACTCTCTGCCATACGTTATACAAGCGATGAGCAGTGAGCCTACAACCTCTCTTTCTCTCGCTCACACACACACACACACACACACACACTCTCTTTCTCTCTCTCTCTCGCTCTCTCTCACACACACACACTCTCTCTCTCTCCTCCTCTCTCTCTCGCTCTCTCTCCTCACACACACACACACACTCTCTCTCTCTCTCTCTCTCTCTCTCGCTCTCGCTCTTTCTTTCTTTCTCTCTGTGTTTGCGTACGGTGTGTGTGTGTGTGTGTGTGTTGTGTAACAGCTCAGCTGGTGTTTTCGTTTTCTTCATTTTCATACTACTTTTAAGTCACGGCAGATTTCTCTGCGTGAAAGTCGGGCTGCTCTCCCCAGGGAGAGCGTGTCGCCACAAGAGCAGCGCCACCCATTATTATGTTTTTTCCCTGTCTGCAGCTGTAATTGTTTCCCTATCAGAGCGGCTTTTCTTCTACAGAATTTTGCCAGGGACAACTCCCTTGTTGCCGTGGGTTCTTTTCATCATCATCATCATCAGTCCCGTGACCTTGGCGGTCGTGGAGGAGACACGAAAGACGATGCCGTGGTAAGCCTCCTCCATCCATCTCGGTCCTCGGCTCTGCGCAGTAGTGCCGAGTCATTCATCCTGGTCCATTCTCTGATGTTGTCCATCCATGACTTGTTCTGTCTTCCCCTCTTTCTGCCACCTTCGAGTGTTCCCTGCAGTACTGTTTTTGGCAGAGTGTTGTGGCGGGTGACGTGGCCGAACCATGTCAGCTTTTTCTTCTTGACGATGGTGAGAAGGGGTTCCTGTGGACCTGCCAGCCGTGTTATTTGACTCTTGACAAATTCATTGGTCTTTCGTTCTCTCCAGGATATGCCCAGCAGTTTTCTATGGCATTTTGTTTCAAATGACTGGATTCGCTTTGCTGTTTCAGCAGTCAATGTCCAGGTTTTACTTCCGAACAGCAGGATAGTCTGAATTAGGGCTTTGTAGAGTTTTAGTTTGATTGGGAAACTGATCTCTTTACTTTTCCATATGGTGGTGAGTTTTGTCATGGAAGATGTTGCCATGGCTAGTCTGACTTTGATTTCTGTCGTCCATCGCCCGTCCTTTGTGAGTGTAGCGCCAAGGTATTTAAAAGCGTCTACCTCCTCCAGTTGCTGGCCGTTCATGTAAATTTTAGCAGTGGCGTTGCTCGTGCTGTTCACAAATACTTTACTTTTCTCTGAGCTCACCTCCATCCCATATGCTCCAGCTCTGTTCTCAAGTCTGGTCGTAAGATCTTGCAGCTCTGTGTTACTTCCGCCCATGAGGTCAATGTCATCGGCAAACCGCAAGTTGTTGAGGGGTCTGCCGCCAATGGAGATGGTAGAGTGGAAGTCATGGAGGGTCTCTCTCATAATGTTTTCCAAGAACAGATTAAACAGGACTGGAGATAACAGGCATCCTTGTCGGACCCCAACTGTGGTTTTGAAGTAGTCTCCGACCTGATTGTTCAGAAGGACTGCACTGCTTGCGGTGTTGTATAGTGCTTGAATGGTTTGCACTAGTCCTTCTTCAATGCCAACCATTCTGAGGACCTGCCACAGGCCTTCGTGCCATACTCTGTCGAAAGCCTTCTTGAAGTCGATGAAGTTGTGGAACAGGTCTCTCTGATGTTGAAGATGTTTTTCCATCAGGATGTGGCAGTTAAAAATCTGTTCGATTGTGCTCCTGCCTGCCCTGAACCCAGCTTGTTCCTCTGCAAGGTGTTCTTCTGCCTCCTTCTTGAGTCGATTCAAAATAACTTTGAGCATGATCTTGCTGGCGTGGCTGATGAGGCTGATTGTTTCTATAGTTTTGGCATTGGCGTAAATTCCCCTTCTTGGGCAGGGGTATGATGAGTGATTGTGTCCATTCTGTTGGCCACTGTTTTGTCTCCCAAATCCTCTGACAGATAGCTGTAACATGTGTGATATCTGTTTCGCCACCATGCTTGAGCAGCTCTGCTGGTATGTTGTCTGCTCCTGGGGACTTTCCTACTGGTAAACTGCGGATGGCTTCTTCCACTTCTTCCCTCAGTATATTTAATGGTGAGGGTACTCTTGATGTTGCTGCTTCCTCTTCCTGGGTTCTTTTACGTGCGCTAAATCATTTTATGCAACACTCGGGACCTCGGTTTATCGTATCATCCGAAAGACTAGCACCCAGACCACCACCCATGGTCTAATGGAGTTGAGTAGAATACATCTTTCACCGGTATAGATGATACACTTCCTGGCCTTGAGAAACTGAAACTGTATAGCAAGGAAAAGAAGCGCTGTTCGGGGTTTGATTACTTACCTCTGCTGTTCAGTCTCCTCTGTATAGGCCTAGTAGTCCTTTGTCGTCCATCATTAAGACTGCTGAGGCCATATGATACAATATAATAATAGAAGACACCTTACGGCTTCACACACTGTTGCCAAGAGAGGATGGGGAAGGAGGCAGAGGCAGGCGTGGAGGTGATGACAGAGGTGGTGGAGGCAGGGGGGGGAAAAAAAAAAAGCAAACAAAATGAACAAGAAGCCAGAAATCCTGCAAAAATGTCTCCCAAATGTTTGTCACTGTTGACAGCTCATGTCAACACCTCTGCAAGCTGACTCCAGGTGTGAAATTCTGTTGTGTCCAGTGGTATTTTCCACCACTCATGGGAAACTGATGTGAGGGTAGTTTTTTTGTGATACTTCTCTCTCTCTCTCTCTTCTCTCTCTCTCTCTCCTCTCTCTCCTCTCTCTCTCTCTCTCTCTCTCTCTCTCTCTCTCTCTCTCCCCCTCCCCCCACTTTCTTCTCCTCCTATCTGCTACCATTTCCAGCGTAGCACATCCTATGAAGCGTGAAAAAGCATTCTTTGAAAAATATAGATGTTAGATATATACCAGAAAGAGAGGGGAGAATTTCAGAAGACAGTCTCAACAAATAGACTTAGGTGTTAAGATCTAATGAATTTTTCAGCCCTTCAGATTTCCATTCTTGTTTTTCCTATTGTTTTTGTTTTATTTTGCTTTGTTGTTTTTTGTTTGTTTGGTTGGTTGTTGGTTTTTGCTTTGGTTTGGTTTGGTTTGGGTTTGTTGTTTGTTGTGTTTGTTGGTTTTTTTTGGGTGGGTTGGGGGGGGGTTTGGTGGGGGTGATTGGTTTTGTTTTATGTTGTTTTGTTTGTTTGGGGTTGGGGTTATTTTTGGCTAAGGTTATTTTTGATAAATATGATTCTGTCAATAAACTGTTTTGAAATGGTATGTATATTTTTGTGGTTTGAATTTCGTCAACTTAAATGGAATTTGTTTCTACATCTCAGCAAGGAAACATTTACAAAATTTCAAATTAACAATTCTAGCCTCAAACCATTTCAATTTGACAGTACCAATGAATGTATGAGATGTCTTTGGTTAGTGTTTTCATCCTGAATTTGCAACAACAACAGTTGCTCATGTCCAGTTTGCTCTCTAATTTAACTTGACTTGACTTTTGGAAGAACTCCTTGAGGAATCGTCTGGGCACTGCCCTAAACTTTCATGCCGTTTATGTGGGCATGTTGGACGTGTGTTTTGCTCATCACGATCCAGGTGGCTGGGTGCTTGATGGGCATGTTAGCGTCACTGTCATCCCAGCAGCCTTAGGCGGCTTGCTCTCCTATGAAGGGTGGAGATGGGGTTTGAGGTGTGTGCAGGATGTTATGCATGTATTGGCATATCTGACTTCAGTTTATAGTCTCACTCAGAACACTTTTGAGGGAAGAGGAGTCGGTACCAGTGTGAACACCAGGAAAAAAATGTCCATCAAACTTCTCAGTGCAGACTCGAACTGCATCTTCAGCTGCTGTCAGATTGGGATAATCATACACTAACCATACGGCTATCCTGCCCCCTCCCCCTTTTCTCTAGAAGAAAATGTGCCACGCCAATTAACAACATCATACAAATCTATGAAAAGCTTAAACCCTTTATATCAGGATCAACCTTTAATCACCCATAAACTCTACTTTATGAAGTCAGAGTCCTTTAGTTTGCACAAAGCCCTAAGATAGAAATATGAACCAGCATCTAAGCGAGTTCCCACAGTTTATGGACATGTATAATCCTCCTGCCACACAAAGAAACAAGCCAGCCACGAGAAGAAGCAACAGCCTCTGTGACCTCTGGAGCAGAACATAGTGAGCGAGTGGAAACGTGAGAGCTCTGGAAGAGACCATGGTGAGCTAGGTTTGAAAGAAATGGAAAATACAACAGAGTCTTTAGTCAACCGGACCACACTCAGTCGCTAAACCAGTATCTGGCAGGAAAATGTACAGGGGATTATCCGTTCCTTGTCATGATGCATACCAGGCCCTATCAGTGTTGCTTTTGTCATGAATCTTTTCAGTGTAAGTACTGAGGTGAGGGGTTGTGGTTGGGTGTCAGTTATGTGTAGTTTGGACAGTGTTACAAAGCAAAAAGTGAAACTAAGCCACATGGAATGGTGATATTGAGCATTACAGTTTCATGATGAACCATCACAGCCATTGTCGTCCTCATTACAGCTAAACCAGGCTTGGGGGAGAGAGGGGGGGGGGGGGGAGGGAGGGTAGAGCCTGAGAAAAGGGTAGGAGCCAGGCGACCAGAGAAGAGAAAAAGACAATGTCGCAACGATTTTCCTGGTTTACTAGCTATTCAGAGTGAATAACTATAAAGGCAGTTTTCCTGGTAGTGTATATAAAGGCAGTTTTCCTAGTTTACTAGTTATTCAGAGTGAATATAAAGGCAGTTTTCCTGGTTTACTAGTTATTCAGAGTGAATATAAAGGCAGTTTTCCTGGTTTACTTGCTATTCAGAGTAAATAATTGTAAAGGCAGTTTTCCTGATTTTCTAGTTATTCAGAGTAAATAATGATAAAGGCAGTTTTCCTGGTTTACTAGTTATTCAGAGTAAATAATTATAAAGGCAGTTTTCCTGGTTTACTAGTTCTTCAGAGTACATAATTATAAAGGCAGTTTTTCTGGTTTACTAGTTACACAGAGTACATAATTATAAAGGCAGTTTTTCTGGTTTACTAGTTATTCAGAGTGAATATAAAGGCAGTGTTCCTGGTTTACTAGTTATTCAGAGTAAATAATTATAAAGGCAGTTTTCCTGGTTTACTAGTTCTTCAGAGTACATAATTATAAAGGCAGTTTTTCTGGTTTACTAGTTATACAGAGTACATAATTATAAAGGCAGTGTTCCTGGTTTACTAGTTCTTCAGAGAAAATAATTATAAAGGCAGTTGGTTTACTAGTTATTCAGAGTATATAATTATAAAGGCAGTTTTCCTGTTTACAAGTTATTAATGTAAATATAAAGGCAGTTTTCCAGTTTACAAGTTATTCATGTAAATAAAAAGGCAGTTTTCCTGTTTACAAGTTATTCATGTAAATATAAAGGAAGTTTTCCTGTTTACAAGTTATTCATCTAAATATAAAGGCAGTTTTCCTGTTTACAAGTTATTCATGTAAATATAAAGGCAGTTTTCCTGTTTACAAGTGATTCATGTTAACATAAATGCAGTGTTCCTGATTTACTGGTTATTCAAAGTAAACGTAAAGGCAGTATGCAACTGCTTCTCCCTGCCAGGCATCTATTGACTACTGTCATGTATCCTGCCCCAACAAAACACAGTTCTTAGGTTTCAGGTCACAACCTGCAACAAGTTCAGTGAAGAGTGACATGTTCAGTTCATTAGCTGTAATTTGAACCAGTTGTTCAGTTTTTGTGAGGATCTGATAACTTCCACATGACTTTACTGACCCATTATGTGAAGTAACTTTAAGCTTTACTTTGTGAAGGCGGCGCTGTTCAATTCACACCAAGACTTATAGTAGAAATGCCAACCAGCCTTTAAGCAAGTTCCCAGAGTTTATGGACATGACCTAATCCTTCTCTCACCAAAAGCAGCAAGCCAGCCACACGGAGCAGCAACACCCTCTATGATCTCTGAACCAAAACGTCGTGGATATGTGGAAATATGAGAACTCTCAAAGAGAAGAGACGATAGTAAACATGAGGTGAAAAGAATGGAGAAGGCAAGGTTTTTGATCAGGCAGACGACACTCAGTTGCTAAGCCAGTGTCTGGCAGGAACTCGTACAGGTGTGAACTTCTTCCTTGTCATACCTGCCCAACCAAATCAGTATCGTTTTCATTGTTAATCTCTTCAGTATAAGCAGGGAGGTGAGGAAGGAACTTGTGGATAAGTGTCAGTAGTATTTAGCTTGGGCAGTGCAAAAAAGTGAAACTTAGCCCCACAGGATGATGGTTTCGAGTACCACAGTTTTCTGACTGCCATCACACCCATTGTTGTCCTCAATGTAACAAAATCAGGAAAGAGAGGGGAGGGTAGAGGCTATGGAAAAGGGAGGGGCTAGACAACCTTAGAGGAGGAAAAGGAGAAAGGTTACACCAGTTTTTCCAGTTTACTAATTATTTTAAGTAAGCATGAAGGTAATGTGAGAGGTAACTGGTTTCTCTTAATCCTATCAGCCATCTATTTAACAGTGTTATGTATCCAGCCCAAACAAAGCAAGGTTTTCTTTTCAGGCTTCAGGCTACAGCCTTAAAAAATCTGAGTGAAGAACGCATGTTCAATTTAACAGCTGTGATATCAGCTTTTTCTTAGTTTCAAGTTTGCTTTGTCTTTTTCCAGTCTAACTGTTGTGTGAGAAAGTGACACATTTTCACACGCTTTTAATGAGCCATAATCCAAATTTGATTCCAGTTTTGCATTTTGAAGTCAGTAATCTTCGGTTTACACCACTAGTTTTGGTAGAAATGAAACCAGTATTCAAACAGTATACGATAGTTTACAAACCTGATCTAATCCTCCTATCACCCAAAGGAACAAGCCAGCCACGTGAAGCAGCAACAGCCTCTGTAATCTCTGGACCACAACATAGTGGGGGTGTGGAAACGTGAGAACTCTGGAAGAGACCATAGTGAACTTGGTTTGAAAGGAACAGACAAGATACGGTTTTTAAATCAGGCAGACGACACTCAGTAGCTGAGGAAGTATCAGGCAGGAGAACGCGCATGTGCTCATTCATTCCTTGTCATGTCTGCCAGGCCTTAGCCTGTCCTCTTTGACGTCAGTCTTTTCAGTATTAATAAGCTTTCAGGCGGGGAGGGATCTGTTGGAGGTTTGTCAGTTGTAGTTAGTTTGGATGAGGCTGCAAAGCATACATGAAACTAGGCCACACAGGACGATGGTTTTGAGTATCACAGCTTCATGATGAACATCACAGCTGTTGTTGCCCTCATTACAACAAAAACAGGACAGGGGAAGGGAGGGTGGAGACAGAGGGAAAGAGAGGGGACTGGACCGGCCTCACGGGAGAATGGTTAAGAAGGAAATGGGACAAGAGCTTTCCTGGTTAACTCATTGTTCAATGTAACCATAACAGTACAATGTAACTATTTTTCTGTCAGTCTTCCATTTACCACTGTTTTATATCCAGCTCAAACAAAACAAGTTCTCGGGTTTTAGATCTTGACCTCCAACATGTTTGGAGTAGAATACTCCTTCAGTGTATAAATCATATGGAAGATGAACCACCTTTTTCTATGTAATTTAAGTATTGGAAGGATCTGGGAATCTCCAAACTTTTATAATATAAACATTAATCCAGACAAGCTTGAACTCCTGTTGTGCTTTGTGAAGTCGGTGTCCTTCAACTTACACAAAGACTTAGGGTAAAAAATATGAACCAGCATTCAAGCACGCTCCTACAGTTTATGAGATGGTCTAATCCTTTCTAGATATTCTCTGTCAAAAAAAGTTAACAAAACAAAACAAAACCCAAGCCAGCCACATGAACCAGCAACAGTCTCTGAAAACCTCTGGACCAGAACCTAGTGGATGTGTGGAAACGTGAGAACTTTGGAAGAGACGATTGTGAACGTGGTTGAAAAGGAACACAGAGGACAGGGTTTTCAGTCAGCCAGATGACACTGAGTTGCTGGGCCAGTATTGGGGCAGGGAAACGACAGGCTCTCATTCATTCCTCGTCAGGCCTGCCAAGTCATATCAGTGTAGCCGTTGTTGTGAATCTTTTCAGGATGAAACTGATGTGAGGAAGAACATTTTGGATGTGTGCGGATTGTGTTAAACTTTGGGCAGTGGTACAAGGCTTAAAGTGATACTAAGCCACCCGGGATGATGGTATCTACTATCACAGTTTTGTGGTAGTTGTCACAGCCATTGTTTTCCTCATGACAACAAAAAAGCGTTGGTGGAGGGAGGGTACAGACTGAGGAAAGGGGGTGAATAGATGACCTCAGAGAAGGACAAGGAAAAAATGTAACAACAAATTTGCCTGGCTTATTAAGTCTTGGAAGTGAATAGAAAGGTAGTATGTAACTACTTTTCCTTATCAGCTGTCTATTTATGGCTGTTCTGTACACAGCCCAAACAAAATAAATGTTGATGTTTCAGGCAACAGCCTTCAGCAAGTTCAGAGAAGAACATACGTTCAGTTTATCAACTACTGGTGTAATGGACCAGTGTCTAACAATCTACCACTTTTTGTGAGGATCTGAGATTTTTCACTTTTTAAAAATAAGATTCTTCTTCTTTATCGAACCCTCAGACAGCAACTGTTGTTGTCTATCATAATTATGAGTGAAAATGTGTTGCCCCAAAGTGACCCAGCAGCAGTACAGGGCCCCTCTGGCTGGTGGCCTCACGGCGGTCTGATAGTGATTGGCTCCCTGTGGACCTCCGACTCTGAGGATGAGACATAACAAATCTGGGTATGGTTGTGGCGGGGAGATTGGAATGAGCGGCGTGGGAACAGCAGGACGGGGGACGTCACAGAAGATGAGGCAGCACCCAAAAAAATGTGTTGCCCTGCTGCTAAGTCAGGCCCAGCACTTTCGACTTTGACTAGGAGAGAATTGAAGTCCTGGCAGAAAAGGCAGGAGGATGGACCAAGAAGGCAGAAAAAAGACAAGAAGCAGGTGGCAGGCAGAAAAGGGACAAGGCAGATACAAAGAGAGTTGGGAGTGTTCAGTTAACACCACGATTTTTGTTAGCAATTTGAACCAGCAATCACAAGCAAGCTCCTGAAGTTAATGAGTATGACCTAATCCTCCTATCACACAAAGAAACAAGCCAGCCGCATGACGCAGCAACAACCTCTGCCATCTCTGGACCAAAACATAGTGTATGTGTAGAAATATGAGAACTCCCCGAGTCGATAGTGAACACGGTTTGAAAGAAATGGAGAAGACAGGGCTTTTGACCAGACAGACGACACTTACCTGTTAAGCAGGTAACTGGCAGAAAAAAACAACACAGGTGCTTATTCATCCCCTTTGTCATACCTCCCCAGCCATGTCATAGGGACTTGTGTTATCACTCTTTTCGGTATCAGCATGTAGGTGAAGAATTGAACTGTTAGATCGGTGTTGCGTTCAGGATTAACAGTCTGGACAATGTCACAAAGCATGAGATGAAACTGGTTCAGCCTGGCACACAAGATTTAAGTTTCCAACATAATACTTTCAATATTGCTATCACCATCTTGCTGCCTTCAACAACAACAAAAAAGTAATGGAGGTGGGCGGATTGGGAAAGAGACAGGAGAGAAGAGGTTGACACCGGAGAGACATTTGCAAACAAGGAAAAGGAAAAGCTTCTCACATAAAGTATCAATTTACAGGGTATTCAAAGTCATCATAGAGAATCTTTAACCCATTTTTCCCTTGTCAGTCATCTGTTTCCCATCGTTATGACTGACTCCAGTCCTCCTGTCTACAAAATGTCACAGGAAGATGCAAAATTTAAGCACCTTACACAACCTTATTCCAGGAAAAAGGGTCTACATTTGGAATATTGAGCATTCAGCTGATTAAGAAAGCTACACTAGCAATTCATATATAAAATCGATTTACGAATTCTTCACTTGTTAAAGGTGAAATTGCTCTAAAATAGCAACAACAACAAAAGTTGACACCTTAACGGGTGCATTTGGAAAGTGAGAGGTAGGAGTAACAAGGTGTGGTATGCCTATGAAATGGTTTCTATATCAAAAGACTTCGTCACTTTGGCAGGAAGTGTTGTGTGTTCATTTTTAAGGTGGGAGTAATGCTTTCTCTTAATATACATTCTGTCTTTCCTTGCTTAAAAAAGCATGTTAGCCTTAAAAAGTGGGTTGGGCTGTTGTTGCTGTTGTTGCTGTTGTTGCTGTTGTTGCTGCTGCTACTGCAGTTGTTTTTAGTTGTTAATACTGATGCTGCCGGAACTGTTTCTCCTGCTCCTGTGATCTTTATCAGGACATAAAATTTCAAATCATCCCTCCATTTTTGTTGTTGTTGATAGCTTTGTTAAAGGCAGGATTCCTAGATACTCTGGTAACTAAACTCAGTACCGACTCCCTGTCTCTCTGTCTCTAGGTTCTCTCTCTCTCTCTCTCTCTCTCTCTCTCTCTCTCGCTCTCTCTCTGAGCAGTGTGCACGTGTGTGTTAAATAGGATGATAGGCTGCGCGCATGCGCACGTGTGTGTGTGTGTGTGCCTGCCTACTTGTTTTCTTGTGTGTCTTCCTGGTTGTGTGCGTGCCAGCCTGCTTGCAATGTGCTTGTGCATGTAGTACGTCTGCGCACGCGTGCATGTATAATGTGTGTGTGTGTGTGTGTGACTGTGCGAGAGTGCGATCCCAACTACAATAATGAGTTTGAATAGGACGTTTACAGCAAACACAGCCGGAGCAATAACAGGGAGACAGTTATTTCAATGAGTCATTTCAAAGTCCACACTCCCACCAACACCCACAATCTTAACATTCAAAAAAGCACGAACTGTCCAATACATACCCCCCTTTGCCCTCCACTACACAACACACACAACACACACACTTCCTTCATATTACGCCTGTTCCATTATGGTTTATATCGGGAGGGGATGGAGGTTTTTTGGAGTCCACTCCCTCCCCTTCCCCCACTTTTATCATGGGTTTGGTTACTTACGCAGCAGACGGGGGGGGGGGGGGGGGGGGGGGGGGGGGGGGGGAGGGGGGGGGGGGGGGGGGGGGGGGGGGGGGGGGGGGGGGGGGGGAGTGGAAAGGGTTTAAAGATAAGGCTTTGGTTCTAGTTACCTGGATACATTTTGGCCTATACGTAGTTGTATTTGTATCCCATTTTGAGTCACGGCAGATTTCTCTGTGTGATTTCAGGCTTCTCCCCGGGGAGAGCGCGCGACACCACAAGAGCAGTGCCGCCTTTTTTTTGTTGTTGATCCTTTTCCTGTCTGCATGTGTATTTGTTTTCCTATTCGAGCGGGGTTTTTTAAAGGAGAATTTTGCCAGGGACAACTCTCCTGTCGCCGTAGGGTTTTTTGTTGTTGTTTCCTTTTTTTTTTACGTGAGCTAAACGCGTGTTGAACACAGGACTTGGTTTATCGTCTCATCCGAAAGACTAGCACCCAGACCACTCCTTACGATCTAATGGATGGGAGAACAGTTTCGGGCACAAACGGGTTTGTTTGTTGGTATTATTTTTTCTTTGGTTGTTTTGTTTGTGTTGTTGTTGTTGTTTTTTTTGGGGGGAGGAGGAGGGTTGTTTGGTTTTTGTTGGTTTGTTAGGGGAGTTTGGTTTGTTTTCTTTTTTTGCGTGTCTTTTGCATTGCCGTTTTAAATCCTTCAAGAAACAAGAATGTATGCCGTCATTACAAGTAAGCGATGTACATGATATTTGATTTCTCCCTAAAAGCCTTGAAGAATCGTTGGGGTACTGTACTGAATTTTTCAGGATATAAATGTGTGTGTGCGTGCGTGCGCGCGCGCGCGCGTGTGTGTGTGGTATACATCATATGGTTCATATGCACTACATAACTCACAACGTATCAGATAAGCTTCAGAATATTCTGTGTATCAAGAACAGGAGGGCAATATCAAGAACATATGAATTGATGTAATCAATCTTATCCTCAGTAGATTATCTTCATTCGAGAATGTCAAATGCAATAAAACATAGAATTGTTTTCTTTTCAAATTTTGAAAATAAAAAAGACACTGAATGTAGAGACATAAATCATTAAACAGGCTTTGATATGTATACTTACGCATGATTTGGTGATGCATGCATAGAGAAACAAACGCAAGAACGTACCCCCCCCCCCCCCTCCCTCTCTCCTCTCTCTCTCTCTCTCCTCTCTCTCTCTCTCTCTCTCTCTTCTCTCTCTCTCTCTCTCTCTCTGAAAAAAGTATGTGTATGCTTATTTTGTTACACTTTAAAAATAAAGATTCGTCATTCATTCATTCAAAGGAAGATTCATTCATTCATTCATTCATTCATTCTCTATGACAATATGACGTTTCCATAGTCGTTCTCGTTGATATCTTTGAGAGTATTTTTTTTTTTAATTATTATTCTCAGTTCTTCTTAATCTGGTAGTCTACGCTGTCTTTATCACCGTTCCTATTCAGAACACGGCCAGAGCACTTGGAGGAACAATTCTGTGCACAAACCTTTTGAAATCATCATCATCGTCGTCGTCGTCGTCATCATCATCATCCTTATCATCATCATCAACATCATCATTATCATCATCGCCGTCATCATCATCCTTATAATCATCGTCATCATCCTTATCATCATCCTTATCATCATCATCATCATCATCATCATCCTTATCATCATCCTTATCATCATCGTCATCATCATCATCATCATCATCATTGTCACAGACGTCACTGCAAACACCACTGCTGCGGTTACCCTAAGGCCATCACCATCAACGATAATAAATTATCATCTCTGTCATCTTAGAATCTCCCCATCTCCTTTCAGGTTTTACATTAACAACCAAAGCCTTCAAATGACCTCTCTCTCTCTCTCTCTCTCTCTCTCTCTCTCTCTCTCTCTCTCTCTCTCTCTCTCTCTCTCTCTCTTCACACACACACACACACACACACACACACACACACACACATACATCTCTTACACTTCACTCCCCCTCTCCCAACTCCCTTGTATTTGTTATTGGTCTAAATGCCCCTTGTCTCGTTAAATTAACAACTTGTTCAGTAGAACTTGCATAAAATCAGGACGATGGGCCACACCCCCAAACAGTTCCTTCTCTTGACACGGCTAACGTGGTTAGGGACAAGCCCAGAGGGAGTGCCGCCGATATGCAGGCAAGGTGGGGGTCACATCTGCCCGGCGCTGTCCACGGCTCCCCAGCGATTCTTCAGGGCACACAAAAAAGCCCTCGGCAATTAGGACGCTGAAAGAAGTTTGTATGGGTAGTTCCTAGTGTCAAAAGTTCTTGGCTTTTTTTCTTCTACTACTACTACTACTACTACTACTACTACTATACTACTACTGGCTGGTGGTACTATGGTGCTACTCTAGTACTACTGCTCTGCTCTACTGCTCTGACTGCTGCTAGCTTCTCTCTTTCTACTCTACTACTACTGCTGTGTGTGTATGTGTCGTGCTGCTGCTGCTGCTACTACTGCTTCTGCTGCTGCTGCTACTACCACTGCCTCTGCTACTCCTGCTGCTGCTGCTGCTGCTGTTACTACTACTACTACTTTTTTTAATACTTTTTTTCTTTACAATAGTGTCTTTTTTTCTCCAGAAAACTACTACTACTTTTACTACCACCACTACTACTTCTACGACGACGACGACGACGATGATCAATGATGATGACTGCTGCTGCTGCTTCTGCTTCGCTACTGCAACTGCTGTTGCCGCTGTTACTACTATAACTACTACTTCTGCTGCTGCTG
>CM054135.1:58202127-58204627 GCA_028751875.1 Rapana venosa
CACAGGGTTTATTTCGTATGAAAATGCAATTATAAATCTTTAGACGCAAGCGAGTTTCCATACTTTTCCTTTTTTATTTTCTGTTCCTGCAGTGCTTCTCGGTGGATCATAAGTAGGCCATAAGCGGCAAGCACGGCCTTTGATCCCCGCACGTCACTGTCCTGTTCAATGCAAACTTGTTGGGGTGTGTCGGGTCCTACAGCAAACAGTGGGGATGTGATAGAGGCGGGGGACACTGCCACCTTCACAACTATTTCTATATTATGAGCGGTATATGTTTGGTCGTATGCCAGCGTGTACTTGACTGTCAGGTAGAATGATGAGCCTGTTATCTTTCACATTTTTTTTTTTTTAAGCAGTCACACCTAAGAGTTCTCTCTCTGTCTGTCTGTCTCTGTCTCTCTCTCGCTCGTTCGCTCTCTCTCTCTCTCTCTCGCTCTCTCGATCTCTCGCCCCATCTGGTCAAAAAATAGCAAAACTTTCATCATCACATATCATCCATGCTTTACAATCACCGCCAGAACCATGATATGGATTCCATGCCCTGTTCGTTTCGGGCTGTCGTTTCCTTGATTATCTTTCTTTTCAATACCGTTTGTGCCCCCTCCCCCCAACCATTCTCTTGTGAATGGGAAGGAAAGCTAATCACAATAAACCATAGAGGCTGCCATTCTCTCTCCCTCTCCCTCTCTCCCTCTCTCTGTCTCTCTCTGTCTCTCTTTCTGTTTCTGTCTCTTTCTCTAGCTCTGTTTTTCATTGCTATATTTTCAGTTAAAAATAAAGGTTTTAGTTTCCTTGAATATGTGTGGAGAGTAGAATACCAACACTACCCACCCCGGCTTCTTTTCTTGTTTAATTTGGTTTTCCTAGCTCGGCTTTTGAGGGTCGGTTGGTGAATTGGTTGGTTGGTTGGTTAATCGGTCGTCCGGTGGGTTCGTTGGTTGGTTGATTGGTCGGTCGGTCGGTTGGTCGGTCGGTTGGTTGGCTGGTTGGTTTGGTTGAAGATTAGTTGAAAGATTGATTGCTTGGATATTTTGGACGGGATTTGTCGGGTTTCTTTAATGTTGTTGGTTTGTCGGGGCACTGTTCTGTAGAGTAATTCCTCTCGTCTTGTTTTGATTCCGCTAGATTTTTCCTTTGCTGCTTTATCTTCTGCGGTATCACTGAGGGTGGTCCCACGCCGCTCATTCCAAGTTCACTATACACAGCCACATCAGTTGCTCAGTTTCTAGTGGTCTCATTGGGCCAACAGACTACAGAAAACTGTCAATATTTGGCCTCCGTAAAGCCACTGACCAGAACAGACCCTACATGGCTGCTGGCTTGTTCAGGTGATGGTCAGTGAATTTATTTATCTCAGTGGTGTGTGTGTGTGTGTGTGTGTGTGTTGTGTGTGTGTGTGTGTGTGTGTGTGTGTGTGTGTGTGTGTGTGTGTTTGTGAGTGCGTGTGTGTGTGTTGTGTGTGTGTTGTAGTGTGTGTATGTGTGTGTGTGTGGTGTTTTTGAGTGCGTGTGTGTGTGTGAGTGCTGTGGTGTGTGGTGTGAGTGTGTGTGTGTGTGGTGTGTGTGTATGTGGTGTGCGCGTGTGTGTGAGTGAGATGTCGAGGAACAGTAACCAGAGATGGTAGATTGTGCGGTGTGTGGCGTGCGGCGGTCGTCGTTTGGGTGTGGTGGTGCGATGTGTGTTTGTGAATGTGTGTGTGTGTGTGTGTGTGCGCGCGTGTGTGTGTGTGTGTATGAAAAGTTTCCGTCAGCAGATTTAGGGGAGTGGAGATGGTCATTGGGGGAACATAATGATGTCACAGCTCAGTAGACATCTTACTCACTGACAATCTGGTTCACTGACCAACATGTTTACTGTGTGGGCAGGAATGGCAGGACACACACTGGGTCATGTTCTGTCTTTATATACTGGGTCTGGACAGGTAACATTCAGAACCTCTGAAGCAACCCGGCAAGCAGCAGCGCAGAGTCTATTCTGGTTCGTGGTCTGTGGCTGTTTAGCATGATAACGCGCATAATTGCAGCTGGGCTATCTCAGCATTGATCAAGAGCTACCGCATCAAGAATCACATGTGCTGGACATGGTTGGCACGTGACCGCATAAGTACTGCAGTTGAGGTGCGAAAGAGGGAGAGCAAGTCTAGGATGCCTTATCGCCATAAGACCAATGATGGAACTTAACATGCCTGTCATCGACGGCTGTGATGTGTTGACTGCAAATATGATGATGGGGAGGACGTCAGTGCAAGCCAGCCGAAATTTACAGCGCGACAATATGGTGACTGCCAGTATAGTCCCATTCACCCAAGCTGTAAATGGGTACCATGCCTCTTTAAGGGTCAGGGAGGTAAAGCAAGCGAGGAGTCATGGTGCCGCCTCAAGATCCGATGCCATCACTCCCTATGACCACATAGGTTATGGCGACACCTTTCCTTACCTTACAATGTGCTGGCTATAAGACTGTCGATGGAACGGTTGTTTGTAGACGATGGTTGTGA
>CM054135.1:58212127-58224627 GCA_028751875.1 Rapana venosa
CACAGACTCACACACACATTCACACTAATTCACTAAACTCACTCATCACACGCGCGTGCGCACACACACATTACATACACACTACCCCACACAACCCCACACCACTCACAAACACACCACACACACACTCACAAACACAACACGCGCGCGCGCGCACACACACACACCACTCACTCCACACACACACGCACGACACCACAACAACTTGCACACTACCGCGCGCGCGCGCAACACACACACAACCACTCAGTCACACACACACACAACACACACACACACCACACACACACCACACACACAACACTAAAAATGCAATTAACGACAGTGGGACGGGTCTATTAGCTTTGGCAACAGGTGAGAAAAAGGAATACGATCATCTGCCTACCTCTCTCTGCCTCCTTTTATATTCATATTCTTGGTATAGGTGCGTGGGAAACTACATACACACGCGCACACGCGCGAGCGCGCACCCCACACCACACACACACACCACACACACACACACACACACACATACTAGACCACACACACACATAGTCGGATGAGACTATAAACCGAGGCCCCGTGTGCGAACGCATGTAGAACATCTTGCGCACACGATAAATCCTGTTCCGCTTTTCGAAAGAGTAGGCCATTGTGTGCCGGTAGGAACAGATGACAAAATTTACAAAACCGAATACACACGGGGACTAGATGTAAAAAAGCAAATGAGTGCTTATTCCATTATCCTCGATATAAAAGAATAAATAAATATTTACAAAAAATATTACAGCTATAAACTCGGAAAATACAACACACACACACGCGTGCGCGCACACATATACAACCACGCGCGCGCGCACGCACGCACACACACACATACACACTACACATTCACACACACTACATATTCACACACACATTCACACACACGCACAGCACACATACATATTCACACACATTCACACACACACACACACACGCGCGCGCGCGCGCGCGCGCGCAGACACACACACATTCACTCACATATTAAACACCACAGAGAGGGAAGAAGAGAAGAGGGGAAAGAGAGAGAGACGAAAAGAGAGAGAGAGAGAAGAGAGAGAGAGATGAGGAGAGAGAGAGAGAGAGGGGGGAGAGAGAGAAGAGACGGAGAAGAGAGAGATGAGAGAGAGAGAGAGAGAGAGAGAGTCTATAATACAGTTATAAACTCGGAAAGTGGGTAACTAAACCAGTATAGTTTGCTGTAAGCCTCCTCAGAGAGAAGTTACCGCCTGAGATAAAGAGCTGCTTATTATACAGTGAGACAAGGCATGGTCACGAGTCAAGACATCTTTTACAATCAGTGGAAGATGGTCATAAATTCAGAAATGACCGTGTGATGGGTTTTGCTGGATGGCAGGTTGAATACATCTATGTCTTGAGCATTTTCTTCATTGAAAATCAACAACAGCAACAATATCAGTAAGAACAACAGCAGCAGCAACAGCAAGAACAATGTCAACAACGGCAGCAATAACATCAACGTCAGCAGCAACAACAACATCAGTAGCAGTAACAGTAACAGACAAAATAGCATCACTAAAACACAACAATAACATCACGAACAACATCAAGAACAGCAGTAGTAACAATAACAGCAATAACAACAACACCATCAATTTTGATAGTGAGACTGTGAGCTTGGAAGGATAAGATTTGTTCTTGACAAGAGAACTGTCCATCAACTGTGTGATGGTTTGGGACGTGTACATACAGGGAGCATTAGTAAACGTGTATTTCATGATAGACGACCAGGCATGCAAACATGCATGTGGGTGCAGACAGAGAAAGGAGAGAGGGACAGATAGAGAGAGGGGGAGAGAGCGTGGAGGGAGGGTGCAGGAGCACGAAGGAGAGAGATGAGGGGGTGGGGAAACACATACAGACACGAAGAGACTGAGACATAGATAGAGACAAGTAGACACTGAGACATATGCAGGCAGACAGAGACAGAAAGACAGACAGGCAGATAGACAGACAGACAGAGAGACAGACAGACGGGCGAGCAAACTGAGCCAAGCAGAGAGCGAATGCTTACGTGTGTAGCCATGCATTGGAAACACCAACTGTTTCTACCCGCCTATTTATCTTTCTTTACAGCGAATAAATCTCCACAAAAACGAAAAACACATCTGCGGGGGCTTCAGTTGATCATTTCTTTTCCTGTTACCTCTTTTCATCCCTCCGAACCCCCCCCCCCCCCCCCCCCCCCCCATCACTCTCTCTCTCTCTCTCTCATCTCTCTCTCCCTTGCATCCTCTAACACCCCCTCCCCCACCCCAACCCCTTTCTGGCATATTCTACCAGAATCAACCATTTTTCTCGTGTATGTTCAATCCTTGCGAAGTCGGGTTAGGTATGACGTCTTTGGCAATACAGCTACTGTTTGTTTGTTTTTTACACATACACAGACAATGCCAACATAACTCAGGCACAGCTTTTTTTTAAGTGGAAAGGGAACAAAATGTTTTGTTTTTTTCTCGTAAAAAAAGAAAATGTGCATATTTGTAGATGCATTTGTATTTATATACCACTGTAAGTCACGGGAGATTTCTCTGTGTGAAATTCGGGCTACTCTCCCCGGGGAGAGTGTGTCCCCACAAGTGCAGCGCCACCCATTTTTTTTTCTTTTCTTCTCTGCAACTTAATTTCCCTATCAAAATAGCTGTTTTTTCCCACAGTCTTTTGCCAGGGACAACTCTCTTGTTGCCGGGGGTTCTTTAATGTGCGCTAAATGCTATGTTGCACACGGTTTATCGTCTCATCCGAAAGAATAGCGGCCACACCACCACTCAGGGTCTAGTGAACGTGGGAAACTGTTTCAGGCCCAAACGGGGGTTCGAACCCGGATTTTTCGCTTTCTAGTCACTGTGCCTTACCTCTAGACCACTCATTCACGTCACCGCTAGCCCGACCTCAGGAGGATTGAACATACTGTCTCCCAGTCTGCTTTCCGATGGCTCGTGGCCTAGCATGAGGTCTGTGGGGATGCGGCTTGTTCAACAAATCCACCAGGTTATGTTTTCCGCCCCTGTGGAGATGCTGAAGGCTTCCATTCATTACATACGGTATCCTCCCTACCTTGTAGAAATTCTCTGCTAGAAATTTCTTCTTTTCTATCTTTGTTATTGTTGTTTGTTTGCTTGTTTCAGCTTTCTCTCTCTCTCTCTCTCTCTCTCTCTCTCTCTCTCTCTCTCTCTCTCTCTCTCTCTCTCTCTCTCTTCCTCTCCTCTCTCCTCTCTCTCTCTCTCTCTCTCTCTCCCTCTCTCTCTCTCCCTCTCTATTAGTCCCTAATCAGGGTAAGGGCCGGATGAAAAAAAATGTATGCGCATGCTTATTCTGTTACCCTTGAAAAATAAAGATTCATTCATTCAAAGATTCATTTCATTCATTCATTCTCTCTCTCTCTCTCTCTCTCTCTCTTCTCTCTCTCTCTCTCTCTCTCTCTCTCTCTCTCTCTTTCCCCAAAGTCTATAACAATTTTTTTTCTGTATGCTTTGTTAATCGTTGTTGAGCAGGTAATACAAGAAGTAGGGACACTAAGATGAGCACTTGATAGACATCATGCTTAACTCTCTAATGCACTTCTGGCTCTTTCATGTACTTTTTATTATTTTGTCAAGTATTTTCGACATTTTTACGATCATTTTTTTAAAATCTGTAAATAATAATCAAACAGAAAATTGCTGTTATCTATTTGATTTTGCCACAGGTTTGGTGTCTGACAGAAATCCTTACCACAGACGGAGACCCCTAGAGCGCAGTGTACTAAACTGCAATACAGAATAATATGGTAAACCTTTCATTGCCTCCACTACAAACCACAGAAATTCTTTACCTGATTACATGAAAAAACAGTGACTCCTTACGCCTGTTAAAACAGTATTTTGGTTTGCGCTATTATGCGTTTATTTGTTGATTGATTGTGTGTTAGCTATGCTTGCTTGTAACCCACATGAATTTCTCTCCCTTTTGAGATATTAAAGATTTCGTATTTGTCAGCTGAAGATGCTGTGGTGCCCATCTATTTATATTTTGGTGAGAGGAAGGAGCAATTAATTCATTGTCGCCTACGTCTTGGGATTAGTAACGTGAGAATGGATATGTTTGATGGTCACATAGAAAGCCATCCAGCTTGTGATTGTGGCAATGCCCTAGAGACAGCTGAACAGTGCTTGCTTTACTGTCCACATTATAAGCATGGGCTTACATAATGCAGTTTCCACCCTGTCTCCCAACTATATATAAGTATGCAAATTCTGTTAACAGGCAGCACTGACCTTTCACATGAAACAAACACTTTTATCTTCAAAACTGTGCATGGATTCATTTTTCTTCGTCGTCGAACGCTCAGACAGCAACTACTGTTGTCTGCCATATGAGCAAAAAAGTGTTGCGCTGCCGTTAAACGCCTGACAAGTCAGGCCCAGCACACCCGACTTCAACGAGGGAAAGAATTGGTTTTTTTAATCTTTCCGTTAAAAAGGCAGAAGAATAGTCCAAGAAGGAAGAAAATAGACAAGAAGAGGGTGGCAGGAAGAAAAGGGACAAGTCCAGAAAAAACGGAAGGATAGAAAAGAGGGCATTCCTAGCATAGAATTTCCACAAGGTAATATTTTCAGCATGATCTGAGCTTTTGCCATCACATTATTAATAAAACACTTGGTCACCAAGCCTTTGCCCCAATTTTAAAGTCGATTTCGTGCCAGATATTATCTAGTGAAGTCTAGTAAAGTACAGAATACAGACAGCACCTTTAAGGAAAACTGAAAACTAGAACTAAAATTGGCAGAATCAGTGGATTTTTTTCCTGCTTGGTTTCATTTGAAAGTGAAGTTTTCGACCAGATAATAAGTTTTCGTTTATAATGAAGCGTCGTTATTTTGCAAGCAAAACCCAGACTGACCTATAAAACCATTTGAGAATGGGAAGTTGTGACAAATACCGATCTTGGATATCCTCCACCAAAAGGGAGCAACTCGAGTTTTATGGAGATTTACCTCCGTGAACAAAATCTGAACCTGAAAGAAGAACATTTGAAGAAACGAACGGCCCATAAAACATAGCTGCCACCCCCCACCCCCCTCCTCCATCCTCCACCCTCTCTTTATTCCCACAAGCTGTCAAGAGGAAGAGGGCAGGGGAGGGAGATGGGAGAGAGGTGAATCATCACAGGGCCAAGATTGCACGACCGTTTTCCTTCCAGAGCCCCATTAGACATTTGAGTCATCGCAACACTTTCTTGACATACTTTTTTTTCCTCGGCATATATTTTGACTTTCTGTTCAAAATAAGTGAGTGTGTATGCAAATGCACAACATGATTCTGGACTTATGTCTGTTGGGAATAACTTGCACGGCTATTTGAAACTTCGCAGTTCTTTTAGGTGCATGATTTTGTAGGAATTCGATGTTGTTGGGGGTTGTTTTTATTTGTTTGTTTATTCGTTTGTTTGGGGTTTTTTTCTTTTGGAGGGGTTGGGGGGTTGGGGTGGTTACCGCAGGGCAACGCTTTTGAGCTACAATAATTATACACGTTGCTAAGGTCTGGATATGATACAGTTTAAGTCAAGTACGTTTTGTGGAAAGTGTCATACATTTTTGCAGTTGGATAAGGACAAGATCGTTTTGTTCTCAGTTTTAAAATATACGACCAGAAGTTTTATGGCGTTACAACTGTTTCTAAACTAATCTATTTGTTTTTATGAGTGTTCCAATTTCTGGTCTGCAATTCTGGTACAGTTCACGATGGTTCCAAATTCATAAATTTGGAAATGTCAAGAAATCGAAACTGAAAACATAATTATAGATTTTCTTTTCTGATTTTAGTTGTTCTTGGTGGGGTTATCATTTGAAGTTACACACACATACATACATACATACATACATACATACATACATACATACATACATACATACATACATACATACATATATACATACAAAAATATAGACATACAAAAATACATACATACATACATACATACATAGAGCTAGAGATAGGGGGGAGAGAGAGAGGGAGATATATATATATATATATATATATATAGAGAGAGAGAGAGAGAGAGAGAGAGAGAGAGAGAGAGGAGAGAGAGGGAGAGACAGACAGACAGACAGACAGATAGATAGACAATCGATGGATAGATGGATGGAGAGAGGGAGGAAGGGAGGGAGTAGTGTACTTTCGGTCTATTTTAAACAATTGAAAAGGTGTTTTTTTAAGACAATTTATTTTCGTTTAAGAAAAAAATGGCCACATAATTCTGGTCGTAATTTTGGACAATTTTTGCTTTGGTAGGTTTAAACAAGACTGACAATGGAAGGAAACTTTTTGATCTGGTAGGTTTACAGCACAATAACTTGATAAACTGTAAATGCTATATTGTTTCAGTAATAAGTAATATCTACGCGTGGAGATGGGTGTTCCTGTTGGCAGATTGACATCAACTACTGCATGTTTAGAGACATTCATCTTTCTTTTATTGCCTAACTGGTCCAGTGGGTTTGAATCGTGAAAACAGCGGTTTGTTTGAAGTTAACCCATTGCTTGTTCTGTCTTATACTCCTCTCATCCTCAGTCATTCTTTTCTGTACCCTGGTGCATGCGTGCATGTATGCGTGCTTGTGTGCGTGCGTGCTTGTGTGTGTATGCGTGTATGTGTGTGTGTGTGCTGTTGTATGTGTGTGTGCGTGTGCGTGTGTGTGTGTGTTTAAAAAAGGGTACATTTCTCACACCCACCGTGTTCATTATTAAAATAGACGCAGCTAAACAACAGTGTTGCTTCCACTCTGTCCTCCAATAACAAAACTCTGATTAAACCAGTTGCTAAACTTCTAACAGCAGCAAAGACAATTAGGCAGTGCTTAGTAGGTAGGTACTGGTACAATCATTTAATATAATGAAGAATGCAACACTGCTTTCCAGCTGGCCGTAAATTAGTTATAATAATAATAATAATAATAATAAATGGAACTTACATAGCGCTATATCTTGCAAAGACAAATCAAATGTGTTGTTGATGAACATGAGAATGGATGGTCGAGTCCTATATCATTATCATTTTGTTTCTTTTTATCATGTTCCTCTTCTTGTGTTTGTTCTGGAGCTAGATAACTCGTTCGATATAATGTAGCATTTCTTTTGCTAACACCAAACTATGATGTTGTAACCCTTTTGTCAAAAGACTTTATTAACCAAAACAAAACAAAAACCATAGGAAGAATAATTAAGGCATCTTTCTGTCTCTGCCTCTGTCTCTGTTGATCTGACTGGCTGGCTGTCTGTCTGTCTCTGTCTCTCTCACACACTCTGTGTGTGTGTGCGCGCGTGCGTGTATGTGTGTGTGTGTGTCTGGGGGAGGGGCGGGGTGGGGGTTGGGGTTGGGGGAGCATCATTTCAAGTCAGATAATAGAAGGGAAGGGAAGGGAAGAGAGAGGATGGAGGTTGGGCATGGTGTCTGCTGATGCCACATTCACCCCTGGACAGTCTTTGCTCTAATTCACCCCCACCCCCACCTCCCCCTTCCTCGGCTCCGTTTTCTATCAACTCTACCCCAAGGGAAGCATCTGGAAGACCCTCTTCAACAACATACACACGCACGCACACACATACACACACATACACACAAACCAGGCAGGCACTGCGCGGACTCGCGTGCACACACACACACACACACCACACACACACACACACACACACACGCACGCACACACACACACACACACACACACACACACACAGAGGGAGATCCTGGTGGTCAGAGTGATGCACTGGTGATCTGCTGACCCGGGTTCGAATCTCGTTCAAGAGGATTTTCCCTCTTGAGTTAACATAAGTGCAGACTCCACTTTCTCTAAAAGTCCTTCGGATGAGACTATAAACCGAGGTCCCGTGTGCGAACGCTCGCAGAACATCTTGCGCACACGTTAAAACCCATTCCACTTTTCAGAAGAGTAGGCCATTGTGTGCTGGTGGGAACGGATGACAAAATTTACAAAACACACACACTGGGACTGAAAAAAAGCACATGAATGCTTATTCCATTATCCTCGAAATAAAAAAAACAACTAATAGATAAAACACTAACATAATTATAGTCGCACGGATTAAAACAAACACACATGCACGGATTCACAAAAACACACACGCACACTCACGCAGGAATGCACAGAGACATGTACTTGCGCACACATAGTTGTACTCACGCGCACGTTCCACACACCACACACACACACACACACACACACACACGTGCTTGTGCAAGCACATGCAAACACTTGCAGGCTTAGACATGCACGCATAATTATACGGTGTAAGTATCCACGTGTGTGCACAAACACACAAATACAATCCTACACGTGCACACACCTCTGCAACTTTTACTCTCTCCTACCCATGTCCTGATGTTTCGCACTTGTTGTTGCGGGGTTTGTTGGTTTTTTGCTTTTAAACGCGCACACGCACACGCGCATACACATACACACAAACACACACACATTCACACATTCACAAACACACACACGCGCGCGCACACACACACACACACATAACACATTCACACATTCACACATTCACACACATACATTCACGCATACACACACAAACACACACACACACACACACACACAAATACACACACTCACACACACTCACACACACTCACACACACATTCACACATACACACACACAACACACACATTCACACATACACACACATGCGCACGCACACACACTCACATACACGCGCGCGCGCACACACACAACACACACACACTCACACACACATACACACAAACACACATTCACACACACACACACGCGCGCGCGCATACACACACATACACATACATTTTTTTCCCTCATTCTTCTCCCCCCCCCACCCCCCACCAACATTCTTTTCCTATTTCACCCCGGCCTCCCCTCAACTTAAATCAGTTTATTTTTCTTTCATGTCCTGGGATCCTGAAACCTCTTTGAAAAGTGTGGTGTGTGTGTGTGTGTGTGTGTGTTGTGTGTGTGTGTGTGTGTGTGTGTGTGTGTGTGTGTGTGTGTGTGTGTGTGTGTGTTGTATTGTGAGTGTGTGTATGGTGTGAGTGTGTGTATTTGTGAGTGTGTGTGTGTGTGATGTGAGTGTGTGTGTTGTGTGTAGTGTGTGTGGTGTGAGTGTGTGTGTGTATGTTGTGAGTGGTGTGTGTATTTGTGTATGGTGTGTGTGTGCTTTGTGTGTAGTGTGTGTGTGTGTGCGTGCTCTGTATGTCGTGGTGTGTCTGTTATGGTGTGTTGATGTATGTATGTTGTGTGTGTGATCTGGGTGTGTGTGGTGTTATGTGTGTAATGGTGTGTGTGTTTGTGCGTGCATTCATACGAGTGTGTGGTGTGTATGTGGTGTGTGTTGTTGTGTTAGAGTGCGCGCATGCATGTGTGTGTGTGTGCTCGCGCACGCGCTTGCATGTGCGCCAGCCGGCATGACTGTGTGTGCATGCGTTGGGGGCGTGCAAGCTTGCTTGCATACTCACATGAGTATGTGTGTGTATGCATGCGTGTCTCTCCCTGTACATGCACTATACGGAGCCTGCATCTCTTCATGCAAATGCATGGCAGTTTGTGCATGCCAACATACATACAGCGCGTTCACATTTCTTACACACCATAATGATAATGATCTCAAGTCTGCTTCCTTGGGCAGCGTGCCGCACTTGCGTGTGTGCTGCATGCATGCATACGTGCGCGTTTGTACATAGTGTTACGTGTGTGATGAGTGTTTGTGTCTGTCTGTGTGTGTGCAGTGCTGTGCTTGCGCGTTTGGTGCATGTATGCGTCCGTGTGTGTGTGTGTGTATGTGTGTGTGTGGTGTGTGTGTGTGTGTCTGTGTCTGTGTGTGTGCGCGCGCGTGTGCCTGGGGGGAAAATAGGGAGTGGGGAGGGAGGAGGAAAGTGGGAGGAAGTAGGAGAAGGACCTGGGGGCTAGGGCGGGGGTGGGGGTGTGGGCGGGGGTGGGGGAGGGGGGGGGGGGGGTTGGGGAAGGGAGCAGACGATGTGGATGCGCAAGAAGGGTCAAGGCCTATAGAAGATGTCAGTGTCCCTCAGACTTTAATCACATCTGGGGCTGTGAGGAAATGGGGGATGCCGGTTTGATGGATGGTCCTCCCTCTGTCTGTCTGTCTGTCTGTCTAGCTGGATGTTTGTCTGCCTGCTGTCTGTCTGCCTGCTGTCTGTCTGTCTCTCTATCTGTCTCTCTCTCTCATATAGTTATCCTAAGTCATATTTTTGTAACTTTTGTCGTTACTATTGCTTTTTTTCCCCCCACCAAAATACTAAGCAGTTCGGCAACCCCCTTCATGTATGGGCCAATGGCCTTTTTGTGAATAAATTATTCGAGTTCTCTCTCTCTCTCTCTCTCTCTCTCTCTCTCTCTCTCTCTCTCTCTCTCTCTCTCTCTCTTCTCTCTCTCTCTCTGACTATGTGTGTGCGTGCGTGCGTGCGTGAAAACGGCAACACTTGTGTTCTGAGTACCAGGGATGATGGCACCCTATCATCATTGTGACCTCTTCACTTCTCCCTAGGGGGAACTACAGCTCATGAATCCGATCAGACAAAAGGAATGTTCCTTGACATCTCAAAATGCCGCAAATACTGTCGTCAGAAATTCTTCATGTTTGAAGTTTATCACACGCACGCACAAAAGAAAAAAGAACAGAAAAATCTTTTACAAAACTACTGTCATGATACTCAAAATTCTTGATTACTAGCGTTACTTTTTCTTCACTACCAAATGTTAGGGTTTTTTGTGGGATTTTGTTTTTGTGTTGTTGGGGAGGTGGGGGAGAGGGGGTTGTTGTCTTTCTGCTGTTGTTGTTTTGTTTGGTTGGGTTTTATTTTGTTTTTTGGTGTTGTTTTTGTTGTTGTTGTTTTGTTGTTGTTGTGTTGTTGGTGTTGTTGTTGTTGTTTTTTTGGGGGGGGCATTCCTCATCTAGAACAGCAAGGTTGACCAATAGTGATTTTGCGTATGCGACCTTTTTTTTTAACGCACCATTAAGGTAGCCGCATTTCAACTCTGGGGATAACTGCCGGTTAAAATCATGTTTATTTAGAAAGACAGCAACATACATAACACACACAAAAACAGTTAAAAACAACAACAACAAGCAAGTATCTTAAAACGTACCCTATCAATAATTGTTCTTCCTCCTACTCCTTTTCTTTCTTTTCATTCTTCCTCTTTTTCTTCTTTTTTCCCCCCAGTGCCTCCCTTTTCTTCAAAGTGTATTATATTCTAATGAATTCCTGACTTCCCCAACCCATCCATGCCATTCCTTCCATGTTTCCACTTTTCTCTTCCTGTTATGAGACACCTATTTGTTGTGTCCTTACGTGGTTGTTGTCGTAATGTGGACAGACTTAACGGAGATAAGAACTTCTCCCCTGGTCTGGAAGCTTCCTGCTGAAACTTTCGGTGAAACGCTGTGTACTGTACTTGCTAAGAGAGCTTTCTACGTTCGCAGTCTTGTCTGAGTTTGTATTTACTGTAAAAGGTAAAGGTGTCCTGTAACCTATGTGGTCGTAGGGGAGCGAGGCGTCAGAGACCTCAGCTTCTCTAGGGGCCAGCATATTGAGAGTGGCGGCCATCTCCTCTCCCTCGCTACTTACCTTCCCTGTCCCTAAAGAGGCAGGTACCCATTTACAGCTGGGTGAGCTGGGGAACTGTACTAAAGCCAAGGCGCGCAAACGATTACACATCCACTTGCTAACCACGCTCGATGCTGCTTAACATTGGCTGGGGGAAAGCGAGTGCTCTGACCAGTGAGCTATCCTGTCCCCTGTTATTTACTGTATATCTCTCTTTGTATTACCATTGTTTGGGATGGTGTTTTCAACTGTGTTGGAAAAAAGCGATGTGCTTAGGAGTTTAAAAATAACTGTTGGTTATTTGTTGACCATGTTCCTGCAGTTGAACGTCTTAGTCCAGTTAGCGAAAAAGAATCCAGTTAACGACATCACACCTATCCCTTCCCCCATTCCACATAGGGCCTTAACAATCTCTCTTCTTCCCCTCAGACATACCCCCTTTCCCATTTCCACAGTGACCACCATAACTAACATTCTTCATCCTTTGCTGTTGGCCAAGCTTAGTGTCAAACCGTCCACACACCCTAACCGCATCTCCACTCCCTCCCCCTTCCTCGCCACCTCTCCGCCATCCTTGGCACACCCCCCTCACCCGACACCTCTGTCCCCACACTGACCACAGCCTTGGGCCATTCTCATAATGATATTATAGTGCCACTGGAAAGTGACAGGACCACCGGAATCCATACAACTGCAGCTGAGGCTTCAGAAGGGCAGTGGTAGGGGAGGGGGTTAGGAAGGAGAGGAGAGGAGGGGGGAGGAAGAGAAGGGAAAGGATTGGGGGTGGCAGTGTGGTCCATGATGACACCACCCACATAACAACTGTCATATCAGTGGTCATGATGACACCACCC
>CM054135.1:58239627-58444627 GCA_028751875.1 Rapana venosa
CCTCCTCCTACTACTGCCACTGCTGCTATACATTAACACCCGTGTGTGTGTGTGTGTGTGTGTGTGTGTGTGTGTGTGTGTGTGTGTGTGGATGTGCGTGTTCAAATGTATTTAAAGTATTTTCACAAGTTGTAATAATAGACGGTGTGTGTGTATTGTGTGTGTGTGTGTGTGTGTGTGTGTGTGTGTGTGTGTGTGTGTGTGTGTGTGTGTGTGTGTGTGTGATATCTGCGTGCGTTGGATAAAGAGACTATTTTTACACCAAAAACAGAAAATCAACAACAAAAACTTGATAATATTATCTTTTGATTGATAAAAAAATTACTCGTAAGCTACATTCTATACTTGATTTGAATATGCATTTATGGCTAGTAGCATATCAATATAAACTTTGGAACAGTTGTTCATTATATTTTACTGTTATCCAACTGTTTATCTGCTACATAAGCGTTACATATCGTATACCTGGACTTAGCATGCTATAGCCAGAAGAGGGGTTTAAATAATGCTGCCTGGAGAGCTTCAAAAGCTGGAGAGAAACAATACATAAAACTGTTTACAAAACTAAACAATCAAACAATTGTAAACAAAATATAGATACTTCATAAATACACACCAGTCTGGAACTACGCACACATATTTTCCTCCCCAAAGTTAATCATACCATTCCCTCTCCGTAGGCTACATGTCATTCATCATTTCAAGCTGTGACATGTTCATAACACCAATGTAGTCTCCGCTTTCCCATCGCCGTCCTATACTTAAAAGTCATTTCCGTGTCTCCGGAGCCTTCAGTAATTGCATTCCCAATACACGTGACATTCAGATTTGCAGTCAGTTTTTGCTGGGTGCCAAGGACAGCCACTGAATCACTGAGTCCCAGAGAGTGACGAGATGGATGGAAGCTGTCCCTATGTCCTCTGTCCCTGTCATTTGGAATTCACCAGGGAGTTTTTCTGTCATCAATGATGACGTTTACCATACATGACGTGGACTGTGTTGATGGGGGAGGGGGGTTGGGAGGAAAGATGGTTTGATGAATACAACATGTGAAACTAGTTAGACTTCGAAAGAAAAAATAATCATCTATGTTATTATTGAAACTGTTTTCCATGGTATAGTGTACTGTTAACATAAATCATTGTTGTTGTTGGGGGGAGGGGGTGTTTGGTGTTGTTTTTTCTTACCCGTTCATCGGCTGGATCTCTGATGTTCACGAATGGTGAGGTGTTTGTGTATGCGACCGTTTTTGTCCACCATTTAAGGTAGCCGCATTCCGTCTTCGGGGATAATCATTGTTATGAGTTGATTTAATCAAAATACTGTTGACCATATTGCTTCAGTGTTGTATTGTTACATGATGGTTTTGCTACTGTTGTTAATCTGTGTTTGACTGAGAAATTCCGCCAAATGTTTTGTTTGTGTGTCATCAGCCTAAAAGACCACTGGGGCCACAGCTGAAATAAACTGTTTCAGTCTGATGGATTCCGGTACAAAAGTGTTTTTTTTAAAAGCATTTGCAACTAATTTGTTGAAATGCCTTTAACTAAGCAGCATAAATGTTCGACTTATTTTCATTTTATCCTATTTCGAATTATACTATTTTTAATTTGTCTGATTTTCGTAATTAGTCTTTTTTTTCATATCAGCATTATAATAAGTTGTTACAACATTAAATGCATTTTCATTTTCAACGCTCTTCTAAATAAGCTAATTAAATCTATAATGTTCATCATTCCAAACCGCTTCAAGTTTACAAGGTTAAACAGTGGTAGCTTTGGCCTCATCATTTTTCTTCTTAAAAATTACCTGTCTGTTTGTCTGTCTTTCTTTCGGGATTCGCTATAAATCGTGTGTTCAAAGTTTTTCCAGAGTTTCAGTGTTGATCCGAGCAATGATGGACAATCAATCAATCACTCACACAGCATGAAGAAAACAGATGGAGATAGTCTGCAACTCCTCTCTGTCCCTGACGTTGGCAATTCCCCAGAGAAATCCCTTCCATCAAAGATGCCGTCGTTCTCCTCACCCCCTAGAGAGTGCAACGCAGGGGAAGTGATTCTGTTTGGTGTTGTCCAGTCTGTTGGCGTGTCTGGTAACTTTGATTACTTTTAGATCTGTCTGCGAGTCTCCGTACTGCTGTCATACTGACACCAACAATATAACTTTTTGTAGAAGGAAATAAGACTTCATTTTATTTATTTTTTATATTTTTAAGAAAGACGGTTTAGACAGGAAAGCTAACGGTGGTGGTCGAATATTCATGTTAATACACTTGCGTCTGTGTTGAATGAATGTGTAGCCGTGCAAGTGCGTGCGCGCGCGCGCACACACACACACACACACACACACACACACACACACACACACTCTGTCTCTCTCTGTCTCTCTCTCTCTTTCTCTCTCTCTCTCTCTCTCTCTCTCTCTCTCTCTCTCTCTCTCTCTCTCTCGCTCTCTCTCTCTCTCACACACACACACACAACACACACGAGCGAGAGAGAAAGAGAATATTGATACCCCCCCCCCCCCCCCCCACACCCACCCCCTGTTCAAGGGGTTTTTCCCCCCACGGTTCTCCAGCAGTTCCAACTCCACTCCCTCGAAAGTCCTTGTATGTGTGTGTGTGTGTGTGTGTGTGTGTGTGTGTGTGTGTGTGTGTGTGTGTGTGTTGTGTGTGTGAGAGAGAGATTGTGTGTGTGTGTATGTGAGAGATTGTGTGTGTGTGTGTGAGAGAGATTGTGTGTGTGTGTGTGAGAGAGAGATTGTGTGTGTGATTGTGTGTGTGTGAGTGTGTGTGTGCGTGTGTATGTGTGTGTGAGTGTGTGTTTGTGTGTACATATTACATTCGTTCCTCAGCTAGAGCTCCAAGGTTCACCAATGGTGAGATTTAACTGTTTTTCCCCACCATGAAGGTAGCTGCATTCCGATATCGGGAATGTTTGCTGGGTTTGTTCGTGTTTCCGTAACTCACTAAATGCTAATATGAATGACGACATCTTTAACATGCATATTTGATCTTTTGCATATGTAAATACACAAAAGGAATTAAGGTACTGGCAGATCTGCGCTTGAAGTTGACCAAGGAGATCGTTAAAAACCCCACCTTTAATTCACCAGGCGCCACCGAGATTCGAACCCACGACCTCAGCGACCCACAGGATTGAAATGAAACGGTCTTAACCACTCGGCTGTAGCGTCCGTCATAAATAATATATATATATAACAACCCCCTGCACACACACACCCCTCCGCCCCCCCCCCTCCCCCCCCCCCTTTTAACGACCACGGTAGCCGACTATATAGATGATGGTGAAATCGTGTTTCCAATATTCACAGCCCCCTAGATTTTCAATTTTGATCCTAACAGGATATGACGCTAAGTTAGAGAGTCAGACATATTGATAGAAAAAAATGGATGAAAACTGTCTGCTCTCTCTCTCTCTCTCTCTCTCTCTCTCTCTCTCTCTCTCTCTCTCTCTCGTTTCCATTTCCCCAGAGAATCCTTCCATCAAAGAGGCCGTTTTTTTCTCTTCCCCGGGGAAGAGTGCTGGACTGGTGATTCTGTCTGCTAGCGATGGCATCCAGTATGCCGGCATGTCTGGTTGCTGTGATTACTTGTGTATACAGCAGCTGTTTGCTAGTCTCGTCTCCTCCTGCTGCCGCCTCCGCCAGACTTATAGAAACTGTGTAACTTTTGTTTCAGCTGAAAGAACTCAGGCTTGTTTGGGGGTTTTGCTGTTGTTGTTGTTGTTTGTTTTGAAGGGGAAAAAAGCACCGAGAGAAGCAGTTGTTGTGGTAGAACATTCATATAAATTAAAATGTGTCTGTATTTACACACACGCGCGAACGCACACACACACACAATGCGCGCACGAACGCGCGCGCGCGCGCATACACACACTATCTCCCCCCCCCCCTCTCTCTCTCTCTCCCTCTCCCTCTCACACACACACACACACACACACACACACACACATCAAAGTGTAATGTTCCACGACAATTAACGCTTAAGCTTCTCCTAGATCATGAATAAATTACACATCAGTTAACATACCTACATTCACAAATATAAAAATACAAAAAGAAATTTCTTGTTCTTGTTCATTATAGTTGAGCAACATTTTTTTTGTTTTAATAATGAACTTTCAGATAAAAGTAGTTCTTACTAGCTTTCAAGGAATTACAAACATTGAAAAGCTATTTTGATAATGAACGTTACAAGGGCAGGCCCAGATCCTTCCTTATTTAAAAATGGCTAAATCAGTCAGTACAAGTGTAAAACCGAACCATTGACCAAACATTGGTCAGAATTTTCCTTCCAAAAATGAAACCGATCTTCACGTCCTGAGAGTGATAGGTTGCTCTGTCTACGTATATTAATTTTCGTGTAATGAATGTGCCTGACCAAAGCAGACCTGGCGCAGAAGTGTTCACGAAGAAACGAAGGCAGCCGGAATGACATGGGCCGAGCTGAAGAGGATCTCCCAAAACCGAGTTCGTTGGAGGGGTGTTGTTGCAGCCCTATGTTCCCCAAGGAACCAAGAGGCATAAGTCAAGTAAGTCAATGAATGTGCCACCATCAGTAGGTCCTCTCAGTTTAGATTGTGATTTATCCTCGATCGATGTCAGCTTCATGGAAGTGTCTGGCAATGCATATTTTCTTTGCAACATTTTCTTTTCTTTTAAAGGCATTTGTTTATGTGTTTTCCAATGTATGGACAGGGCATTTATTGGGGGGGAGGGGGGGTTACTATCTGGCTTACAAAGAAAGAAAGAAAGAAAGAAAAAGAAAGAAAGAAAGAAAGAAAGAAAACATCTTTTTTCGAATGACAGCGAATCCAAGAAACAGTCGGAGACTCCAATCAGAATGTTTTTAGTGGTAAAGGGTCATGCTAAACAAGTGTGTGTGTGTGTGTGTGTGTGTGTGTGTGTGTGTGTGTGTGTGTGTGTGTGTGTGTGTGTGTGTGTGTGTGTAGGCTGAACTAACACATGGTGCCATCCAATTCACAAAGAAGATAACACAAAACATACTAACAAAGAAACAAAAACAACAAAACTGGACAAGCAAACATATCACTTTAAAAAGTTCCCCTAAAGCGGACTTTTATTTTCTCCCAAACTTAACTTCAACTACTCCCTACTAAAACCGATCATACATCCTTTTTTTCAATTACAATTTCTTGACAGTAGTGTAACCCCATGCCCACCCGTCTGCCAGAGTGCTTATCAATAATAAAAATCATGTCCATGTCTCCTAAATCAGAAATCTCCACTGGGACGTACACACACACAATCCCCCCTAAATCCACAGTAATAACGTTTTCAATCTGCGTAGTCGGCAGATTTTCAATTTCGATCCTAGTGGTACCAGCCAACGAATTTGATCTGGGGAGTACTGCCGCCGAACTGCAGAGTTTGCAGAGTGGGAAAATGAATCGAGTCTGTCTGCTAGTCCCCTTCCCCCTGTCATATGGAAATCTCCAGAGAAATCTCCTTCATCCCTGTCGACGTTTTCTATCCATCTCATGGACAGCGTTGTTGGCCGTAATGTGATTCTGTCTGAGGAACCAGTATGTTGGTGTTTCCTGATTTCAGCGGACACTGGTATTTCTCAGAATTTGTCCTCCCAGTGTATAAAAAGGTAAAGGTGTCCCAAAACCTATGTGGTCGTGGGAGAGCGAGGCGTCAGAGACCTCACTTCTCTAGGGGCCAGCATATTGAGGGCGGCGCCCATCTCCTCTCCCTCGCTGCTTTACCTTCTCTGATCCTGAAGAGGCAGGTATACATTTACAGCTGGGTGAACTGGGGGACTTGACTGAAGCAAACGCGCGCAAACGGTCACCCATCCAAGTGGTAACCACACTCGATGCTGCATAACCTTAGCTAGGAGAAAGCGAGTGCTCTGACCACTGAGCTATCCCGTCCCCTAGCTTTGTTAAAAATCAGATTTATACATAGGCCTACACCATATATCATAATCAGTTGAGAGAGAGAGAGAGAGAGAGAGAGAGAGAGAGAGAGAGAGAGAGAGAGAGAGAGAGAGAGAGAGAGAGCTCATTCTCTTAAAAGTGTCAACTCACAATTTATAGACCATGACACCGTGTAGTGTATCTTATAGTTCCAAACGTCCAAGATTTTGTACATTAACAGAGAAGAGTAATTGTTGATTTCCCCTGAAACCAGTATCCAAGCCATCTCACCATCCCTTTCTTTCCAGTCCTAAAGGTCTATTATAATACTACTACTACTATTACTTCTACTACTACTAACAATGATGATGATGAAAATAAATGAATGGTTAACTGATGAAATGGAAGATGCCTTACAGGATAAGAAAAAGCTTGGCATCAAAGAAACTTGATCTATTTGCTTAGACCATTTCATCTCTTTTTAATTTGTGTGTTTTTGTTTGATTTACATTAACTTAAGCTGAACTTTAAAAAACAAAAAACAAAAAAGAAAGAAAGAGCAAAGAAAAAAGTCTTACACATGAAGAAACGGGCTTTTAAATCACCGTATTCAAGAGAGGTAACACAGAGAAACGTAGCCCGAGAACAGCGGAGAAGTTATGTACCTTGTTTTGTACTGAGACGCATAATTATTAATTTTTCTAAATTTCAGATCACCCCCCAGGCTTTTTCAGTGTCCACCAAGTAATGTAAATTCTATCCCCACCCCCTCTTCCCTGCCAATTTCCATTCCATAGTATCTTCTGCTCTTTTCCATTCTGACCTCTCGATTCTCTACCTGTGTCTGCCACTCTCTTCTTATAAATAATATGTATATCCCCAAATTCAGAATGGGGCTACTGTCATGGTGGACAAAAATAGTTGCATGCGCTAAATCCATTGGTAAACCTTGGAGCTCTGGCCGAGGAACAAAACAACCAACCTGTGTAAGTTTCTTTTTAAATCTGAGATTTGTTTGCAGTGTTGTTGCTCTTTTATGACAATTCTTTTTGTTTCGTTTTTTTTTTTTTTTTAGGTGATGGGGGTTGGGGTGGGTGTTGTATAGTTCATGATAGATGGTTGGTTGAGGCTTATTCTTTTTTCTCATAACCTTATGATTTTATATGAATTGTTTGGGTGGAGGGGTGTGGGGTTTGTTTGTTGTTTTGGGTTGTTGGTTTTTTTTTGGGTGGGGGGGGGGGGGGGGGGGGGGGGGGTTATTCCAGTATAATCCCTGATAAAAGCAGGGACTAGATTTTTTTTTTTTAAAGCATACGAGCGTTTATTCATTATCCATGAAATAAAAGAATTTGTCTTGCCTCACCTACCTTGCATGATATGGAGAGAGAGGGTGTGTAATATTAAGGTTTAGTCAGTTTTTGCAGGCCATCTAACCACATAATACAGGTAAATGTATGCATACACACACATACAGATTATACACACACATACAGATACACATATACACACACATTATATATATATATATACACACACACACACCCTCCCTCTTCATATCATGCAAGGCAAGGCAAACTCTTTTACTTCATGGATAATTAAATAATAAGCACTCGTGTGCTCATCTTAAACCTCCTGCCACCTTCCTTCATCATGGTTTGCTTTAAGGGAATAATTCAGAACCTCTTCTCTGCCAAAATAAATGTATGGTATGAAGTCTGATAGCAAGTGCTTTCAAAAATATCAGTAAACTGTAAACTACTACTGCCAATCTGGTTTCCAAAATGCATGGGCACCATCATTTCCCAGGCAGTTTTCTTAGGAAGTGATGTGCACCTTGGCACTAAAGCATCAAACCAAACTTATTTGAAAGTAGCTTCAACACTTGCGCAGGCCCCGTTTCCATAAATCTGACGATACATTTTAAAGTGATTTTCCATAGGTTTAAGCCCATGCTTTGTACTAAGAGTACATATCTTGTGCATGAATTGCATTTCTGACAGGCATTTGAATACATCTGAATGTGCCAGAGATATTCGCATATATTTGATGGTAGGTAAAGGTAAGGTAAAGGAGTCCCATAACCTATAAGGTCGTAGGGGAGCGAGGCGTCAGAGACCTCACTTCTCTAGGGCCAGCATATTGAGGACGACGCCCATCTCCTCTCCCTCGCTGCTTTACCTTCCCTGACCCTAAAGAGGGCAGGTACCCATTTACAGCTGGGTGAACTGTACTGAAGCCAAGGCGCGCAAACGGTCACCCATCCAACTGGTAACCACGCTCGACGCTGCTTAACTTGGCTTGGGGAAAGCGAATGCTCTGACCACTGAGCTATCTCGTCCCCATATATTTGATGGACTGAATGATTATGTTTGAACGTAAGGAAAGGGAAGGAGGGAGAGACACAGACAGGTAGATAGAGAGAGAGGGGGGGGGGGGGGGTAGGGCAAGGAGAGAGGGGGGGGAGGGGGGAACAGAAAGTGAGAGATAAATGCCTATATGCATCCAAGGTCTTGTCACACAGTAACAGTCATATATTCCACACTTATAAACAGTCATTCATGAATGGAACGCGGAACAAAGATATTTGTTTGGGTGTTTTTTTATTGCTTTACTTTTGCCTTTACTTACATCAAGTTTTGACAACATGTTTATGAAGTCATTCTAGCTTTTGATTTTGTTATTTTTCAGCTGCGAGCCGGCTACCCAACCCTAACTCCAGCCTTTCCTTTTTTGGCTGAAGGGGGAGGTAGGCTTTTCCCAATGCTCTGACCAGCAGCGACACAATGACCGACCAACTGACTTTTGTTCATTTGAATCTCACACCATTTGAAATACCTCAGACCACAATGGAATATTCATATGCTTCTTAAACACAGAAATGACAAAAACACTTTATTCCAGCCATGAAATCTTCACAGCCAGAAAGCATAAACACCTTAAATAATTAAATGCAAAACAGCTTTTTGTTCGTTTGAATTGTCACACAATCTGAAATATCAGACCACAATGGAATGTTCACATGCTTTTAAGACAGAACTAACTAAAAGCCTCTTAATTCCAGCCATGAAATCTTCCCAGCCAGAAAGCATAGACACCTTAAATAATTAAGTGCAGCAAAACATCAGCTTTTTCTTTGAATTCTCACATTATTTCAAATATCTCAGGCCACATTGGAATGTTCATATGGTTTTAAAACAGTAACAAAGTGCTTCTTAATTCCAGCTATGTAATCTTTACAGCCACAAAGCATAGACACTTTAAATCAAGTGCAAAACATCAGCTTTTTGTTTGAATTCTCACACCATTTGAAATATCTCAGACTATAATGGAATATTCATATGCTTTTAAAACACGGAAGTGACAAAAAGCTTCTCACTTCTAGTCATGAAATCTTCACAGCCAGAAAGCATAGACACTTTAAGTGCAAAACATCAGCTTGTAAGCTTTTAAAGAAAACAGAGTTGTGAAAAGTTTGTATTTTTCTCAATTAAAAGTCAGTTTGGTAGTCACGTGCCAGTGGTGTGTGCTCACCATTTAACTTTTTACAGTAGAAATTTATCAATTTTGTGCAGGGCTGTTACAAAATACAGGCAAAATAAAAGCAATACAGACTACAGAAAAATCATTTTTGTTGATCCTCTGAAAAAACATACATTTTATTAACTCATTCACATGGGCAAGCTAAGATTTTATCAGCCCATAGTTCTGATATGGGTCATTAAACTGATTGGTAAAAGTGTATCCACACCTCATGCATTTCTAGTTGGAGTTCTAGAACAAGCTTGACTAGGTTAAGGGGGGAAAGGTCTTTTTAAATGAAGCATACTAACAAACCAAGGAACAAATGATACTTGCAACCCAAAAGCAAAAAAGAATTAACATGCTACCGGCAAATGGGGTTTCCAATTCACACTTTCATGGAGATAAAGATTGGAAAGCAGCTTCAAAGGCAGTCCATTTTAAAACAATGCACATAAAACTAAATCTGATTATGGGATAATTGGAAACAGGGGGAAGGCGCAGAAAACAGAGGGGGCATTAACTGTATAACTGAAACCAGTCTACCAGATACCATACAAAAACCATTGTCTAAGAATTTCACATAAAGAGTACAGAGTAAAGACATAAGCCATGTCGTTCAGGTTGTTATGATCCCAAACCAATACAGGCAACAAGCTACACACATACACAATCCATCTGAAGGTGGTAAACATTGGCATTGCTTGCAATGGTTACATGCAACTAAACCAATCACACAACTGCCCAAATAAAATCGATAAATTTTAGCTTTCAAACTTAATATTGGAACATCAAATGCCAAAACAAAACAAAAACACACAAAAAACTGAACATATAAATTTAAAAGCAGCAAGTGATTCATTCAAGAAAGGGCAATGATTTCTTTGGAAGAAAATTGGGAGTTTTAATGGGTCACACTTGGCAGTATTTTTGTGCTTGCTCTCTGTTCAGAAGAAGAAAAACTGTCAAGCAGCCCAATGGTGGAAGAGAAACCACACAACAAAGGCATGTCCCTTACAGCTGGGGAATAGATATGCCCAACACAGGCAATTCTTCTTCTGAGCAAAACCATGTAGTCATTACAAACTTTAACAGCAACAATGTCAGGTTATGTTGGAATAAAGACCTATAGATACAGTGGGAAACACAGCAGTTGACAATACCCAAACTGTACCACCTACAATGAAAATAAGGACAGCAATAAACTGCTTCACTCTGCACTCAGTACTTCAGATTGAGCTCATCAAAACAGCAATGAAAGGAGCATAAGCTTTTGGCGATTAAATCTATACAAATTATACTAAATGTTTCAATATGAAATGCCAAAGAAGTGGTCACCATGAAGAGAAAAGTGGTAAAGGCAAACGCTTCAAATATGAGACTAGCTGTTCACCAGCATTCCTTGCTGAAATGCATGTTTTTCTTCTATTTGAAGAAAATTTAAAACAAGAAACCATTAATACAGCCAAGTATGTCATACGACTGCTAATATACAGTTTACAACCAACCACTAAAAAAAAATTAAAAATCACACATACTAAAGCGCCTTTTCTAGTTTTACACAACCCTGTATTTCATGACAGTACAAAAGTAAAAGCAAGAAGGCAAAAAAAAATGACAACCTATACCACACTGTATCATGGCAGTAACTGTTTAGAACACGTTATTTCCCAACATTTACAACACTGCAATTTAAGAATACACACATTTCAAAGTAAAGTCTTGTCATTACAACCTTTTTTTTTTGGGGGGGGGGGGGGGATGACTTCAACCTTTTTCTCCAATGATTTTTCATTTTGTTTTTTTCACCATTTTCCCGTTTTTCTAGTTTAAAAAAAAATTCAATGACATTGTGGGGCCTCCAAACTTTTTCCCCACTTTCTCTTCAGATTAAAAAACGAACAAAAAGGCTGTGATCGAGTACATTCCTAGAACAGTGGGAATGAAAAGACTGCTGGAAGAAATGCAGATGGAGTAGTCTTATCAATGGGCTGGGAGTGGTATGACCTGAGTATTGGTCATGTCCCCAACCCATAGCAAAACAAAGAAAAGGTGACAGGACACACCAATACAAGATGCCTGCAATCATACACATATGAAAGGCAAAAATATTTTTCTTAGGGCAGATTTTGTAAAATAAACAGGAGTTAATGGCTTTTCTAATGCAAGGCTATTAAATAAGGTAAAGGTAACAGGTGTTCCCATAAACAATGCAGTTGTTGGGGAGTCAGACGTCAGAGACTTCAGCTTCTCTAGGGGTCAACTTTTTTTTAGGGTGGCACCCATCTCTCCCTCACCGCTTAACCTTCCCTGTCCCTAAAGAGGGCATGTACCCATTCTAGGCTGGGTGAATTGCGGGACTGTACAGAAACCAAGGCGTGCAAAAGGTCATACATCCACTTGGTAACCACGCTCAATGCTGCTTAACCTTAGCTTAAGAAAAGCGAGCGCTTTATCACCAAGCTATCCAGTCCCCACAATGGTACAATAAATAAGATGTACACAGAGTTTTAAAAGAATTTCAACTCTACACTTTAAAAATAAAAAAGGACCATTGTACTTTTCCCACCTCATTCCTTTCCAAAATGAGTGATCTTTTAACTGTCAATTTCGGTTACAGCTGCAAATTCAGACATATTAAACTTGATATTCATATCATTTCATCAGTAACTGCTACTGTCCAATTAACAATGCTCCACCCCCCAATAAATAAAACAAACACGACACACATGTATGCAAACACACACACACTTACTTAACTGACCAGAACATACTTTATACCCCTGCCTCTTTAATAACGCCGCTTTTCTATAATGCATCCTCACCATCTCCTTTACTTTCCCCACTATGATTAGTCAAAGCTTTCCAAACCCAGCGCCCACACCCCCACCCCCAACTTCTGTTTTCAGATAAACCCATCCCTACCCTTCCCTGAATGTCATCAGAAAGTGTCACTGCCCGCCACCTATACCCATCCATATATACCAGCACATTATAACAACCCCCCCTCCCCCCTCACTTCCTAGCATCCCTCCTGCCGAGGTCCCGGGTGCGAACGCACGTAGAAAGTCTTGCATGCAACCTGTTCCACTTTTGGAAAGAGTAGGCCATTATGTGCCATTACAAACATGTCAAAATTTACACGACCATATGCACACCAGGACTGAATGTAAGAAAGAACACGAGCGCAAGAACTGACAGAATTGTATTGAATCCCAAAGTAAAAACGATTGCCATTATGTCACCATATACCATCTAATCCACCTGCTCTTTGTGTCCACATGTGGGGCCAGGGTTAGGAGCGAGGTTAGTGTTAGGATTAGTATGAAAATTTAACAACGGGTAAGGGATGTCCGTCAGCTGGTCGGTCTGAATGTTAGAATACATGTGGACACAATAGCACATAGACAAAATGATATCATAGCTACACAATGGTACGAAGCTCGCAACAGTATGGAGCTTTTTTGTTGTTCCTTGGTTTGAGTTCCAAGGTTCATCAAAGGATGGCGAAATTTTGGTATATGCAAATGTTTTTACTCGCCATTAATGCAGGTGCATTCTCACTTCAGGGATGTAAGGAGCTTTAAATCAAAATTACCAGTCCTATCAACAGCTGAGGCTATGCACTGGACTTGGTGTTTACAAATGTTTAAATATGCTATCAAAGTGATTTCAAACCTGACATTTTTGAATGAATTTCATCCATTTAAAAATTTTGAGTCCAAAGGAAACATGACAAAAAATCTATCAGCCAGCCCTCTTTTGTGCAGCCCCACTCCTCTTAATGTGCATACTCCTCTTTTGTGCAGCCCCACTCCTCTTAATATGCATACTCCTCTTTTGTGCAGCCCCACTCTTAATATGCATACTCCTCTTTTGTGCAGCCCCACTCCTCTTAATATGCATACTCCTTTTATGCAGCCCCACTCCTCTTAATATGCATACTTCTCTTAATATGCATAATACCCCTCCCCAAACACCCCTTTCCCTTCCTTGCCTATTCCTCCAATCTGATGTCTCCTCCCCACAGCTACCCCCTTTACCTACGCACGCAAACACATGCACGCACACACGTGCATACACACACACACGCAAACACACGTGCCACACACACACTTGCATGCACTCACGCGCGCGCACACACAAACACACAGATGGGATAGCCTGGTGGATAGGGTGTTGCACACTGCACTCATAATCTGCTGAACCAGGTTTGAATCCCATTGAAGGGTATTTTTCCTCTGTAATGCTGACTCCATTCCCCCCTAAAGTACTTCGACTGAGGTCCCGGGTGCAAACGCATACAGAACACCTAACGCACACATTAAAACCTGTTCCGCTTCTCAAAAGTGTAGGCCACTGTGTGCCATTGGGAACAGATGACAAAAATTTACAAAACCATATACACACAGGGACTGGATGTTAAAAAAGGGACTGGATGTAAAAAAGAAAGCACACGAGTGATTATTCTATCACCCTCAAAATAAAAGAATAAAGAACATCTAAGAAAAATGGTACAACACCAATGTTTAGTGAATTTTGAGACGAACTGCTCTCTCAGATTTTGCATTATGCTATCAGTCAGTGTTGGAGAGAGTGTTCATTTCCTTTTTTGCCAAAAACAATGGACAATCCGGCTTAAATTCATCTCACGACCAGGTCATTTTCCAGCTAATTTTTGAGGATTTTTTTTATACATATTTCTACTCCAGCCAAAACCAATAGCTCTTTGCATTTTTTGGGGGGGCATTTTCTATTTTTGAGGTATCTGACACTTCCCTGCCCAACAACTGCATAGGTGGTGGAACACATTGACCTATCTTCCAATAACTAAACTTTTTTTCTTATTTTAAAAAAAATCACAGCATTGCCAGTTATACAGGCATCACATTTACTGTAAATTAAATCACTTCAAACACAAAATCAATAATAATCCATGTCACAGACGAGATACGAATTCCCTCAGATATCAAATGCCAATGGCATATTACACTAATTTTTCCTTAGGGCAACGAATTATCAGGCCATATTGAAAACACTAGCATTTTAAGGTTTTGTTTTTTTTCTCCACCCCTTTTTTTCTTTACTATTCCTTGGCTAGAGGCCCTTGACTGGAATCCACAGGGGAAGAGGAAAGTTGGTCGACCAAAACAGACCTGGCGCAGAAGTGTTAATGAAGAAACGAAGGCAGCTAGAATGACATGGGCCGAGCTGAAGAGGATCTCCCAAAACCGAGTTCGTTGGATGGGTGTTGTTGCAGCCCTATGTTCCCCATGGAACCAAGAGGCATAAGTCAAGTAAGTCAATTCCTTGGCTAGAGATCCGAAGTTCACCAATGGCGATATTTTTGCATATACAACTTTTTTGCACATCATAAAGGTAACCACATTCCAACTTCAGCTAAAAATCAAGTTCAAAATACATATAATAATAATAATAATAATAAATGGAACTTATATAGCGCTATATCTTGCAAAGACAAATCAAAGCGCATACATATACGTACATCAACAATGTGGAAAAAAACTCCAGACTTTTCTAAGGACTGAGTGCTCTGTACATTCTATTGGAAGACTGATTACAGGACTGAGTTTCGTTCACTTCTAGATCTCTTTGGCAGTAATCCTGTAATCACACAGCAGCAGCAGATGTTTGTATTACTTGAGACTTCATTCTTTGGCAGTTTCCATCAAATATCATAGCAACAAGATGTTTGTATTAATCGAGACTTCATTCTTTGACAGTTTCCATCAAATCATCTCATAGCAATGAGATGTTTGTATTAATCGAGACTTCATTCTTTGACAGTTTCCATCAAATCATCTCATAGCAACGAGATGTTTGTATTAATCGAGACTTCATTCTATGGCAGTTTCCATCAAATCATCTCATAGCAACAGATGTTTGTATTAATCAAGACTTCATTCTTTGACAGTTTCCATCAAATCATCTCATAGCAATGAGATGTTTGTATTAATCGAGACTTCATTCTTTGACAGTTTCCATCAAATCATCTCATAGCAACGAGATGTTTTTATTAATCGAGACTTCATTCTATGGCAGTTTCCATCAAATCATCTCATAGCGACAAGATGATTGTATTAATCAAGACTTCATTCTCTGGCAGTTTCCATCAAATCATCTCATAGCAACAGATGTTTGTATTAATTGAGACATCATTCTTTGGCAGTTTCCATCACATAATCTCACTGCAGCAGCATATGTTTGTATTACTTGACTTCATTTTTACATTATATTCATGAACATGTAATATAACTATTCTAACCAAAGTGGATCTAATCAGACTTATTGACCTTACCTTGGCCAATCATGATGAAATGAAGAAACACTATACATAATAAATCATGAACAAATCCTCTGCCTGATCAATGAAAAAAATCAAAATTAAGTTCATATAGGGGGGAAAAAGTCAATCTGCCAGCTTTTCCTGCACTTTTATTTGAACAGGAAATCTACCTTTTCATTCCAGTGTGGGATATTTTCAGGTGATGGAGGGATCGTGCACTGTACACAGTCTAAAGATGGCGACTTGAGCGGCTCTCTCTAGCTCAAGAATGCATTACATTCTTCTGGCCTAATGTCCAGGTGCTAAGGCCATACTTTCCTGAAGTTGTTTCTCTGGATTGTCCTCGTTTCGCTGTAGGATACTGGGTGGGTAGACAGGCAGTCCGCTTCTTCGTTGCCCCCTATGCCACAAAGGGAAGGGATCCATTGCAGCACCATTACAGTTCTGAGGCTGAAGAGGCTTAGTTCTGGCTTGTCTCTCAGGGTCTGCTGTCCTCCTGGTGCCTGGAGACTGTGCAGGATGGACTTGTGGCTGGTCAGGAACACTGTGTTGGTTGCTAGTGTGCCCCATGGATGATGAAAGCTTTGATTACTGAAGTGTAGCATCCTGCAAAATATATCGTCATTTCACTGTCAAGATATTTATAAAAATCTTGAAATAACATTTGAATATAGTGCTCTTTTTCTTTTGAATAAATCTAAACCACAAATATACCAACGTATGTATGTATGTATGTATGACAGAAGCTACACACAAGTGGTTAAGACCACTTGACTTTTATTCTGAGGGCCCTTGTGGCCATGGGTTCGAATCTTGGCAGCGGTATCTGGTGAATTAATGGTGGGGATTTTTACGATCTCCTTACGATCTCCCAGGTTTAAGTGCAAATGTGCGAGTGCCTTAATTCCTTCATTATATATACATGCAGAAGATCAAATATGCACATTATAGATCCCACAACTCATCAGCATTCAGTGGGTTATGCAATCACAAACAACCCAGCATGCAACCTGTACAATAAAATGAGCTGCTCTGAAGTCAGAATATATGGGCCGAGGCCAGCGAGTAGACCTCTTGCAAAATTACAAGCATGGGAGAGGACCAGGCACTACACACCGCACCTGGTAAGGGAATGCAGAGAAGAGAAGAGATCTATATGTAAAACTTCTGTATAGTAACACGTTTACTTGTATGATAGGGATCATAGTCCTTCGGGTGAGACTTTAAACCAAGGCCCCGTGTGCGAACACACGCAGAACATCTTGCGTACACATTAAATCCTGTTCCGCTTTTCGTAAGAGTAGGCCATTGTGTGCCGGTGGGAACGGATGACAAAATTTACAAAACCGCACATACACAGGGACTGGATGTAAAAAAGCACACAAGTGCTTATTCCATTATCCTCAATATAAAAGAATAAATAAATAATAATAAATATGATTCTGGTTCTTAAAAAAAAATGAAACTATATATCCTTAAAAACAAGGAACTACTTGCATGGATCAAGGAGGCTGGGGAAGATTGGTTAAGAAATTTAAATACATGTATAGATGTTTGTATTTTCTAGTCACTGGTCTTTACTACATACATTGGTTGTGAGTGAGTGTGAGTGTGTGTGTGTGTGTGTGTGTGTGTGTGTGTGCGTGTGCATTTTTTTTGTTTGGTTGGGTTTTTTTTTTTCTTTTTGAAGTTATTGAACAAATATGAATCAAAGCTTTGTGTCTTTTTGAGATTATGATCCCTATCAATTATGTGCCTGTCAGTAGTTGTGATTGCCCTTCATGTGTTGATTAAAGACTTGACCTGATGACCGAAGCTAAAACAAAATTACCAAAACTATTCAAAACAAACAATGCATCAAGACAATTATTAAATCCATGATAGTGCAATAAGTACAAATAGTACTTTTCAATACAAACATTAATACAGGGTTGTTTTCTTAAGACAAATAAAAAAGGACTCATCTCTGAAAACATGTACATAAAATTGATCAAGTGGCCATTCTCACTTTTGTCATTTAAAATAAACTGGTGGATATAAGAAAAGTGAAATAAGGAGGAATGTCTCAAACTTGCTTTTCCCCAGGTAAGGTTAAACAGCATTGAGCACAGTTACCAGTTGGATGGGTGACCGTTTGCGCACCTTGGCTACAGTATAGTCCCCCAGCTGTAAATGGGTACCTGCCTCTTTGGGGTCAGAGAAGGTAAAGCAGCAGGGAGAGGAGGTGGGTACCGCCCTCAATATGCTGGCCCCTAGAGAAGTAAGGTCTCTGATGCCTCGCTCCCCTACGACCTACAGGTTATGGGACACCTTTACCTTTACCTCAAACTCTTATGTGAAGGAGGATGGTGGCATTTACACTTTAACTTCATCTGGTAAAACATAATTACATACCAAAGATTAAAATTGGAGGGGGGGGGACAAAAAGAGTAACCAAAACAACCGATGTATCAACAAATGATTAGCAAAGACAAAAAAAACAATAAGAAACAGTCACTGACCATGTGCCTAAGGATTTTTAAGACCTCTTAACTCCCATCAGTTTATTTCCTCTGATTCAGTGATTGATGTATATTTTGGATAAATATTCCACAAATATTTTAACAAGTATTACAGTATGAAACTTTGTTGTTATTTCCTATGCTTTGTTATAAAAAACAAGAATTTCTGATCAATTATGGCAAATCTTTATATACCTTTGATATCACTGCATAGCAGCGTTAAAAAATTTTTTTTTTTTAATTTCAATTAACAGAGTTGATGTTAAGTTTCTTTGATTTTGAAGAGAATCTCTTATTTTCAAATTGAATGACATTTTAGATTACTAAACAGCAGATAAGTGAAATTCTAACCTTGACTTGTCCAGAGGTGAAGTACATGGTGTCTTGGTTGAATGTCATGCAGGCAGGCATGACATGGCTGTGGCAGCATTTTCAAGTGGACTTGGCTGACAGGAGGTGACACTGACTGATGGCGATGATCTTGACTGCAACTCTTCTCCATCACATGGCACCTGGTATAACAGGATTACGTACCTAATTTTTTTAAACAACAAAAAGACTAAGAAACAAATCATAAATAGACACATGACTATCCAAGACAAAAATAACATTAAGAAACAGTGACAGGTCATATGCCTAAGGAATATTTTAAGACCTCTTAACTCCTATCAGTTATTTCCTTAATTCAGAGACCAGTGTATATTTGGTGGACATATTCCACAAATATTTTAACAAGCATTACAGTGTGAAACTTTTGCTTTTATTTTCTAATAGACTGTTACAGTAAACACCAACTTCCAATCAATAATGGCACATCTTTATACACTTTTGATATCACTGCACAATTGATAAAGAATGTGGAGAGAAAAAAAAAAACTACGATGGTGATGTTTCTTCAATTTAAAGAGGATCTTAAAAATTCTCAGACTGCATGACTTTAAAATAGTTTAATGGCAGAGAAGTGAAATTCTAACCTTACTGTCAGTGAAGTACGTCAATTCCATTTCTTGCAGGTAGACATGACATGTCTTTGGTAGCATTTCCACGTGGACTTGGCCGACAGGAGGCGACAGTGACTGATGAGGATGGTCTTGGCTGCAACTGTTCATCACATGGTACCTGGTAAAACTACATACCAAAGGTTAGAATGGAAAAAACAAACCCAATAAGTAACAAATAAAGTACAAATAAAATGATAAGTAAAGACAAAAACTGCAAGAAACATGGTGACAGACCATGTGTCTGAGGATTTCTCACAACTCTGATCAGTTATTTCCCCTAGTCAGTGATTGATGTCTATTTCAGTAAATATTCCATAAATACTGTCACAAGGAATACAGCATGAAACTGATTTTATTAAATATATCGATAATGTTAACTTCTGATCAATAATAACTCTTTTTTTTAAATGCCTCAACTATCACTACATGGTGGTTGGTAAAGAATATGGAAATGTTGATGTACATTTTTTTTTAAATTCAGAGTATCTCTTTATTGTCTGACTGCACGACACTTAAAATAGTTATGGCAGATCAGTGAAATTCTAACCTTGACTGAGCATGGGAAGTACATGTTGAAACTTGTTTCATTTCTTACAGGTAGGTATGACATCATGGCTGTGGCAGCATTTCCAAGTGGACTTGGCAGACAGGAGGTGACACTGCCTGATGGCGATGGTCTTGACTGCAACTCTTCTCCGCCAAATGGTACCTGGTAAAACAGATTGTACCAAAGATTAGAACTGAAAAAAATAAAATAAAAAGAGTAACAGAAACAAATCATGAATAAACAAATTACAAACAAAAACGACAGTGACAAACAATGACACATCAAGTGCCTCAGGATTTGTTAGACCTTTCTCAGTTATTTCCCTTAATTCAGTGATTCATGTTTATTTAAAAAAATATTTCGCAAATACTATTATATTATAAAACTTTTTTTTATCTAATACACTAATATAGAAGCCATGAATTTTGATCGATAATGGGACATTTTCATATACCTTTATTATCACTGCAGGGTCGTTTGGTAAAGAATAAATAAAATTTTAACTGTATACAGTTGATGCATCATTCTTTGATTTGAAGAGAACCTTTTTCAGACTGCATGGAACTTTAAACAGTTGATTGGCAGATCAGTGAAATTCTAACCTTGACTTGTTCAGAGGCGAAGAACGTGTCTTGGTTGAACGTCATGCAGGCAGGCATGGCATCACAGCTTTGACAGCATTTCCAAGTAGACTTCGCTGACAGGATGCGACGGTTCCTATTGGGGATATTTTAGACTGCAACCATTCTCCATCACATGGTACCTGGTAAAACAGATTACCCCCAAAAAAATTTGAATTGAAATATATAGATATAGATAGATAGATAGATAGATAGATAGAGATAGAGAGAGAGAGAGAGCAACAAACAAATGATGGATGAACAAATGACTACAAAAGACAAAAACAGTGAAAAACACAGTGACAGATCATGTGCCTATGGAATTTTAAAACCTCTTAACTCTTACCAAGTATCGATTTATTTCCCTTGATTCAGTGATGTATATTCTAGGGAAATAATCTTTTTTTTTTTTTTAAACAAGTATTACAGTATAAAACATATTTTGTAATATGCTGTTACAGTAGACCTCAACTTCAGATTAATAATGGCACATTTTTATATTCTTTTAATACTGCATACTCATCAGTACAGAATATGGAAAAAAATTTTAATACACAGTTGACACATCTTTGATTCGAAGAGATTCTCTTGATATTCAGATTGCATAACATTTTTAGAAGTTGAAATGCAGATAAGAAAAATTCTAACCTTGACTTTAAGATGTGAAGTCTTTGTTCCATGTCACACAGGGCGGCATGACATTGTGGCTGTGGCAGCATTTCCAAGTGGACATGGCAGCCAGGAGGTGGCTTTGGCAGCATTTCCAAGTGGACTTGGCAGCCAGGAGGTGGCTTTGGCAGCATTTCCCAGTGGATATGGCAGCCAGGAGGTGACTTTGGCAGCATTTCCCAGTGGATATGGCAGCCAGGAGGTGGCTTTGGCAGCATTTCCCAGTGGATATGGCAGACAGGAGGTGGCTTTGGCAGCATTTCCCAGTGGATATGGCAGACAGGAGGTGGCTTTGGCAGCATTTCCCAGTGGATATGGCAGACAGGAGGTGACAATGCCTGATGGTGATGGTCTTGACTGCAACTGTTTATCACATGGTACCTGGTAAAACAGACTGTTTACCAAAGATTAGAATTGTATAAAAAAAAATCAACAAAAAGAGTAACAGAAACAAATCATGAAAAAACAAATAAGCAGAAAAGACAAAATTGACAATGAGAAACACGACAGATTTAGTGCCTCAGGAATTTTAGATCTCTCTCAGTCATTTCCCTTAATTCAGTGATTCGTGTATTTTAGAAAAAAAAGTTCCCAAATAATGTAACAAGTATTACGTTATGAAACTTAGTTTTATTTAATACACTGTTATAGTAGTCATGAATTTTTTTTTTCGACAATGGCACAATTTTATACACCTTTATTATCACTGCATAGTTGGTAAAGAATGCAGGAAAAAATGTTACCTCTATAGAGTTGATGCATATTTCTTCAATTTGAAGAAAATCTGTTACTTATCAGACTGTATGGCAGATAAGTGAAATTCTAACCTTGATTTTGTTGTCTTGGTTGAACGTCATGCAGGCAGGCATATCATGGTTTTGGCAGCATTTCCAAGTGGACTTGGAAGACAGAAGGAGACAGTGCCTTATAGTGATGGTCTTGACTGCAACTGTTCACCACATGGTACCTGGTAAAACATTACACACCAAAGATTAGAATTGAAAAGAAAAAAGAGTAAACAAAATGAGTAACTGAACAAATTACGAGCAAACAAATGACAAGCAAGAACCACAAAATCAACAGTGAGGAGCACTATGACAGACCATGTGCCTAAGTATTTCACACCCCTTTACTCCTGTCACTTATTCTACTTGGTTTTATAACACCAGAGATCAATGGTTTGGGTTTTTTAAATTTAAATCCACAAATATTTCAACAAGTATTTCAGTATGAAAGACTGCTTTTTTCTGAATAAAGTAACTTTTTACACATCATCTTCCGCCTTACATGTTTCACCAATATTGTCAAATTTAGGTATCAATTCTAACAAATCAAGCATTATTCTGAAAGACAATAAGTTCAGGCACGTAGAGAAGAAAAATGAAATAACTCCAATTATATATATGTTGGGGGTTTAAATCGCATATACATTGCCAATTCTACAACATTATACTCATTCTACACACTAATTCTACACACCCCATTTATTTTATATAATTGAACACCACATTTGCAGCTGCAAAAAATCAGCACAAGCTCTATATATATATTCAAGTAAAGAGCTAACAAAACAATTTGATCTCAAACTGCTTTCACCCCACAGACCACAAAGGCCATTTCAGGGCTGTCATACCATTCACTTCAAGTTCAAATTCAACATATTCTAGTCCTGACTAAACTTTCTATCATGTTGTTACAGCCCCACCAACCACAAAGGCCATAATAAGGCTGTTACCTTATAAATAAACCACATGCCAATCAGAAAAAAAGTATATTACCTTCTCAATAGTATTCTCATACAGGGTCTTGGTAAGAGTATTCCTGATGACAGGAAGAGTGCTGTAGTTATTCATGCTGGGTATTGACTGATGGTACAAGTTCCCCAGGCAGTGCCAACAAAGCTTAAGGCCCCATTCCACCAAACGTCCGTATGATCTACATGATGACCTTATCACCTCATTGAAACTCCCAGGGAGTAAAGGATGGGAAGGAGGAAAATTGTGAGGAGGTGACTGAGTCACGATCCCTCATGCTAACTGTGTAATTGCCTTTCAAGGTGGAGTTTACTCACCACCAAGATCCCTGTGTCTTTGAAGGTTGAGTTTTCTCAACACGAAGATTGAAGGTGGAGTTTTTTCTCAACATGAAGATTGTAGGTGGAGTGTTTTCTCAACATGAAGATTGAAGGGAGAGGTTTTTTTCAACATGAAGATTGTAGGTGGAGTGTTTTCTCAACATGAAGATTGTAGGCAGAGTGTTTTCTCAACAGGAAGATTGTAGGCGGAGTGTTTTCTCAACACGAAGATTGTTTTCTCAACATGAAAATCGCTGTTCCTTTGAAGGTGTAGTTTTTTCAACATCGCGATTGTTTGAACTGACTGAATAGTCAAATACACAATTAGCAAAGCCAGGCTGTTTTTTCAACATACCTGTAAGGTGTGCGAAGCAGGCTGTTTTTTCAACATGCCTGTGAGCTATGCAGGCTGTTTTTTCAACATGCCTGTGAGCTATGCAGGCTGTTTTTTCAACATTCCTGCGAGGTGTGCAAGGCAGGCTGTTTTTTCAACATGCCTGTGAGCTATGCAGGCTGTTTTTTCAACATGCCTGTGAGCTATGCAGGCTGTTTTTTCAACATGCCTGTGAGCTATGCAGGCTGTTTTTTCAACATACCTGTGAGCTATGCAGGCCGTTTTTTCAACATGCCTGTGAGCTATGCAGGCTGTTTTTTCAACATGCCTGTGAGCTGTGCAGGCTGTTTTTTCAACATGCCTGTGAGGTGTGCCAAGCAGGCTGTTTTTTCAACATGCCTGCAAGGTGTGCAAGGCAGGCTGTTTTTTCAACATGCCTGTGAGCTGTGCAGGCTGTTTTTTCAACATGCCTGCGAGGTGTGCGAGGTAGGCTGTTTTTTCAACATGCCTGTGAGCTGTGCAGGCTGTTTTTTCAACATGCCTGTGAGCTGTGCAGGTGGCTAAGCATCTCTGCCTCTTTCTATGTTCAACTTCAGGTTGAACTGCAGACTTTCTGCAATTGCTTAATGCTCTTAGAACAGTTGGTGTTTCCTGCATATGGCCAGTTTAAATTCCACTCTGTTGCAAAAGTTTCAAATGTTTCGGCAGTGCTACAGTTCAGTCGGTCCTGGAATCCTGAGACGGTTTTTATCAACATGGGACAACGTAATATCCCAATTCTTAAGGCCATAGCACAAGCTGACTTGTGCTCCACATCTCCAGCACTACGGCCCTTCAGGGCTTTGCTGGAGAGTTTCATTTTCCTCCATTCCCTATCTTCTATCCCGGGTCCCAACAAAGCAACAAAGCCACATGTAGATATACATACATACGGTTTGGAAGTCTGGTACCCCAGCTGAGGCATCCACCTGGAGTCCTCGTTGGCAAGGTCCACAGCAACTGCCAGGCATGATGAAGACGATGGCTGGTTCCTTGCATGCATCGGTCATGGGAAGAAAGGAGATGGCTTCAGTTTCTGTAAGCCTCTGGTGACTGAAGAGGCTGACACATGAGGAGCACGTTCTGTTGCATCCTGGACAGATGAAGGAAGGATAGGACTGGAACTGGTGTTGGTTGGATCCCCAGTAGTTGTTGGTCCCCGTTTCCACTTAGGCTTCTCTTTCCACATCTTGCACTGGGCATTTATCTGACAACAAAAAGGACAAACAAAATTGTTTACAGACAGTAAGAAAGAGTGTGCATGAGTGTGTGTGAGCATGTGTGTGCATGCGCACGCATGTGTGAATGTGCGTTTTTATTTTCATTCATATTTATTCTTTTATTTTGAGGAAAATGGAATAAACACTCTTGTGTTGTTTTGGTTTAACTTTCGGTCCCAGTGTGCATGTAGTTTTGAAAGTTTTGTCATCCATCCTCACTGGCACATATGGCCTACTCTTCCAAACAGCTAAACAGGTTTTAATGCGTATTTAAGACGTTTTGCTTACATTCACACATGGAATCTCGGTTTATAATCTTTCTAAAGGACTTTCGGAGGAATGGAGTTCACACTGATGCTGATGGTAACTCCAGGGGTGGGGGGATCCGCTGGCACGGCCGTCTTGGTGGTGGCTTGAACCAAGGTTGTGAGATCACGAGCGCAACACACAGCACTGTGATCACGCGCAAGAGAGTGTGTGTGTGTGTGTGTGTAACAAATGTTACCTTTTATCACGTGTGTTCAAATTTATATATGTCAATATACTATTAGTTGTTTAAATACGTTTTTAATCACTGTAAAACGTATTTCCTTTAACAGTCTAGTGTTGTGTGTGAATGATGTGTGTGGTGTGTGTGTGTGTGTGTGTGGTGTGTGTGTGTTGTGTGGTGTGTGGTGAGTGTGTGTGTGTTGTGTGTGTGTGATGGTGTGTGTGTGTGTGTGTGTGTGTGTGTGTGTGTGTGTGTGTGTGTGTGTGTGTGGCGCATGCCTGTGAGTGTGAGTGTGTGTGTTTAAGAAATGTTTTATCATATGCATTCATTTCTATATATGTCTGTATTCTATTACTTTCTATGTTTTAATCACCGCAAGACAAATTTCCTTTAAACAGAGGACAATAAAAGAACTGAATTGAATTGAATAACCACCACACATTATATAATGATTAATTGTGTGCGTTTACGATAGAGAGAGGGGGGAGGGAGGGAGTAAGAGACAGAGACAGACAGAAAGAAGGGCAAGACATATATATTTATGGAAAGTGACACTGACACTTCAATTCCATGGATCTATGAAGGTGCGAGTTTAAATCTCAGAGGAGAGTGGTGAATTAAAGTTGGGCATTCTAATGATCTCCCAAGTCAACTTCAAGTGCAGATATGCCAGTGCCTTAATTCACTCCATGTATATATAGACATGCAGAAGATTGCATATTCATGTTAAAGATCCTGTAATTCACGTCAGAGTTCAGTGGGTTAAAGAAACGCAAAGCCAGCATACATCCCAAAAGTCGGAATGCAGCTACCTTCAAGGTCAGCAAAGACGGTCGTTTATAAATGCAAAATCTCACCATGAACCTCAAGCTCTAGCTGAGGAATAAAAAAGGAGATTTAAAAAAAATTGTATTTTCTTTTTATTCTGAGGATTTATTTATTATTTATGTATTTATTTATTATTTTATATCGAGGATAATGGAATAAGCACTCATGTGCTCTTTTACATCCAGTCCCCCTGTGTATGCGGTTTTGTAAATTCTGTCATCTGTTTCCACTGGCACACAATGGCCTACTCTTTTGAAAAGCAGAAACAGGATTTAACATGTGAACAAGATGTTCTGCATGTGCTCGCACACAGGCCTCGGTTTAGTCTCATCCGAGAGACTAAGAGAGAGGTAGTGAGAGAGAGAGATGAAGAGAGGGAGGTAGAGAGAGATGAAGGGAGGGGAGGGAGAGGGAAATTAAAGGGGGGGGGGGGGGGGGTGGAGAGTGAGAGAAGAACATTTACACAGGGGTTTGACATACCCTCAGTACAATACTATTTCAAAAGTATTTCTTTTTTTTAAAAATAATTAATTCAAAAGTTTTAAATTTATCTAAATCTTTGTCAGCAATGCTAACATTTTAAGAGTGACTCATACCAATAGTTTAAGAATTCGTCTCTTAACCTCCCCCCCCAAAAGGCTTTCAAACACAACCTGGAACAGCTTTGTACTTGTGCTCAGCTACACATTAATTGTTCATTTTGTCCTTAAATAAAAAGAAATATAAACCTTACTTTCCGAACCTAAAACTTCATTCACTTTTCTAAGATTTTTTTTTAATAACTTACAAAAAGTTTGTCTTTCAAGTGGACAATTAAAGGTGCAAATTTCGGAGATATGCTTTTCAGCCTCCCTCTCCTGGTCACCATGTTCGGATTCCCGCTTGCATAGTGATTCAGGTCACGGGGTTCAAGCAGTTTCCAGGCTCGCGCAAAGACAGTCCTAGGGGCCTAATGCCACGTTTCGCATATATTTAGTAAAAAAATAAGCTTTCTGCACAACTACGACTATATTATTGTAAGACTAAGTCTAAAGAGAGTTTTTACAGTTTTCCTACATTTGAGGATTAGAATTTAAAGAAAACGTCTTTTATTTATAAACTTTTAAAAATATACGGCAATGAAGAACAGGCCTTCGACCTATTTACACCTTCCCATAGGCCCTAGGCTTATCTAGTGGCCTGTTGGGGAACCACAAAAAATGATGCAACCAGCTTCCTTCACCCATCCCGGTTCTCGGCTTTCCGTATGCCCAGGCTATGTCGTTCCATGACCTTTGTTCTATTTTGCATGAAGAGAGACCTGTGTAACCTGCAGAATTTTTTTTCTGTCACTTGTTACGTTGTCGGACTAGGCGTTTTAGTTACAACAAAAACAATTCAATGGAAGAGATCAATCAATTCCATAGCATCAATTCTATTATTCATGTTCATATGCAAGACCATTATCTGTGAAAAATGTAGGCCAACAATTTTACTTTGATCACCACAAGGCCCAAGAGAGGCTGCTAGTATGGCTACCCCAGTTAACGTCAGGGTCCGTCTACGGACTCTACCCGAAAGTCCTTCAGATGGGACGGTAAACTAAGGCCTCATGCAACCAGATTAAGCTTGCACTAAACTGCCTGAAGTAGGCCTATTCAGCGAAGTGACCCCAAAAGGCATTAAAATAAAAGTCAAGTAAAAAGGACCCTGAGCACAAGGAAATCTTGACCTACCATGAAATACTCTAAGGCAGTTTCTTGGAATACAAAATTATTTTCCCACTTGTTTTCAACATTTCATCTCAAACCTTTAACAATAAATTGTCAATAACAAACAAGCAACAAACAAACAGAACAGACACTACCAAAAAAAAATAAGAATATTTACCTGCAGCCTATCGTCTTGTCAAAATGAAAAATGGGAATGAAGCCTAACGCGGACAACGCGGTCCTTAAAACCTGGTGTGGGTGAGCAGAGTTCGTCTCCACGTGCATCATGGAGCATCAACAATGACGTGATGACGTAGGCTATTGAGTTTTTCTTTCCTTTTTTTTTCAATCACCGGCTGGCCAATGGCTGGCTGGTTTCTTTCAGCTTGCTGTTAGCCTATCAGACTTCTTGCTTTAAGCCTGCCGACAAAAATGTGCAGGTCTTTCCTGGCTCAGAATGGTTCTGTGTCACCACACATGAAAGTAATACGTTCTGAAAGAGGAAAGGACTGGGGGGGGGGGGGGGGGGGGGACCAATCTTATTGTTTATAGCCCCGCCGACCACAGAGGCCATATTGGGGGTTGAGAACAGAAAGAAAGAAAAAAAACCGAAACGAAAGAAAATAGGAAGACTAACAACTTTTACTTTTCTAAGGGTAATAGATTAATATAAATAATACATGCTTTTCACACCCAATACAACCAGAGAGAGAGAATGAATGAATCTTTATTTGTCAAGGGTAACAGAATAAGCATAGGCACAGAGAGAGAGAGAGAGAGAGAGAGGGAGAGAGAGAGAGAGAGAGAGAGAGAGAGAGAGAGAGAGAGAGACAGAGACAGAGAGACAGAGAGAGACAGAGAGAGAGAGAGACTCCAGAGGGAGAGAGACTAGAGAAGGAGAGTAGAGGAGAGATGAGAGAGATCAGAGAGAGAGAGAAGAAGAGACTCAGAGGGAAGAGGAGAGACTTCAGAGGGAGAGAGACTTCAGAGAGAGAGACTTCAAAGAGAAAGACTTCAGAGGGAGAGAGACTTCAGAGAGAGAGAGAGATTTTATTCTTTTATTTCGGGGATAATGAAATAAGCACTCATGTGCTTTTTTCATCCAGTCCCCGTGTATATGCAGTTTGCAAATGTTGTCATCCGTTCCCAACGGCACACAATGGCCTACTCTTCCGAAAGCGGAACGGTTTTAACGTGCCTTTGCACAGGGGACCTCGGTTTAGTCTCCTCCAAAAGACTTTTGGGAAGAGTTGAGTAGGCACTGATGTTAACTCCGGAGGAAAAATCCTCTTTAACGAGAATCGAACCTTGGTAAGCAGGTCACCAATACATCACTGTAACCACCAGGCTATCCCATGGAGAGAGAGAGAGAGAGAGAGAGAGAGAGAGAGAGAGAGGAGAGAGAGAGAGAGAGAGAGAGAGAGACAGAGAGACAGAGAGAGAGAGAGAGTATTGCAACGTAAGGAAAGGGGCAGCCAACAAAGCGAGTGACAGAAATGGGGAAATTTCTGGCACATAATTTCCAAATGTTGCATGCTATATATTAAAGACAATAGAGTTACATGACGCATGAAACGAAATCGAGCATGTTGATGCAGAATCAAAATACACCATGTTACAAAATAACTTCAATAGCAATCGATTAAATATTCAAAATATAGTCCTACTAATGACACAGAAAAAAACAAAATCTGAAACCCACCATAGACGTATAAAAAAAAAAACCCGCCACCCCCCCCCCCCCCCCCCCCCCCCCTTTCTTCTTCTTTAAGGGGATGTCTCATAACGTATTATGCCATCATTGACAACTGTCCATATTCTACCTGTTATAATTTCAGTCTGTTTCAATGAAATTGTTTATAAGAATGCAAAGTTGTGTGGACATTTGCTGATTTCAGTTTATTAAACCGTGATATATATATTTTTTTTCAGTTTCATATCTTGTTCTTATAATCCTTTCAAGAAAAATTGAAGAGAGGTATTGTTCCTCCATTTTGCATTTATATATCTAGAATTTTGCAATCAATATAATGGGATGTTATTTATACTGAAAGATCCCCTGGCATCCTTACGAAGAGAAACATAAATACAAACTTTGTGCTGTGAAACGTATCTTTAGCTTGATTCCTGTTCTCTGTGGTTATTCAGGCGACATTAATGTACTTGTAGCAGTGACGGTGATCGAACTCTTGCAGGGACACAACTCGGTCAAGGGCTCTACAGCGCTTACCTTTTTCTGTGGTTTTTTTCCCTTGACCGTGTTTTGTCCATAACTTTTTTTTTAAGGGGGGTGGGGGTGGGGGGTAGAGATAGAAACAGTGCACTTTTCTTTGGGCTAAAATTTTTGTTTTTGTTTTTTTGCTCTCCTCCTCTTTCTCTCTTTCCTCTTTCCCCCATCTCACTTCATCTAACCCATTGTTACCCATAGTATCAATGGAACAAAGTCAAAGTTTTCAAGCTTTTGACCGATTGACTTGAATAAAAACAACCGAGTAAATAGATAAACAAAGCACAAGCATGGGGGGAGGGGGCGTTTAACCCTTGGCATTGGTTTTGACCGTATGACCTACTAACTCTTAACCCCTGACCCGAACACATCCAGAGAGGTGGGAGGGTTCGTTTGCGCAGTCGCACAAGCGGAAATCACAGAACATGGCTGTCTTCTGCTTGTGCCAATTCGGATCATACACACGTGTGTTGTGTTTATGTTTGGAGAATTATTGAAAGCATATCAGCACGTTTCTTCAGAAATCCGAAATTCACACCTGTCTGTAATGTGGATATGACGTAGAGGTCTTCATCAAAGAGGTAGGTGATGCTGTGGCTGAGGTAAGATTGTGTATTGAAAGCAAAAGTTAGGACAGTAGTGTAGTGATGAAGTCACGAGAATCCAGATAACGCACACCAATACAGTTGCTTGCTATGTCACTATGTGTTTTGAAATCCTTGATCATGATCACCAGTCCGTTGTAGATCCAATAGGTCCGCTGCTTCTAAATGCTCATTACATCTACATGATCTAGTCTTTCGTTAATCTGCAACAAGCTGTTAACTTGAAATTGACAGAGAAAAAACGGTTGGGAAAAAAAATCTACTGCATCTTCCCCCCCCCCCCCCCCTCTCTCTCTCTCTCTCATTCATATATATATAGTAGGATCTGAGATGTGATTTTTGCCCCCCTTTTTTGTGTGTCTCATGTGTGTGAATGTGCCTACACTGTGTGTGTGTGTGTGTGTGTGTGTGTGTGTGTGTGTGTGTGTGTGCTGCTTTCTCCACTTGTGTGCTGTCAGTGTCATACACCCATTAAATGTTGTTGAAATCTAACAATGCTGACTTTCCTTTGAATTTGTCAGTGATACTGACTGTGATACAGCACATAGATTTGTGGGAGAATCAATGGCTTTCTCAGTCTCTGAAATATCAAGCCTCTTAAAATGTAGCACCAAAAAAATTATAATAATGATCATTCACTAATAAAAAATAAAATAAAATAAAAAGGTACTGTTCAGAATTCTCTTTGCCAGAAGTTTGTGTCTGTGGGTTGAAAGTTCTGTTTGTAAGTAATTGTTTCTCATTGATTAATTAATGCCTGTGTCTCTCTCACATCATCATCATCATCATCAACACTGTCATCATCTCTGAAGGTTGTGCTTTTATTTTTTGACACCTCAAGAGTTAGAAAAGAAGTGAAGTCCATCGGTTGTAACTTTTTTTAACTGAATGCTGTATCATGATCTGATGATGATGTTTAAGTTACCAGTAAACAGTGTTTTGTTTGTACACCCAATCATCATTCAGAATTGGTGCTTGCGGTCATGTGTTAAGCAATCAGTGTCATCTATTTTCAGATCACTATGGCCTCGTTGAAAGAAAACAAAGATGTTGCCTGCTACTTTGTCACAAAGCACTCATGGAAAGGAAAGTAAGTTATGAAGTTTTTGTAACCAAATACTTAGAATACATCATTATGTATTGTGATTACTATTGAATTTATGATATCACCAGAGCCCTGTGATATTGTCAACAAATGCTTTTGGCGCTTCCTTTTAAGAGAAGCTGGTAGATGTGTGCTGCTCAGTATATCATACTGAACATTTAGTAGTGTATGTATATATACTATGTATGTATTGTGAACATCTGTGTGTATGACAGAACTTCCAGACCTGTATGAGATTACAAACTACATAAGCATTGAAATGCTGCATGGGGCACTAACATATGCATGCATACAAGGTGATGTAAATAATTTAAAATCTTTTTGTTGTAATATCTCTAATTTCAAACCTGTTTGTTGTTATTAAATCTCATAGAAGTTGATGGAAATAATATATTTAGAGCTTGGATTATAAAACTAGAAAACTTATAACACAAAAATATTTTTATATTCAATCTGTAGTCATCCTTGCAAGTATCAGTTCTTATACCTGGTTTGAATTTAGGAATAAGAAAGCAGGCTTTGTTTGCTTTTTAATAACTTTTATACATATTTGTAATTTTGACAGGTACTCAACTTCACTGTAGATTTTGTATGAGGATTTTTTTTTTACAGGGCTATAGCAACTTACAGTATCTAGTGTTTCACCTTTTTTTTTTCTTTAACGGTCTTAAATGATATATAGACCTGTTCATCTTCTCATTAGAGATGTATGCAGATCAAATACAGACTGATTAGATATTCGGTTAATTCATGTCAATGGATTGTAGAAACAGGTATGCATACCTGATAAGCTGCTTTTTTCTTTTCTTTTCTTTTGTTAATTCTTTTATTTTGAGGATTATTTTGAGCTTTATCAGCACACCAGCTCATGCACCAGTTGAGTTTCTGCTTAGTTAACATCATGAAAGGCTTTTTTTTTTAAATAATCATGGAAGATTTGATGTAAGGTGTATCTTGGCATTTTTCGCACACAATGATAAATTTGTGAAATCTCCAAGGGAAACAAAAAATGGAAAAGCTGAGTGTACTTACAAAATTGCAAATTGGTGTCATACAATCACTGGAATCAGCTAACAAACCCTGAAATGGTTTAAATGAAAACAACTGGATTAATCAGTTGTCTAGTATGTCAACAGTTATTTGTTGAAAATTATTTTTGTATTAAAAAAAAAAGTATCTCTGTTGTTACTGTTGTTGTTGTTAGTCTGCAAAATGTTTGCCTGTCACTTTCAGGTACAAGAGAATATTTTCCGTGGGGACCAAAGGTATTACGACTTACAACCCTACTACTATGGAGGTGACCAACAAGGTATTGCCAGTAACAGCACATAGCAAAATAGTACTCTACAAAATGATGGATCATCAATCATAAGTAAGAAGATTCACAAACCTAAATTCCAAGAAAAGCAACTAGAGTTAGTTTGATACCTCTCACTCTTGTCTTCAAGTCATGGTTAAGAACGTTAGAAGATTGAGGATGATATATACGTTTCAAAGAAAATTCTTGTTCAAAGCTTACATCTCATACTCTGTGGGGTATGAAAATAGGTTTCCATCATCAGCCATTTGGTGTATACATAGATCATTAGATTTAGAGCTCATTTTGGGTAGAACAATCAGTCTTCAGCTGAATAGAGAAAGCAGATTACATGGTCCTGAATGATTAGTTGACAAGTATACAAAAATTTTGTGATGTCTGTTGTGTTATAGATATACATACACAAAATGAATAGATATTGCAATTGTGAAACAATAACAGGAAGCAAATACTTACGAAAGGAATAGCCCTGCAACTGTAAAATAACAGGAAGCGAGCATACTGTGTGAAAGGAAGTGAAGGAATGAATGAAACTGACAGTGTGTACAATTAAATTTTCAAATAATGTGTGAGTGGTATTGATGTCATGGCCCATAGATATTGTCGTGAAACCAGCTATGATAAATCCTTAACATGTATCTATAAGTGTTAGTGTAAGAAATGATGTGTGTGTCTGTCTGTCTGTGTGTCTCTGTCTGTGTGTGCATGTGTCTGTGTGTGCATGCATGTGCATGTACGTATACATGCATCTCTGTGTTTGTGTATATACATATGTGTTTGCAATGACAATTGCATTTAGCTTAGACTGTATTTTGCATGATTTTATAACAGTCAAATTTAATTTTGTTTGGGTTTGTTTGGTTGGTTGGTTAGTAGGGGTTCTTATGCGTGTTTGTTGTTGTTGTTTGTTTGGGTTTAATTTTTCAGCAGACGAAAATCAAGAGACATACAATACATGTAAGCCATTCTGTTTTCAGTGGCTGTTCAGTGACTTCATAGGAATCGCTGCCAGCATCAAAAGCCCCGTCAACAATGAGTTCATCATCACCATGAAGAAAGGGGTCAAGAAGACAGACTCCATGAGGTTCTCCACAGAACACAGAGCTGATCTACTCACTGAAGCACTGGTAAGTCTGACAACATGTGTGTGTGTGTATGTGTGTGTGTTGATATATATATCTTCTTCTGCTTCCTTCCCCTCTTCTCGGAAAAAAGGACAGAGTGCAGTCTGGTCGGAGGGTAGGTTTTTTTGTTCTTGTTGTTTCCATTGTTTTTTGGTGGTGTTTATAGATTTTAGATTGCTGTGTGTTAGATTGTCAAATTTTCTGTACACTGATCTTCATTTTTGTATATTTGATAAAAATTGATGGCATTTTAAAGCATGACTTCTGCTGGTGTTGAATATATATATATATTTTTTTTCAAAACTTTTTTTTTTTTCAGACTTTGTTTTTTGCTACATAATGTAGAACATTTGACAGACTGATTTCGAATTGCTATAAAATAAATGTTATGGGCTCTGAAGTGGGAACAGAAAGGAAAGTAAAGCAGAATAAAGAAAACTTACACTTACTAACGTCCAGTCTTAGACAGAGGAGACAATCAAAGAGAGAGATTGGGAGTGGGGAAGGAGATGGAACGAGTAGGTAGTAGAGAGAGAGAAGGTCAAGACAGCATTAACATCAGCAACAGTGTCACAGTCACCACTACCAACAAAGCAACTGTTGACATTCACCAAACATAACCATGTACACAACCTGATGATACCCACCGGCCCAAATGTCTCTAGATATCAGCAGTGTAAGGTAACATGAATGTGCGTTGTGTTATACAGAAATTCTCCAGTCAGTTTTCTGAAGCCAAGAAAACAGCACGGCGATTCAATGCCTTCAAGATGCACTGGTCAGAGAACCGAGTGCCAGTGATACTGGAGGTGAACCAGGGATCACTGGACCAGATTGATCCAAAGTCCAACACTGTCCTCTCCTCCTACCACTACAAAGATATGGAGGGCCTGACACTGGTAAGACCGATGTATCCTTTGCAGGACTATCTTCTAAACTATTTTGTTCTTTCAACATTGTGCTCGTCTTTTACAAAATGTGTCAAGAATATCAAAACCAACTCCAAGAGAGAACAATCAAAACAGCACATGACGACTTTCAGAAGGAAAAAAAAGGAAGGGGATGGGAATATGTTTGCAGAATTTACTATGACAGTAAAAGTCACCTGTTTTGTTTGGTTTTTTGTTGTTGTTGCAGTAATTACTATTACTTTCATATACATCCACCCATTATCATCCTCCTTTTTCACTTTCTTCAACATCTTTTTAATCTTTTCCTTCTTCTTCTTCTTCTTCTTCTTCTTCTTCTTCTTCTTCTTCTTCTTCTTCGTTTGTTGTTGTTGTTGTTGTTGTTGTTCTTCTTCTTCTTCTTCTTCTTCTTCTTCTTTTCTTCTTCTTCTTCTTCTTCTTCTTCTTCTTCTTCTCCTCCTCCTCCTCCTCTCTCCTCTCTTCTTCTTCTTCTTTTCTTCTTCTTCTTCTTCTTCTTCTTCTTCTTCTTCTTCTTCTTCCTCCTCTTCCTCTTCTTAATTTCTGATTCTATATTGTCATGCTCTAATCACTTTTTCCCTGCTGTTCTTTACTTCCTGTTAACATTGGGTGGTTTTTTCCTGTCATGTTTTTCCTTGATCATTGATTGAGATTAGTGGTGGGGGTTGGGGGGGGGGGGAGATTGGGGGGGGGGGGGGGGCGGGGCGGATGGAACACAGGGTGTGTGTGTATTTTGTCGTATTTATCAAAATTCTTTTATTTTAACAATAATGTATTAGCACTCATGTGCTTTTTTACATCCAGCCCCTGTGTGCATGTAGTTTTGTAGATTTTGTGATCCATTCCCGCTGGCACAAATGGCCTACTCTTCCAAAAGGTGGAACAGGTTCTAACATGTGTGCAAGATGTTCCGCATGCATTTACACTCAGGACCTCAGTTTAGAGTCTCATCCGAAGGACTTTCAAGGGAATGGAGCACTGATGGGGAAAAAATCCCCTTGAATGGGCATCTTGGTTACTTACTTACTTACTTAGGCCCATCACTCCCCCTGGAGCATAGGCCGCCGACAACAGTCCGCCAGAGTCCTCTGTCCTGGGCTATTCTCTCCAGCTGTCTCCAGGTATATCCCATCTTTCTGGTTTCTGCCTCAAGGTTGCGTCGCCAGGTGTTTCTTGGCCTTCCTCTTTTTCATTTTCCCTGGGGGTTCCATGATAGTGCCTGCCTTGTAACGTTGCTGGCTGGCTTTCTCAGGGTGTGCCCAATCCATCCCCATCTCCTGCGCCGGATTTCATTTTCGGCTGGCAGCTGGTTGGTACGTTGCACAGGTCTGCATTGCTGATGGTTGTCGGGCCAGTGGATCTGGAGGATTCGTCTCAGGCAGCTGTTGATGAAGGTCTGCACTTTCTTGGTGGTGGTCTTTGTTGTCCTCCATGTCTCCGCTCCATATAGTAGGACTGACTTGGCGTTGGAGTTGAACAGCCTGATCTTTGTGCGGGTCGACACAACCTTGGAGCTCAGATGTTCTTCAGCTGCAAGTACGCTGCCTCGCCTTGCCAATTCTTGCTCTGACGTCTGCGTCTGTGCAGCCCTGCATGTTAATGATGCTACCCAGGTACGTGAATGTCTCCACTTCTTCCAGCTCCTTCCCATTTAGTGTGACTGGGTCCTCACTCACTGCGTTGATCTTGAGAATCTTGGTTTTGCCTTCATGGATCTTGAGACCAACTTGTAATGAGGTGGCTGCTAGTTCTGTAGTCTTGTCCTGCATCTGTTGGCGGCTGTGGGAAAGCAGGGCCAGGTCGTCTGCAAATTCGAGATCATCAGCTGGTCCACAGTGTCCACTGGATTCCATTTCTTCTGTATGCCGTTGAAGTCTTCTGTCCAATCGATCGCCAGGAGGAAGAGGAAAGGTGACAGAAGACAGCCTTGTCTGACTCCGGTCTTCACCTCAAAGCTGTTTGTGAGTTGTCTCCAGGACCACCCGGGAGGTCATTCTTTCATAGGAGTTCTTGATCAAGTTGACCAGGTTGGTTGGCACTCCATGGTGGCGAAGCAATTTCCAGAGGGTGTTGCGGTCCACACTGTCAAAGGCTTTCTCATAATCAACAAAGTTGATGTATAAAGATGAGTTCCACTCTAAAGAATGCTCAACGATGATGCGCAAGGTGGCAATCTGATCTATGCATGATCTGTTCTGGCGGAAGCCGGCCTGTTGGTCTCGGAGGAGAGGGTCGACTGCATTTTTCATTCTCTCGAGGAGGATCCTGTTAAAGGACTTTCCTGGCACCGACAGAAGCATTATCCCTCTATAGTTGCACAGTTACTGAGGTCTCCTTTCTTGGGTAGCTTGATGAGGTAGCCCTCCTTCCAATCTGATGGTACTTCCTCTCTTCCCAAATCTTCCCAAAGAGAGGGTACAGCATCTCTACCGTGGTCTCCAGGTCTGCCTTGAGTGCTTTGCTGGGATGCTGTCCGGTCTGCTGCCTTGCCATTTTCAGCATTTTGATGGCTTTCCTGATCTCCTCCCTGGTTGGTTGCTCACAGTTGATGTCTATGTCTCTATCAGCAGGGTAGATGTCGGGGGGTTTGAAGGGACGGGTCTGTTCAGGAGTTCCTCAAAGTGCTCTGCCCATCTGTTCAGTTGCCCCTCTGTTCCCAGGATGGTGTTTCCTTTCTTGTCTTTGACTGGTCGCTCAGGCCTGCTGTACTTCCCTGAGAGTTTCTTAGTGGTGTCATACAGCAGCTTCATGTTGTTACTGGCTGATGCTTCCTCGGCTTCCTCTGCAGGCTGTCGAATGTACTTGCGCTTGTCTGTTCTTGCGCTCCTCTTGACTTCTCTGTTGGCTTCTGTGAAGTCTGCTTGTGCCTTGGCCTTTGCTGCTCTTGTCCGGCTGTTGTTTACTGCTGCTTTCTTCTGCTTTCTCTTTTCAATCTTGCCCATTGTGACTGCCGATATCCATTCCTTCTGTTGGTGTCTCTTGGGGCCCACTACTTCCTGACAAGTTGATGTCAGTGTCTCTTTCACTTTCTTCCACTGGCTCTCGATGTCAGTCTCTTCTTCAAGCAGTTCTGATCTTCTTCTTCTTAGTCCTGAAGGATGCCGCAATGATTCTTGATCCGTGTGCTTTCCATCCTATCAGGGCTTGCTGCGCAGGTCTTGACAACATGAGCGCTACGCCTTCTGTGTGTGGAGCGTTGTCTTCTTCATGGCCAGAATAAAGCAGCATCTCTCCAGTGAGCAGTCTCCTTTGTCCTGACTGTGTCCAATGGGTCTCACTGATGCCAAGCAATGTGAGGTTGTAGCTTTTCATCTCTGCTGCTACTTGTGTTGTTTTTGCCGTCTCATACATGGTCCTCACATTCCATGTTCCGACGTTGATGGTCCTGGTCGATAGAAGGGGGGTCGGCCTTGCGGCTTCCGTAGACTCACGGCTTTCACCACATGGCATCATACATCCTCTTGGCAAGGACCCTTCCTCTCCCAAGGCAGTAGTCTCTTGGTCTGTTGTTGGCGCTTCTGTAGCAAACTTTGTTTTTATGGGGTGGGGTTGCTAGCCCCACGCCCAACCCTCCTCCTTTCTCATCCGGGCTTGGGACCGGCAATGGCAGAGTTGGGCATCTCGGTGGCAGCTTAAATTCTTGCCATCAGATTGTGAGTGCAACGCTCTTACCACTAAGCTATCCCATCCCGTATCTCCTGCTTTTGTGTGAGAGAGAGAAAGAGCAAGCTTGTTAGCTTTTGCTGATGTAGTTTTCGTTGGTGTTACCATTATGTTTGATGTGTGTGTGTGTTATGTCAGGTGTCAGATGTGCCGGGTGGTGTTGCAGTGGTGCAGGGTGGCTTCGGCAGACTGGTGAGTAAAACACAAGGCAGGCTTCTGTGTACACAGGCACCTGTTTGTGCTCTTGAAGTTTATGAATAAGAATGTGTGTGTGTTGTGTTTGTGGTGGTGGTTGTTGTTGTTTTCTTTAACGTCTGTTCACTCTTAGTGATATTAGACGAATGTGTATGTTGTGTGAAGTGTATGTGTGTGTATGTCTGTTGTGCGAAGTGTATGTGTGTGTTGTGTGTGTTGTGTGTGTGTTGTGTGTATGTGTGTGCGTGAGAGAGAGAGAGAGAATGTAAAGTATGTGTTGGTATACATGTATGTACTTATGTACCACTGAAAAGAACACTCAATTTGACTTGATTTTTAAATAGACTTTACACCTACAAACAGCCATGGCCATACAGCAGAGAAATCCATGTACCTGAATTTTGGCATGCTACATCATATGTTGACAGCACCTGTTTGCTCTGGAGGCACACGCAGACCTGGTGAAGTGTGTGACGGAGACAGCTGCCACCTGTGTTGGGCTTTCCATCAGGCAGAAGAAGGAGCCCATTACATACGATGAGTTTCTGGACAATCGCATGGGAAAATTCAGGTATGACATCGCGTTGTGTGAGTGTGTGCGTGCGTGTGTGTGTGAGTGCGTGTATGCATGCATGTGTGTTTGTATATGTGTGTAGTGTGGATGTGTGTTCCTTGTGTGTACATATGCATATGTGAATGTATGTGTTCATACAGTGTTATGTGTCTGCTCTTCACTCTCCATGTATATTTTGTTTCTGTCAATGCTTGTGTGCAGTACCGATGAGGCACTGACGTCCTACGCAGAGTTCACTGTGCAGAAGATTTCTCCTCGGCACCCAGACGCTGTGCGTCGCACTCTGTGCCTGACCGAGATGTGTCTTGTGGAGCGTGACCCCGCCACCTACGGCGTTGTCACTGCCAAGCCGTTCTGTGATGTGAGTGTAGCAGCCCTCCTCTCAGCCTCGGATGATAATGATTAATTCAGGGTTATTTTGTGTAAATATGCTTACTCAACTTGGTTTGTTCAAGATAATTTGCTTCAGGTGAAGTGAGAATGGTAATGGTAATGTATGGAATTTACATAGCACTGAATTTTGTAAAGCTACAAATCAAAGCTCTTACGTTCAAATCATTTACATGCATGCAATCGCACATAACTAAGATGAAGAGATTTCAAATTTACGCTCAAAGAATGAAGTGAATGGTTTCTGTCATTCTATCCAGATGCAAGACTCCATTTTAATTTATATGTGATAACATTCAGAAGGAAGACTTATCATCCAGCATCATATCTCATGCAAAAATTGTAATATCTGCAAGCAAGACTTTTAATACTGATGTTGGTAGTTGTGTTCATGCCATGTTCAAAACTAAAACTGAGATGCGACATGAGATGCTCATCTGACTTTTTGTTGTGTAGGCTGCTTCCTATAACATATAATTATGGTGTCTGGTTTCAGATTTTTTCTATCAACAGAGATCCAGAAAATCCTCAGAAGCTGACAGTGGAGTATGTCAAAGGGTCAATACGTACCTTCCTTTCAACAGATAGGTGAGTGTCTGGCTTACATTCTACTCAGTTACACACAGCTACCTCTGAAGAGAAAAACAGATCTGAGATCTGCCACAGAATCTGTTACAGTCATACTCACAAGCTAGTTTGTCACCACATGTGAAAGCTGTATTCCATGCTGCTTTGTTTTTTCTTTCCTTTTGTTATCATTTTTGTTATAACTTTGTTATTCAGTTTTCAAAATGTCAGTTGTTTTTTTCATTCCTGGGTTAGAGCTCTGAGATTCACCAATGGTGAGATTTTTGCATATCCAACCGTTTTGCATACCGTTGAGGTAGCCACATTCTGACTTTGGGGATAGTGGCTAAACATGACACCAGTGTGCATGCATTTTTGGTTTGTTTGTTGTTGTTTTGTCATCCATTCTTACGAGCACAAATGGCCTGCTCGTCTGAAAAGCAAATGGGTTTTAACATCTTCATTAGATGTTCTTAGAGGGGAATGAAGTTAACTCCAGGAGAAAAAATCCCCTTGATTGGGCATCTTGGCGGCATCTCAAACCCATCAAATTGCAAGTGCAATGCTCTAAACACTAAGCTATCCCATCCTCTAAATGTCATATATCCTTGCGCAAATGGGCTCAAGAGATAAAGCACCTGCAGTGTTAACTGCATCTACATGGTTTTTCTTCTCGTGTGCAGATAGTTGTACATAGAAACGTTAATGAGTTTAGACTTATTACATTTTTTTAAACTTCATATTTGTTCGCATAGGTTTTTCATATTTAGAAGTGAAATGAATTCCTTGTCTGCTTACAGGGATTCCTTGATAGCCTCCATACTGGATGGGGTACGTGCCAGTGGTAACCGAGATGTCTGTGTGAAGATGAACCCCACTCATAGAGGATTTCGGTTTGGTACGTCTTTTCCCGTACAGTCATTTTTTTTCAGCATTGTTCTTTATCATGTCAGTCATATATATTTTTATATAATTTTGTTGTTTGTTTAAATGAATGTTTTTTTCATGATTATGAGCTAATGTTGTATATTTGAATACTCTAATTCATGTCATTTTCTGTTTCTTTTTGACTCAAATTATATGTTTGATTTTTTTTCGTTCGGAGGTATATGTACTTTCTCTCTCTGCCTCAGTGTGTGTGTGTGTGTCTGTCTGTCTGTCTGCCTGTCACTGTCCCTTTGTCTCTGTGTCTGTCACAATCTCTGTCTCACTATCTGTGTCTGTCTCTCTTCTCCTCCCTTCTTCCTCCCCCTCCCTTCCTCTATCCTTTTCTTTCTGTTTCTGTTGTGCAAGAAGTGTAAGTTGAACCCATACATCAGCAGAATAAGTAATGTAAGGTCCACGCCTGTTGACAGGTCCGTTCACTGTGCCTGTGGATGAGGAGGTGGAAGCGCAGCACTTGAAGTTCATACACTCTCCCCCAGGTGAGCTGTCAGCAGCTGTCACAGAAATTGTCTGTCATGATTCATGTTACTACAGTTTAATTCAGGGCAGTCTTGTTTTAAAGTCAGGTCACACACACACATGCATGCAAGCATGCATAAATGATCTCTCTCACACACACACACACACACGAGTGAATAGAATACACTGAATTTTCTGTAGATGATGTGCGGAGGCATGAAACAGTTGGCGGATGCTTTTCGAATTAAACATGTTTAAAACGAATAGTTGACTGAGGCCCTGGAACCGCTAATGAGATACTGTGTATGAGCAAAAGTTGGATTCCCTTGCTAGCCTGAAGAGCAAAACCATGATTTTACAAGTTTGTAAGTACTGATTTTGCTAGTTAGGTTCTGACTTTTGCTTATTCAAATACTAGAAGGCATTTTGCTAACATAGGCAGATCATTTTAAGGGTAAATCACCTAATTGGAAGAATGTTACTTTGATTTGTGTGTGTATATGTGTGTGTGTGCATGTTTATGTGTGTGATTGTGTGTGTGAGTTTGTATGTGTTTTCGACAATAATTGCTATAATATGAACCGGTTGTGTGGGGTTTTTTCAGCTGGCATGACAATGGAGGAAGCTGTCAACAGATTCAATGCCAATGTTTCCTACAGCGGCCTCTTGCATGCAGTAACTTCAGATGTAAGTATGAGTAGTAACTATAACCTCTTCATGCATTGATCTCTATATGTCTGGGTTTTATAGATAAGATGGGGTTTATGTTTGTGTGTGTTTTGTTGTTGTTGTTTTTTTTTGTTCCTTAGCTAGAGCTCTGAGGTTCACCAAAGCACTAATTTTTGCCCACCATTCAGGTAGTCTCATTCCAACTTTGTGGATGATGTCTAAACATGACATCAGTGTGCATGCGTTGTTTTTAAAAAAATTGTGTCATCCGTTCCTACTCGCTCTTAATGGCATTCTTTTTCAATAGATGGAAAAGGTTTTGAACATGTATGCAAGATGTTCTGCCTGCTTTTGCACTCAGGACCTCAGTTTATAGTCTCATCTGAAGGACTTTCAGGGGAGTCAACACTGATGTTAATTGATACATCACTGTTGTTGCTGTTGCTAATCTGGTTGCTACAGGAAGGAAGGTGGCAGGATGGTTAAGATGTTCGCCTGCCAACAAGTAAACCGTGAGGTTGTGGGTTTGATTCCCAGCCTCCCCTTTCTTCCCAGTTTGACAAAAAAATCGAACTGAATGTCAAAGTCCTTCAGATGAGACTATAAACCGCGGCCCCGTGTTCGAACGCATGCAGAACATCTTGCGCACACGTTAAATCCTGTTCCGCTTTTCAGAAGAGTAGACCATTGTGTGCCAGTGAAAACAGATGACAAAATGTACAAAACCGCATACACACGGGGACTGGATGTAAAAAAGCACATGAGTGCTTACTCCATTATCCTCGATATATAAAAGAATAAATAAATAAACCCATACATCATTGTTGCTTGTTGTTGACAGGGCCTGTTTGCCCAGAACAAGGAGAAGCTGATCAACCTGGCCCTGGCCTCGCTGCTGGAGCACCAGGAGAGCCAGCCCTCCATGCCCGCCATGGCGCTGGAGGCCCAGTTCCACGCCGTGCGCCGCCTGGTGGCTTCCAAGGCCGGCTTCCAGGCCTTCACCGAAATGCCGGGGTAAGGGAGGGGGGGTTGAGGGGGCCTCGGCTGCCCTCACCGTCAGAATCTGATGTTAAGGGTAGGAGGAGGGAGAGGGATTGAGGAAGGAGGGAAAGGGGGTGGAGATGGGAGGTGAATCTGCTGAAGCGATGTCAAGGTTCATTCAGCATGGAGATGGAGAAGTCTTCAATTTTATTGGAAATTTTGTGCGTGAGATTTTCTGTGTTCTGTGTAAGTTGTAAAGTTTGTGTAGCTGTTATGTCTTTCTTGCTGATCTTTCTTCTGTAGTGATTTGTTTTCCTATGTTTTCTTCTTATCTGTATTAAGATTTTTTGGGCAGAACCCCATGGTGTGTGACTTGTGATGTATGAATGACCTTCAAGCATCTGCTTCTGGATTGTCGAGATGTCCAGGATATTAGGCACAAGCATTTTGCTACAGACTCCATACAGATTCTTTTTCGCAATGTTCCACCAGACACCATTTTTAATGTCATCTGAAAATCTTTTTTTTCCATGTGATATGAGTCAACTGGTCATAGTTAGTTACTACAAACAAGGTTGCTTTCTAGGAACTGGATGTTGTTTTTATCTAATTTTACGTGTGGTCTATGCGGTTGTCCCACAACATAGGGACCATCCTGGGTTGATCCTTATGGTTGGCCAGGGTGTTGATACAAGGAACGACAGTAGAGTTGGTTTTAAACCCTGTTTTAATCTGTATATAGTTGCAGTCTCAATCTGAGATGTAAAGATCTTAACGAGGTAACCACCCCCATATGGCCTCTGTGGTCAGTGGGGCTATAAATAGCATGGTCAGATTGGATTGGAATGTGTCTTTTTTCTTGCATAGAAAACATAAGTTGCCCTTCTTGGTTTTCTGTCTGTTTAAGTGGAGGTGTTATAAAAACATGTAGAATAATAATAGATGGAAACTGATTCAGATTATTTTTGGACACTTTATGAATGTGGCAGGATAAGGACTGGAACTACATATTAGGACTGGGGTAGAAGTGAAAAGAAACTTAATTTTTATTTCATGGATATTGATATGCAAGCCAGGATGAAAGTATTTAGAGAATGAAGAATGCAGAAAAAAAACGTGGAAATGAATTTGGATGAGAATACAGATCAGATGGGTTACTTTGTTTGTTGTGTTTTGTTATAAAGCAGTTGTCTAATATTGATTAATATTTCATCTTATAAGTAAATGGACAGGTATCTTTTTTTTTAATGGATTTTTTTTTCTGTGCATCTGTATGTATGTAGATAAAGATGATTAATGACTTGAGTATCATTTCAGGTAGACATCTTGTTCTTTTGCTGCTGCTTTTGTTGTCTTTAAATTGGGTTATTTTTGTGTTCTGCTGCTTGCATTCAAGCTTTAAGCTTGTTGTCTTTATTTGCTCCAGGTGTTCAGGTGCTGTTTACTTTACTTAACCTGAGCATAATCTGTGCACAGGATGCGTGAGAAGGTGGGATTGAAAGTGGTGAAAGCATTAAAGCGGAACGATGTGGGAGTCACTCACGCGGCTCTTGACATGCTCTGCACTTTGATGCAGGTAAACAAACCACAAAATAATGAAATTGTTTTTCACTTTGTAGTAAAATTAAATAAAATCAAGGCAAAATGTGTGATAAAATTGTATGAATATAAAAGTTTTTAAAAAAAGGTAAAAGTGTCCCATTGCCTATGACCAATAGGGGAGCAAGGCATCAGAGACCTCAGCTTCTCTAGGGGCCAGCATATTGAGGGCGGGGGCGTCCATCTTTTCTCCCTCACTGCTTTACCTTCCCTGACCCTAAAGAGGCAGGTACTTATTTACAGATGGGTGAACTTGGAGACTGTACTGAAGCCAAGGCATGCAAATAGTCACCCATCCAATTGGTAACCACACTTGATGCTGCTTAACATTGGCTGGGGGAAAACGAGTGCTCTGCCACTGAGCTATTCCATCCCCAGTATAACAGTGGTTATTATAAATTCGTTTCAGTATTGAAAAAACAGACAAAAGTCCATCTCGTGTATGCTTTTTAGTTCCAAATTGTGCTATAACTGAGTGTAGCATGAACGTTTTCTTTTGCTTATTTATTTCTGTGGTAATAGTTTTCATTTTCTGTTTTCTATGCTTTGTGTAGTAATTTTAGTAGTAATTGTCAGTGTTTATATGTATATTTCTATATCTACAGCTTTTTTATTCTCACTCTGTCATCTGCTTAATTCTCCTACTGATAATAATCGCATGCATAAGCATTTATCTCTTTTGCTTGCATTTTCTTTAACATTTATTCCCACATCAAAGCTTTTTGCCTTTGCACTACCACTTTACATTCTTTTCTTTTCTTTTTTTTGGGGGGGCACAAAACGCACCCTTGTTACTTTGTAGTCAAAGTACATTGAGAACATTATTCAGCGTGATGTGTATTATATTGAATGTGGTTTGTATTGGGTATAAAATTGATCGTGCGTTTGGTTTATCTTACATGGTGAGAATAATGCATGTTTTAAGAACAGGCAAAAACTTATAAAGAAAACAAAAAGTCGTCAGATGACTTTATCTGCAGGACTGCTGCTTGGATGATGCAACAGAAGAGAAGTAAAAGGCGTCCATGGCTGGATCAAAAAGCAGCAGAATCATTCATTTTGTTCTCTGTTTAACAGTATTATTTTTATCTGTAGAGAAAAGGTGTGAGAGTATTTATCTTACACGTGTCCTTGAAGTTGGAATGCAGCTACCTAGAAGGCGGATAAACTGTCACATATGCAAAATCCATTGGTAACCTTGGAGAACTAGCCGAGGAATCAAAAAACCTTACACATCAAGTCTCTCATGTCATACAAAGTCTCTTTTGTGGTGAGGGTGTTGCAAGGGGAGGGGGGGGGGGGGGGGGGGGGGGGAGAGTTGTGTGTGCATGTGCATGCATGCCTATGTACATGTGTGCATCATCTTTCTCTATTTATGTAGATATTGATCTGTTTGTGCTTTTGGTGTGTTTGTTTTGCAGCCAATGCACGACAACTATGATCTGCGACAAGAGCAGCTGAACAAGACTTCTCTGTTGTCGTCACGCAAGTTTCTGGACATTCTTGTCGATCTCTTCAACCAGCACATTGTGAGTTCTCTGTGTGTGTGTTGTGTGTGCATGGGTGTGTGTGCATGCAAGTGTGTGTGTACGTATCTGTCTGTCTCAGATTGAGATGAAACAGGAAGAAAAAGAAAGAGAGGGAAAATATTGTCATTGTGCACTTAATCACCCATTTGTTCTACAACATATGTACCTGCGATCTCCACTGTGGTGTTCTAAGGATAAAGTCATATATTTCACATGACATAATGCTGTTGAACACCTTAAACCAGTAATTGAGGAAGCTACAGCTCAGTGGTTAAGACCATTTGACTTCAGTGCTAAGGGTCCATGAAGTCTCGAGTTTGAATCTCAGCAGCAACATATGGTGGATTACGTGTAGTGGGGATTTTTACGATCTCCTAGGTCAACTTAAACTGCAGACATATTAGTGCCTTAGTTTCAGTCATATGTATGCCATGCAGAAAATCAGATATGCGTGTTAAATATCTCATAATTGATGTCAGCATTCGGTGGGTTATGGAAACACAAACAAACCCAGCATGCACGCTGTACACTGAGAGGGGTGGGTTCTGTTTGGTTTAAATTGCCCAAGAGACACTTCCTGAAAATTTTTCAGTGCAGTGATCCAATGACTCAGGGAATTAAGAGAGAGAGAGAGAAAGAGAGAGACACACACACACACACACACAAACACACACACACACAGAAGCAGCACACTGACTTCTGCACATCAAGAATCTAATCCTTGTTTGACCATTCCTTTTTTGTTTTTAAATTTCATTTTGGTTTTGTCCATCAGGAGCAAGACTCGGGAGCTCTGGTGATTTCAGCCATGTTGGATTTCCTGACCTTTGCCCTCTGCGCTCCCTACAGTGAGACAACAGAGGGATCCCAGTTTGACATGCTGTTGGAGATGGTGGCGGTCGGTGGTCGAGGCATCTTCAAGCTCTTCCAGGTCTGGGGTTTGCTTCTGGTGGTGATGCCTTTAGTGTGTGCTAGTGTGGAGGCAGTGCCACTGGTGTCTCACACATGCTCACAAGCAAACATGCATGTATGTATATGTACAAGCGCCATGCGCAAACGCACATATATACGCATGCATGCACTTTAATACATTAATCCCCTACCCAACTACCAGAATTTCTCACCCTCCCCTCCACTTCTTTTTTTTTTTTTTTTTTTAAATGTGTCTAATATCAGATTTTGTGAAGAGACGTAAAATAAAATTGAACGCACACTCTGTCTGTCTGTCTGTTTGTCTCTCTGTCTCTGTCTCTCTCTGTCTCTCTCTCTCTCTCTCTCTTTCTCTCTCTCTCTCTCTCTCTCTCTCTCTCTCTCTCTCTCTCTCTCTCTCTCTCTCTCTCTCTGTCTTTCTTTCTTTCTTTCTCCTTCCCTTCCTTTTTTCTTTCTTTCTCTTTGTGTGTGTGTGCACACATCTGTAACACAAACACATATGCACACACACACACACACACACACACACACATATATATATATATATATATATATATATATATATATATATATATAATATACATACACACACACACCACCACCACTTTTTCTATTTTTAAACCTTAAAAGAGAACAGATTAGAATGTTTACACCTAAACAGTGTCCCATTATTAGACCTCAGCAGGTCATCAATCTGATAAGAGAAAAAAAAAAAGAACAAAAATGATTTAAGAAAGAAAGAAAATGATAACATAGATAAATGATTTTTTTGTTTTTGGTATGACATTGTTGAAAAATAATGTTTTTACTTATAAGAAATGAATGAAATTATAATTTATAAACCCCACACTTGTAAGCTTGTTCTCTCTCTTTTTTTAATATTTTTTACTCAGCCTTTTTTGTGCAGTTTTTGTTGGCTTTCAGCTCTCGCATAATGATGAGTGACATAAGTGCTTATTCCATTATCCTCGATATAAAAGAATAAAATAAAATTTCAAAATAAATAAAATGAAAATGTGTATACAGTAGTAATACTGTGAACATTTTGATAGATGAGCAAAGCACCTGACAACTGTTATGTTTATTTTCAGCATCCGTCCATGGCTATCAACAAGGGAGCAGGCATGGTGATGAAGTCTATCATTGAGGTACAGTATCCCTTTTGCCTTGCTTTCTGTTCTAAATGAGAAAGAAAGGTAACATGTGTGTGTGTTTGAACTTTTTAAACATAACTGACTGGAAGTGAGTCATTTCTTATATATGCGTTTCATAGAAGTGTTCTTTTTAAGTTGCTGACATAAGGGCCCTTTAGAATGTAGGGTCTGAGATGACTGTTGGAACTTATGCTGTCAGACCTGTTAGTATCGTATGGTCAAAACAGCTGCACACCAAGTTTGAAATGTTTGTGAGATAATGGTCATGACAAGTTCTCTCTCTCTCTCTCTCTCTCTCTCTCTCTCTCTCTCTCTCTCTCTCTCTCTCTCTCTCTCTCTCTCTCTCTCTCTTCTCTCTCTCTCTCTCTCTCTCACACACACACACACACACACACACACACACACACACACACACACACACACACACACACACACACACTAACATACCTAAGAAATGGGTATGGGGTGTGCACTCAATGCTAGTGCTGATTAGATGGAGGATTGTGTCCACCTATGTGTAAAGATCATAATCTATTCCCAATACTCTGAACCACTTGGGACATATGTACATAGTAACATATGATTTATCGGACCTCTGTTTTGCCCTTACTTCTCCAACCATATGCTTGTAAAGGCCTGCGTGTCACCACCTTTGATCATCTTTGTTCTTGTTGCAAACTTCTGAAAGTTGGAGATGATGAGTATTTCATGGTTTCATTTTTTTTATGGGGTACTACTGTGATAAACAAAGGTGGTGTGTGTGTGTGTGTGTGTGTGTGTGTGTGTGTGTGTGTGTGTGTGTGTGTGTGTGTGTGTGTGTGTTCAGGAGGGCAGTGCAGAGATAGCAGCCACGATGCAGGACTTGGCACTAGCAGAGGGAGCACTGCCCAGACACTTACACACCGCCATGTTCACTGAGAGCACTGACGGTCGTCTGCTCACAAACAGGTCGGTTGGATGGATGTCTTGCATTGATTGTCTACTCATTCTGGCTTCTTTTTTTTTTTTTTAATTATTATTGTTTTGTTTGTTGGGGGTTTTTGTGTGTGTGTGTGTGTTCTGTTTTGTTGTAGTTGTTTTTGTTTGTTTTATTTTTGCCTCTGGCTTTCTGTTAAAGGCCTTGCACCATTATATTAGCTGACTGGTTTGGTACATGACTGACTACTTCCTCGGTCATACACTCACACCACACCACATACACACACTACACACACACATGCATGCACACACACCACACACACATGTATTTGAAAATCAGGAAAGAAGTAAACAGGGGTTTTTTTCACTCCTGCAATTTCCATTGTGTATTGCATGTTTGAAGAGACAAAAAGAAAAAAGAGACTGATATTTTCACCATGGTTTTCAGACAGCTGAGTCGACATCTGGTGGGTCTGTGGGTGACAGGACATCCTACAGCCATGGGACTGCTCAAACGTATTTTGGTATGGCCATTCTGTGTGTGTGTATGTGTGTGTTGTGTGTGTGTGTGATGTGTGTGTTGTTGTGTTGTGTGTGTGTGTGTGTGTGTGTGTGTGTGTGTGTGTGTGTGTGTGTGTGTTGTGTGTGTGTGTGTGTGTGTGATCTCCATTACTTGATTGGCTGTGAGCCTGTTAAACATGCATCTTTTCTGTATTCTTTCTGTTTCTTTTTTTTTTCTTTACACATTTCAGCTGGGCATCAGTGAAGTCTCTAACAAAATATTACCTCCATCCTTTATCAGCTGTCTCAAGAACAATGAAGCATTAATCTTGCATGTTTTTTGGTGGGTTGTTTTGGTTGTTTTTTGTTGTTGTTTGGGGTTTTTTTTTTGGGGGGGGGGGAGGGGGGATTGTTCCTCAGCTGAAGTTCTGAGGTTCATGAATGGTGAGACTTTGCATATGCAATCGTTTTTGTCCACCATTAATGTGGCCACATTCCGACTTTGTGGTTGTTCTTGCATGTGTGAAGAACCAGGAGATTTAATAAGCTGTACAAAATGCTGGTTCTTGAGCTATATATTTGTTAGATGATTTGATGTGGAATATGGCAGCAGTATCAATCATGTTCAGTACGGAACATTTTACTGATGGTGCTTTCAGCCAAGTGGTCTGCTTGTCTACCTGGACTCTCCTGATGAGGTTCCTGTCAGTGAGGTTGACCGTCTGCATGTCAGAGACAACGTCAAGCTGGCACAAGTAAGTCATCATTGGCATCTGGATATTTATGGATTATTGAGTCACTGACCTGATTAGCTTTTCAAACTACTTGGACTGAATCGTGGTATGGAGGTGAATGGGTCTGAATGTGTCATTCAAATGTGTGCTTGGGGCTTTTTTTGTTGGGTTTTTTTGTGCTTTTTTGTCTCTTTTCTTTTTTAGGGATTGTAATATAGATAGTGGGGACAGGATAGCTCAGTGGTCGGAGCACTCGCTTTCCCCCAGCCAAGTTCAGCATGGTTACATGTTGGGTGGGTGACCATTTGCATGCTTTGGCTTCAGTACAGTCCCCCAGTTCACCCAGCTGTAAATGGGTACCTGCCCACTTTAGGGTCAGGGAAGGTAAAGCAGCGAGGGAGAGGAGATTGGATCACCCTCAATATGCTGGCCCCTAGAGTAGTGAGGTCTCTGATGGCTCGCTCCCCTACGACCTTATAGGTTATGGGACACCTTTACCTTTACCTTTAATATAGATACCGAGAAGTTAATGGAAAAGAACTTATTATAGTACTAATTTGTTTTGCTGTGTATTTTTTGGTACTTTTAGGGTATTGATGAGTGCAATTTCTTCTCAAACTACAGATTTCACAAATAATTTTTGTTTATAAACCATTTTACACTCATTTTTGCATTTATTCTTCTTTGTCTTTCCCTTTTTTCAATTGTCATCCCTGTTGTTAAAATGTATTGTCATCATAATAAAATGAAATAAAATGCTAAATAATTAAAAAAACCCATTAACAATGAAATTATAATAATAATAATAATGATGATGGTAAATAATGATGATGACAGTAGTAACTTCTATAGCTCTTATTCATTTTCATTTTTTGATATTCAATCAAAAGAAACTGTTGTATCTGTTAACTGTATGAGCTGATTGTAAGTGGCCAGTGACAAGGATAACAGAAAACTGACTGTCTGACCTCTGTGCTGTTTGGCAGGATCACCTGAAGAAGAACAAGCGGAACGTGCAGCTGCAGATGATAGAGAAGAAGATTGACGACACCCTCCAGCACTGGCGCTCTCGAATGGGGCTGCGAGAAAAACAAGGTGGGCAGAGAGCTTGGTTCCCACTGCTGTCCACGACTACTGTCGTTAGCTTTTGTGATTATTCCTTATGATATTCCTTTGATCATTTTTTTCTTCCTTTTTTTATGTTGATGCTGCCTCATCTTCTGTAAAGTTCCTGTCCTGCTGTTCCCACACAGCTCATTTCAGTCTTTCCACCCCAGCTACACCCAGTTTCATCATGTCACATCCTCAGGGTCGGAAGTCCACAGGGAGCCCATCAATGTCAGGCAGCTGTGGGGCCACCTGTCAGAGGGGCCCTGCACTGCTGCTGGGTCACTTTGGTAGTGTTCAGTGGTGCCTCTTCTGAGCTAACATAGGCAGGACACCACCTACTAAGCCCCCTTCTGATGACAGTAATAGCTCAGTTGCAGAGCCAGACTGAGTGAGAGGTCCACTTGAGGTGGCGACCACCGCAACATCCCTCCATTGACCTTCTCCCGTGAACCTCCAACCCCGAAGGCTTTGACACAAACTCACCACAGGCACAGAAGTGTATAAAAAAAAACACAAAGCTGAAGTCACCATGACACCAGAGCAACCAGGCCCACGGAATCATAGCCAGTTTTCAGGCATCCAAGATCACGGGTCCATATTCTAGTCTTAGAATCATGCATATAATATAATCACAGACACATTCAATTTTTGCTTGCCCCTCAACACTCCTTTAGCTAGATGCACATGATGTGTGTATGTACTGAAATCCTAAGATTTACACAGCTGCTTGTTTCTTTTTCTTCCTTTTTACTTGTTATTTGCTTGCAGTCTTTTTAATCACATTTCCCTCCCTTTTAAATATACAGTTGTCGTGCCTCATAGAAAAACTTTGCCCTTTTCCATTCTCAGTTCTTCTAGGTTTTATGATGCATGCCTGCATGCATTTATCTGAAGACACACAATAATTAGTTCTCACTTGATGGTGAATTTTTTCTGTGTAGCAAAACGAGAGGCCCATCGTGCTACGAAAGCGGCGGCAGAGGATAAAAAGCGAAGCCAACTGGCTGCTGTTCTACTACCAGTTCAGCAGAGACCACGCCAAACCCAACCTGCTGTGGAACTACAAAGTGAGGCTCTCCTGCACCAGTGCTTGGCTTAGTCGTTTGTCATGTACTTGTTTGTTTGGCTTTCGTTTTTCTTGTTGCGACAGTTTAATCTTTTTGTGTCTGAAGAAAATAATGAAGATCAATACCTGTATTTTCTTGTTTAGTTCAAACAGACTCACACACACTTACATACATATACACACTCTCACACACACAAACTTAACTCTCTCTCTCTCTCTCTCACACACACAAAATCTCACTTTCTCACTCTCCATCTCCCTGCCACCCTGACACACACATTAATGCATACACATATTCAAGCATATTTTTTTCTAACGTACGGATAACTATATCGTGTACATTTATCCAGTCATATAGTTCAATGAAACGCCCGAGTCTTAACAAATACTGATCTACAGTAACACACGATCCTTTCTGTCCCCTGTGTCGGATGTGCACAGACCAGAGAAGAGCTGCGTGAAGCCCTGGAGAATGAGATGCGAGGTTTCCACGTGGACAAGGAGCTGGGCTCCAGCTGTGTCATCGCCTGGAACCACCTGGAGTTCAAGGTCCCTTACAACTGCCTGTCAGAGGAGGTCCGAATTGGTGGGTTAAATATAAAAAATATATCAGTAATCTTGGAGCAGTGGTTAGTGCATGGGAATGTCAGCTGGTAGATGGATTTGATCCCTCATCAGAATGAGATTTTGTGAGGGCCCCTGGCTGCTAGAGGAGAACAATGAATAACACTTAAAGAAATTTTGTTTGTCGTTTTTCATTCTATTATGATAGAAGTGGATTAGTTATAAATGGATATTGTTTTTTGGTTTTTGTTCCAGTATGGAAAATGTGGATTAGTTATAAATGGACACCCACTTTGCTAATGTTGTTGTTGTTGTAAAAATGAGGATGTTGTTTATAATGCATGGTCAATTGATTTTGTTGTTGTAAAAGTGAAGATGGTGTTTATACGGTCAATTGATTTTGTTGTTGTAAAAATGAAGATGTTGATTATAATGCATGGCCAATTGATTTTCAACCACCAGGGGATTACTACCTGCGTCTGCTGTTGGAAGAAGATGAGGAGTCTGAAGAAACGAGCAATATCAAGAAATCGTATGTATTTGTTTTCTGCTGTGGATATTCAAAAGAAAACATTTTCGAAATGATTTGTAATAATGCTATGATGTGTCAACGTAATATTTCTTATAGTATACATTGATCCTGTATCTATGAATGAATGTGACAGTGGGTATATATTAGATCCTCTTATGGCTTTTGAAGACATTATACAGCGGAGGAAAAAAAAAAGGCAGACAATAAAACAACTATAATATGACAGCTAAAACAACAACCCCCCCCCCCCCCCCCCCCCCCCCTTCCCCCTGCTTCCCCAAAAGAACTTCTTTGCCACCAAAAAGTATATAAGAAATTTGCCCATTACGCAGTGTACATGCGTTGATAAATACTTTCCATATAAAGAATAGTATTTGTTAAAGAGGATAAAAAGTTTATGCTTTGATGCCATGTATGATGATTGTTTATTTGGTTCCTCATCTTCATTGGACAGGTAGATCTTGACCACAAGCTTTTAGATCAGAAGATTAACAGTTTGATTCAGTGATTTCTTGTGTGGAAAGTTGACAAGCTAATTCTCATATTTTGCTTGTTTTGACTAGAAGGAAATGTTTAAAAAGTCTGTGTTTTACAAGTTTTGATAGAAATATAATGAAACTGCTCACTGACGTGTATCTATATTACATTGCAGGTATGAATTTGCCCAATAAATGATATCTGTATTGCATTGCAGGTATGAATTTTTCAACGACCTATATCACCGCTTCCTGCTGACAGCAAACACCTCCATGAAGTGCCTTTGCCTTCAGGCCATGACTGTGGTGTATGGCCGCTGTCATGAGGAGATTGGCACCTTCAACGACACCCGCTACATCGTCGGCATGCTGGAGAGGGTAAGCTCCCCTTGTCTAATAAACACTTATCAGTGTGCATTTACCAAAGTGGTTTTTGGGGATGGTCACTGGATTTTTACTTTTACTGCATGTGCTGAATACCGGTAGTAAGGAAAGCAATAAGCTCCCACTCTAGTCTGTTCTATGTTATCCTCAGTATTATTGCACCATTTTAATACTCCATATTATTGTACAGTTTTAATCTGAGCTTTAAATTTTAAACAAGTTGTCAGCCTTGATAATTATGGCCTCTTTGGTTGGCAGGACTAAAAGGAATTTGACTGGCTGGATCCTCTGTATTGTACCACAGATGTACATCAAGGTCTTGAGCTCTACACTGCCTAAGAAACTCATTATAGTTCCCCCGAAAATACGCTGTATAGTGCCCCAAAGACGTGTCAAGGAGTTATGGGGAAGAAGTCAAGCCAGGGTTGTGTGTTCAGTGTCAGGACCGCCAGGAGAGGGACCGCTTGGTGGGCTTCCTGAACAAGCTGATCCTTCACCAGGGCAACGTCACGGAACTCATGGACGCTGATGGGCTGAAGGTGCTGGTGGACCTCCTCACCCTGGCTCACCTACACACCTCCCGGGCTACAGTGCCTCTGCAGGTAGGGTTCTGTTGATTGTGTGTATGTGTGTGTTGAGGGGGGGGTATAGAGTATGTAGTATTTTCATTAGTATAGGTGTGAGTGTGTGTGTTTGTGTGTGTGTGTGTGTGTGTGTGTGTGTGTGTGTGTGTGTGTGTGTGTGTGTGTGTGTGTGTGTGTGTGCACGCAGCAATTGTGGGAATCTATGTACATAATAATAATAATAATATACGGAATTTATAGAGCGCTATATCTTGCAATTACAAATCAGAGCGCTTCCATTCAATCTGCTCCCACACACACACACACATGTATGCATTCATACATGCCATACATGCATATACACAAGTTTCTGTGTGTGCAGACGAACGTCATTGAAGCCTCCCCAGACATGCAGAGGACCAGTGAGAAGGAGTGGTACTTTGGGAATGCAGAGAAGGAACGCCTTGGACCCTACAGTTCTGAAGAGGTTTGTCCCCTTCTGTCTGTTTCTCATTGCTGATTTGTATCATTGTTCTTGTTGATTTACTGTTAAAAACTTCTGTTAAATCTACATTATTTCAGATGTAATTCTTGTGTGTATGTTTGCTGTGTTATCACCACGATGTGATGATCTTTGTTTATGCTTATTAACTATAAAGGGATATACCATACAGTCAAAGTAAAGCTCTACTTCAGAAAAACACTAACTGACCTCCACTACAAAAACAGCACTTTGGAAATTGACAAGAGCTGCTACGTCTCAAGGTAACCTCAGGTAATGTTAAATCTCTGACCACAGATGAAGGAGTTCTGGGACCAGCGTGTGGTGCACAGTGACACCAGGTGCTGGGCTCAGGGGATGGACGGCTGGCGGCCCCTCCACTCTGTGCCGCAGCTGAAGTGGACCCTGATGGCCACCGGTCAGGCAGTGATGAACGAGAGTGACCTGGCCACGCTGATCCTCAACATGCTCATCAGGATGGCTGAATACTACCCCAGCAGGTGGGGGGAGCAGATAGTGTTGGAGTTATTGGTTGTTACAGTCACAGCTCATCCCTACAAGCTTTACAATGACAGTAGAAAGTGCTGCTAAGCTGCCTTTCCTTGTCAGTCTTTGCAAGACATTGTTTTATCTGTTGTGACCTTCTCCAGGACAAGTCTTTGGTATTTGTGGGTGGTCAAGACACATTATCTCTTGCTTCATTTTTGTTTGTTTGTTGTTGTATCAGTTGTAATGCTCATTTTGATGTCACTGTTTGCAACCATACCCAGATTGTGTGGAGTTGTGAATTCTGATTTTGTTCCTCTTTTAGAAATGTTTAACCACAATGAAGTCTCAGTGACTTGATAACTTTTCCTGTCCTCCCTTTAATCTTGTTCTCTACTCTCCTCCTTAGGAATTGGAATTCTGGATTAAGTTTTGTCTCTTTCAGTTGGATATGATCCATTATACATTTTTCTGTCCTGAAGAGACTCTAATGGTGCCGTCATCCGTCCACTGCCACGAGTGAAACGGACACTGTCTGATGCCACCTGTCTGCCTCACATTGTACAGGTACATCAGTCTGCTGTACTTCACGTGACACACGCCTTCATTTGTGTTATGCCTTTTATGTACACAGCCTCACACTGACTCTGTGTCTCGTTTTATGTCCTCTGGAGTCTTGTAGAATGTATGTATGAACTGTGCTGTGAATTTGTGGCAGGTCAAAAAAGCTGTGGAATAAGAGAGTAGGCTTACTTGTGAAGATCCTGACACACAGGCCTCTTCAGTCACCAGAGAACCTGTAGAAAATGAAGGTATCTCCTTTCCTCCCATGATCCTCGCATGCAACTAACGAGCCATCACTTGTGAAAAGAAGGTTATTGATCAGATATCCCTAAAGAAAACAGCTATACAGAATAACAAAGCGTTACACCTGCAGAGATACATCACATCACATGTGATCATGTTGGAAGTGTGGGTTTTAATGGACAAGAAGATGGAAAGTAGCCTTCTTCATTGTAAGACTCTCCATGCTGGCCAGGCAGACATGTTTGTCAAAAATAATTGCATTTTCAAAAAAATATACATCTACTTTTTATTTTACATGAAAATGAGATTCCATTTATCCCTGAAGTTGGAATGTGGCTATCTTTATGGTGGACAAAAATGGTCGCGTATGCAAAATCTCTCCATGGGTGAACCTCAGAGATATGTTTGTATTTCACCATTATTGCAGTGTTGGCCGGTATGAATTGGAGCACATGATAAGCTTTGAGGTTTTTAAGATTGCTTGACTAAACATAAGATTGCGTGACTAAACATAAGATTGCTTCACTAAACATAAGATATGCTTCACTAAACATAAGATATGCTTGACTAAACATAAGATATGCTTCACTAAACATAAGATATGCTTGACTAAACATAAGATTGCTTCACTGAACATAAGATTGCTTCACTAAACATAAGATATGCTTCACTAAACTTACGATTGCTTCACTGAACATAAGATTGCTTCACTAAACATAAGACATGCTTCACTAAACATAAGATTGCTTCACTAAACATAAGATTGCTTCACTAAACATAAGATATGCTTCACTAAACATAAGATATGCTTCACTAAACATAAGATATGCTTCACTAAACATAAGATATGCTTCACTAAACATAAGATTGCTTCACTGAACAAAAGATTGCTTCACTAAACATAAGATATGCTTCACTAAACATAAGATATGCTTGACTAAACATAAGATTGCTTCACTAAACATAAGATATGCTTGACTAAACATAAGATATGCTTCACTAAACATAAGATTGCTTCACTAAACATAAGATTGCTTCACTAAACATAAGATTGCTTCACTAAACACCAGATTGCTTGACTAAACATAAGATATGCTTGACTAAACATAAGATTGCTTGACTAAACATAAGATTGCTTGACTAAACGTAAGATGTGCTTCACTAAACGTAAGATATGCTTGACTAAACATAAGATTGCTTGACTAAACATAAGATTGCTTCACTAAACATAAGATATGCTTCACTAAACATAAGATTGCTTGACTAAACATAAGATATGCTTCACTAAACATAAGATTGCTTGACTAAACATAAGATTGCTTGACTAAACATAACATTGCTTCACTAAACATAAGATATGCTTGACTAAACATAAGATATGCTTGACTAAACATAAGATTGCTTGACTAAACATAAGATTGCTTCACTAAACATAAGATATGCTTCACTAAACATAAGATATGCTTCACTAAACATAAGATATGCTTCACTAAACATAAGATATGCTTGACTAAACATAAGATTGCTTCACTGAACATAAGATTGCTTCACTAAACATAAGATATGCTTCACTGAACATAAGATTGCTTCACTAAACATAAGATATGCTTCACTAAACATAAGATTGCTTGACTAAACATAAGATTGCTTGACTAAACATAAGATATGCTTGACTAAACATAAGATTGCTTCACTAAACATAAGATATGCTTGACTAAACATAAGATATGCTTGACTAAACATAAGATTACTTGACTAAACATAAGATTGCTTCACTAAACATAAGATATGCTTCACTAAACATAAGATATGCTTCACTAAACATAAGATATGCTTCACTAAACATAAGATATGCTTGACTAAACATAAGATTGCTTCACTGAACATAAGATTGCTTCACTAAACATAAGATATGCTTCACTTGAACATAAGATTGCTTCACTAAACATAAGATATGCTTCACTAAACATAAGATTGCTTGACTAAACATAAGATTGCTTGACTAAACATAAGATATGCTTGACTAAACATAAGATTGCTTCACTAAACATAAGATATGCTTGACTAAACATAAGATATGCTTCACTAAACATAAGATATGCTTGACTAAACATAAGATTGCTTCACTAAACATAAGATATGCTTGACTAAACATAAGATATGCTTCACTAAACATAAGATTGCTTCACTAAACATAAGATTGCTTCACTAAACATGAGATTGCTTAACTAAACATAAGATTGCTTCACTAAACATGAGATTGCTTAACTAAACATGAGATTGCTTGACTAAACATAAGATTGCTTGACTAAACATAAGATATGCTTGACTAAACATAAGATATGCTTCACTAAACATAAGATTGCTTCACTAAACATAAGATTGCTTCACTAAACATAAGATTGCTTGACTAAACATAAGATATGCTTCACTAAACATAAGATTGCGTGACTAAACATAAGATATGCTTCACTAAACATAAGATTGCTTGACTAAACATAAGATTGCTTGACCAAACATAAGATTGCTTGACTAAACATAAGATTGCTTCACTAAACATAAGATATGCTTGACTAAACATAAGATACGCTTGACTAAACATAAGATTGCTTCACTAAACATAAGATATGCTTCACTAAACATAAGATTGCTTGACTAAACATAAGATATGCTTCACTAAACGTAAGATATGCTTCACTAAACATAAGATTGCTTGACTAAACATAAGATACGCTTCACTAAACGTAAGATATGCTTCACTAAACATAAGATATGCTTGACTAAACATAAGATTGCTTCACTAAACATAAGATATGCTTAACTAAACATAAGATATGCTTCACTAAACATAAGATTGCTTGACTAAACATAAGATATGCTTCACTAAACATAAGATTGCTTCACTAAACATAAGATTGCTTGACTAAACATAAGATATGCTTCACTAAACATAAGATTGCTTCACTAAACATAAGATATGCTTGACTAAACATAAGATTGCTTGACTAAACATAAGATATGCTTGACTAAACATAAGATTGCTTCACTAAACATAAGATACGCTTGACTAAACATAAGATATGCTTGACTAAACATAAGATTGCTCCACTAAACATAAGATATGCTTCACTAAACATAAGATTGCTTGACTAAACATAAGATATGCTCCAATAAACATAAGATATGCTCCAATAAACATAAGATTGCTTGACTAAACATTAGATATGCTCGACTAAACATAAGATATACTTCACTAAACAAAAAGCTTGACTAAACATAAGATATGCTTCACTAAACTGAGAGATGCTTCACTAAACATAAGATATGCTTCACTAACATAAGATTTTAATAAACAAAAGATTGCTTGATAAGCATAAGACCTTCACTAAACATAAGATTGCTTCACTAAACATAAGATATGCTCCACAAACATAAGTTGCTCACTAAACATAAATTGCTTCACTAAAAAAGATAGCTTCATAAACAGATATGCTTCACTAAATAAGATTGCTTCATAAACATAAGATATGCTTCACTAAACATAAGAATGGGCTTCAGGTGAACAAAGATTGCTTCCTAAACAAAGATATCTCACTAAACATAAGATTGCTTGACTAAACATAAGATTGCTTGACTAAACATAAGATATGCTTGACTAAACATAAGATTGCTTCACTAAACATAAGATATGCTTGACTAAACATAAGATATGCTTGACTAAACATAAGATATGCTTCACTAAACATAAGATATGCGTCACTAAACATAAGATATGCTTGACTAAACATAAGATATGCTTGACTAAACATAAGATATGCTTCACTAAACATAAGATATGCTTGACTAAACATAAGATGTGCTTGACTAAACATAAGATTGCTTCACTAAACATAAGATTGCTTGACTAAACATAAGATTGCTTGACTAAACATAAGATTGCTTGACTAAACATAAGATTGCTTCGCTAAACATAAGATTGCTTCACTAAACATAAGATTGCTTCACTAAACATAAGATTGCTTGACTAAACATAAGATTGCTTGACTAAACATAAGATTGCTTGACTAAACATAAGGTATGCTTGACTAAACATAAGGTATGCTTCACTAAACATAAGATTGCTTCACTAAACATATTATTGCTTCACTAAACATATTATTGCTTCACTAAACATAAGATTGCTTGACTAAACATAAGATTGCTTGACTAAACATAAGATATGCTTGACTAAACATAAGATTGCTTCACTAAACATAAGATTGCTTCACTAAACATAAGATTGCTTGACTAAACATAAGATTGCTTGACTAAACATAAGATATGCTTGACTAAACATAAGATATGCTTCACCAAACATAAGATTGCTTGACTAAACATAAGATATCCTTCACTAAACATAAGATTGCTTCACTAAACATAAGATATGCTTCACTAAACATAAGATTGCTTCACTAAACATAAGATTGCTTCACTAAACATAAGATTGCTTGACTAAACATAAGATACGCTTCACTAAACATAAGATTGCTTCACTAAACATAAGATTGCTTCACTAAACATAAGATTGCTTCACTAAACATAAGATTGCTTGACTAAACATAAGATTGCTTCACTAAACATAAGATATGCTTCACTAAACATAAGATATGCTTCACTAAACATAAGATTGCTTGACTAAACATAAGATTGCTTCACTAAACATAAGATATGCTTCACTAAACATAAGATTGCTTCACTAAACATAAGATATGCTTCACTAAACATAAGATTGCTTGACTAAACATAAGATTGCTTCACTAAACATAAGATATGCTTCACTAAACATAAGATATGCTTCACTAAACATAAGATTGCTTCACTAAACATAAGATTGCTTGACTAAACATAAGATATGCTTCACTAAACATAAGATATGCTTCACTAAACATAAGATTGCTTGACTAAACATAAGATATGCTTCACTAAACATAAGATTGCTTGACTAAACATAAGATATGCTTGACTAAACATAAGATATGCTTCACTAAACATTTGTGTTGGTGGCCATGTTGCTGCAGTTGTTGCTGACATTCGACCCGGTGCTGGTGGAGAAGGTGTCCACCCTGGTGTACCTGATCATTGAAGACAACCCGTCCTTGCCGCGCCTCTACCTGTCAGGTGTCTTCTTCTTCATCATGATGTACACCGGCTCCAACGTCCTGCCCGTCGCCCGCTTCCTCAGGTACACCCACCTCAGGCAGGCCTTCAGATCAGATGAGGTGGGTTGGGATGCCGTTGTGTGTGTGTGGGGGGGGGGGTTGTAGTAATGGACAGATGGGTGGGTGGGGGTGGAGGTCCGTTTTTTTTTTATGGTGTGTTGTTTTAGATACCATTTATTCTTTTATTTCATAGGATAATGGAATAAGCACTCATGTGCTTTTTTTTTTTTTTTACATACAGTCCCCATGTGCATGCATTTTGTCAATTTTGTCATCCATTCCCACAGGCACAAATAGCCCACTCATCCAAAAGGTGGAGCAGGTTTTATCATGTACACAAGATGTTCTGCATGCTTTCACACGCACAACCTTGGCTTATAGTCTCATCCATAATATGTGTGTGTATGCGTGTGAGTGTCTGTGTTTCCATGCTTGTGTGCATGATGTATTTGAACCTACAAATTTATATATGCCTTCTTAACATTCTCCCGAGGTAAGTGACAGGAGGTATCCTTCATGTGTGTTTCAGAACAAGACCTCAGACATCATGGTGCGCAGTGTGATGGGCCACATTCTGCCTGAGGCCATGGTCTGCTACCTGGAAAACTACCCCCCTGAAAAATTCGCTCAGATCTTCCTTGGGGAGTTTGACACTCCAGAGGCCATCTGGAATGCTGAGATGAGGTAATGGCTTGCTTGCTGGCTTGGTGGGAGGGTAGGTGGTCCGGTTGGATGGTTGGTCGGTTGGGGTATTTTCTTCTTATTTGTAAGAGGGAAACGTTGCTCTAAAGCTAGTCCTGAGTGCCTTTCATCCCTAACTCGCCTCACACAAACATATCCTGATCAAAGCCTGAAAAAAGGCAAGTGAACCTATAATAGAATCTAATTTGCATCACTACCAACCCCCCATTTTTTACTGCCCTAAACCAAGCCTACCAAGCAAAAGCATATTGAATGCATCTAAACAGTTGGTTCTGTCCAACATCCAAGTGTCCATGTGCTCCTTATATATGCCTGTTGCTGGTCAGCCAGTGTGATTTGCATGTTTATAAAACATTTATACTTCATGTAAGGTTTTCAAACATACAATTTTAAACTTATTTCATATCTGAAATGTTTTTTTCAATTCTACTAAAGCAGTATAGATAGAAATCCTATGTAGAAAATCATTGATTTGTAAGCATGCAACTAAACTTGCATCTTTCTTTTTTTTTTTACATCCTTTGAGCTGTAAGTCAGTAAATTAGAAGTAAAGAATGACATCTTCGTCTTCTCTCGTTCACTTCACACCCATCTCATGGGCCGTACAGCTAGGAAGATTGAGATCACTGTTGTTCGTGTCTAGGCGCATGATGATTGAGAAGATCGCGGCCCACCTGGCTGACTTCTCGCCCCGACTGCAGAGCAACGTGCGGGCGCTGTACCAGTACTGCCCCATCCCTGTCATCAACTACCCCCAGCTGGAGAACGAGCTGTTCTGCAACATCTACTACCTCAAACACCTCTGCGACACTGCTCGCTTCCCAGACTGGCCCATCAAGGATCCCGTGAGTTGGGTTTTTTGTTGTTGATGGATTGAGTGTTAGCTTGACTTTTTTTTTTTAAAGGGTTGGGATATTTAGAGTTGGGGGGGGGAGTTTGTGCTGTGTGGGTGGGTGTATGTGTGAGTTGTGCGTGCGTGCGTGTGTGTGTCTCCCATGTGTGTGCATGTGGGCATACCTGCATGCATGATGAATGTATCAAGAACAAAATGAACAAAAGTCTCTTAAAAAGTACCATTTGTGGACAAGTTTTTTTTAGGGGGGATGGGGGAGGTTACTTGAACAAGCCAGTAACATTCTAAGGAAGAGTTGACAGCAGGTGGTAGTACTCACAATACACTCTGCAGGAAGCTTTCCTTTATCTTACTTCAGTAAACACAATCAGAAAATGTTGTTGTCTAGTTTTGTGAGGGCTGGAAAGTTTCTACTAAAGTCAGGTAATAGATATTCTAAATGTATAGCATCAGAAACAGTTCAGTAAGTGGAGTAAACAGTGATTTCAAAAGACTGCAAGTAAACTACATTTTAATGGTCAGCTTTTCTGTTGAGATGACTATATCCCCAAAGTGGGAATGTGGCTATCTTGATGGAGGACAATTGGTTGCATATGCAAAATCTCTCTATTGGTGATCTTTGGAGATCTTGCCGAGGAATGGTAGAGAAAAAAATTATGCCTTAAAATGTTCAGATTGTCTTCAGCCATGCCAAGCTGTTAGCATAACAAGCTGCTCTTTCCTTCAGAAAAAAAAAATCTCCGAAGTTGGAGTAAGTCCCCCTATGTGGCGCAAAGTACTTGAAAACAGCCATACAAGCAAACTTCTGAAAGTCTGCCTATGTGGCAAAGTACTTGAAAACAGCCATACAAGCAGACTTCTGATCTTGTGTGTACTTACAGTTATTCTTAAATGAGGATGAGGGAGTCAGGGTGCGTATTGTGGGTCACCTCCGTTGTATGATACTAAGGAACAGACAACAACAACAGTAACATACACTTGTTTAAGGGTGACACAGAAAGTCTTCATGTTTGGTGTGGGTGTGTGTTTGTGTGTGTGTGTGTGTGTGTGTGTGTTGCGTGTATGTGTGTAAGTGTGTGTGATGTGTGTGTGATGTGTGTGTGTGTGTATGTGTGTGTGTGTGTGTTTGTGTGTGTTTTGTGTGTGTGCGTGTGGTGTGTGTGTGTATGTGTGTGTGTGTGTGTGTGTGTGTGTGTGTGTGTATGTGTGTGTGTGTATGTGTGTTGTGTGTGTGTGTGTGTGTTTGTGTGTGTGTGTGTGTGTGTGTTTGTGTGTGTGTGTGCAGGTGTTGCTGCTGAAGGACATTCTGGATGCCTGGAAGAAGGAGGTGGAGAAGAAGCCCCCCACCATGTCCACAGAGGATGCTTACAAAGTGTTGAACCTGACAACAGGCAGTGGAGGGTGAGTGTCAGCATTGTTGTCTCTGTGTGTGTGTGTAGTGTAGTGTAGTGTAGTGTAGTGTAGTGTGTGTGTGTGATATGGACAAGTATATAGATATATGTAGATATCTACCCATACATATGCACACACAGTATGTGTATATATACATACATACATACATGCACGCGCGCACACACACACACACACACACACACACACACACACTGAACCATTCTTTTTCATCAAGTTTTTGGCCACATATTTTGATGAAGCATTGAAGCTGTCGACATGACTGTGTTGCAGGCACGATGAGTCCAAAATCAGAAAGGCCTACTTCAAACTGGCACAGAAATATCACCCTGACAAAAACCCAGAAGGAAGGGTGGGTCGCCATTTTGTTTTCCGTTGTTCATTCAGTATGTGAGGAATACACAAGCATGGCAATTTAAACTTTCCTTTTGTTGTTGTTGTTGTTGCTAAGACTTCGTTAGCTGAGAGCAATTTTTTAAAGCAAATTGTTGAAGGAATGAGAGAACTGATCATGAATATTTCATATTGTTTTACTTACTGTAGTTCCACTAGTTTTGTTTATTTTCAGATGATAGCTTAGAACGTATTGATATATTTTAACTAAGTATTTTAATGTCACCTGTGTTTTGATTTGAACCGTGTCTAGTGAATGAATGAATCTATGATTTTTAACACATAAACATCTCTGTAATGTTATCAGCTGTTATATAATGTGAACAGGTGTCTCTAGTCACCAAAATGTACATGTTTTGAAATGTTATAAAATTCATTGTCTTTGCAGGAGATGTTTGAGGAGGTGAACAAAGCCTACGAGTTCCTGTGCAGCAAATCCAAGGTGAAGGACGGACCTGACCCGCAGAACATTGTCCTCATCCTACGTGCACAGTCCATTCTCTTCTCCAGATACAAAAAAGGTCAGTGAGCTTACTCTGTGTGTGTGTGTGTGTGTGTGTGTGTGTGTGTGTGTGTGTGTGTGTGTGTGTGTGGTGTTGCAGCTTAACTTAGATATATTTGGGACAGTCCTGGCTTCATCTACTTCTTGTTGGTATCCCATGGTTGCTGCATACAGCACCTCTACTCTCAGAAGCTCTTAGATCTGGTTTTACCCAGGGGCGATTTCAATTTGCTGTGAATCAATGTCAGTTTGCTGTACATATATGCAGAAACCATTTTCTCTGAATGTGTAATGATGAGGTACAGGTTGATAGAGATACAGATTTGTTGACAGCAGACAGTGTTCTCTTTTGAATGAATTGACAGAAGAAAGCAAAGGAATCGGCATGTTCTACAGGGTAAACAAGTGGGCCAACAGACACTTCAGCACTTGACAGTTTAGGAAGATTAAGGAGGCAAAATCGTTACTGACTTGCAACATGGCATGAAATACACAGAAAGAGGGTTGAAGCAACAAAATCAAAGACTGGGTAGATCTGGTAATGTCAGTATTGACGTGGGTCGTCAGTAAACCCAAATGAAGGGGTCTGGTGGCCCAGGTATTCAGGTTACCCCAGTGCCTGTTGAAACTAGGGAATTGAGATCGTGAATGGTGATGATCTTTTTTATAAGTAGGCTTGATCATGAAAATTTGAATTAAAACACAGTGTTGGTAATTTAAAAAAAAACAAAAAAAACAATCTCATTTCACATATTTAAATGATAGCAAAGATGGTTGCATTACGGAGTTGGTTTGGGCCATTTTTATCTCTGATTGAAGATGGCTGGGGTAAAAAACCCAGTAGCTATGGAGAAAAGGCCATCACAGCATGCAAATCCAACATCACTCAGTAAAGAGTGCTAAATCTAGCCCACCCCTTCCTTTTACCTCATCCAAATGTAGTCAGTTCCTGCGGTAACTAGCACCAGCTGGCCCCAGCTAGGCTGGGATGGATAGCAGGTGAGAGCAGCTGAAAGTAGGGGAAACTGACTGTTGTGCCATTTAAAAACAAAAATGAAAAAGGTTGGAAAAACTGACTTTTCTGCTATTTAGAAATGTTGCCCAGATTAAAGATAATCTGAATGATAGTAATAGAATCAAAGTAAGAAGATTGATGTTCAAAGCTTAGTCTATTGAGCGACCATGTAATAGAGAAATAGCATGGATTCAGTTACAAACATTCAATTGATTTTGAAAGGATTTTGTTTTTAAATGATATATTTGGAATATTTTTTTATTTCGTTTGTTTTTGTTTTGTTTTTTTAAATTTGCTCTGCTGACACGAATTCACTCCGCAGGGTGCTTTCATAATGGAATAGTTAGTATAACATATTGTGTCACTACATTTTAAAATTTTGTCCGGGACTCCATCTAAATACAAAGAAGATTGGGAAACATGACAAAGCTCTTTGTTCTACCACCATAGCTGTTAAATATTTGTTCTTTATCACGTATGGTATGTAGTGCAGCTTTGTCCTTGCAGAGCTGGAGCCCTACAAGTATGCCGGCTATCCCATGCTGATCAAGACGATCCAGATGGAAACAACGGATGACCAGTTGTTCTCCAAGTCTGCACCGCTGCTGGCTGCCGCTGCCGAGCTGGCGTACCACACCGTCAACTGCTCTGCCCTCAATGCTGAGGAGCTACGCCGAGAAAGTGGCATTCAGGTCTGTGACTGGTGAATAATGGTTGTTTGTTATTGTTTTCTTTTTTTTGGTGGCTTTTTTAAAATGTGAATTTACAGTATTGTTACTGGTACTTTGTTTTATATGCTTTTCAAGTTTGCTTTTTTTTTCCCTTGAAAGCTTTTTATGATAATGTTTATGATTTTGTTTTTTAATCTACTTTGATATTGTAGTTATTGGTGCTTTTTGTACGCTTCTCATGTTTGCATTTTTCCCTTTGAAATTTGTGTTGGTCATTGTTTTAATCATGATTATGAGTTTTAATGTTCAGTTAAAGTCATTCTCTGTCTTTGTGTATGGTTTTTCTTTGAGGTGAGGGAGGTCTGTGTTTTTCCAAGCTTACAATACAGACAAAATTATAAACAAGCATAGTCACAGAGCATTGAAAAAAGGCCATTTCTCAGAAAAAGTATGCTGATAAAGAAATATATTGTCAACGACTGAAGCTGTATATAATATTGTGGTCATGCCTGCAATTAAGTCAGTGTGTGTGTGTATTTATGCATGTGTGTGTGTGTATGCATGTGTATGTAAGTAATATACAATTTATGCGTGCAGAATTTTAAGTGCTACTTTTTTTTTTCCAAACCTAATACAAAGATGAGTTGGAGCAAATTCATTCTTCTAATGAAAGCCAGGTTGTTTGTATCTGGGGGTTTTGTGTTATTATGTGCTTGATGTTTCACACAAACAGATATTATAACAGCTGTAAAAACATATGTTGATATTGTTTTAATTATGATGATTGCTATTGGCATTATCATCATCATCATTATCTTGATTGTTGTTATTGAATGGTGTGACAGATCCTGCATGATGCATTCACCCGCTGTGTGAGTGTGCTGAGTCAGTCCAGCGCTCCAGACGACCTGGCAGTTCAAGTGAGTGGATTCTACTCTTTGTATTCAGAGCATAGCTATGTTCGTCTTTGTCGAACGCTCAGTTGTTGTCTGTCACATGAGCAAAACTGCATTGCGCTGCTGTTAAGCGCCTGACCAGTCATGCCCAGCACATCCGATTTCGGCATGAGAGCATAGCCATATTATAATGAATGAATGTTGGAAATGATGAGGAAGGGGCTGAATTGCAAATGATGCACGCTGTGTGTACAGTTTAAGGGTAGGAGAGGAAATTGTGTGTGTGTGTGTGTGTGCACCTGCGTGCATGTGTGCATGTGTGTGTGTTTTGAAGATATCTGGAACATTCTCTCACACATGACATAGATTGACAGCTATGCTCAAACTTTATCATCCTAGCACAATATTCATGGATGCATTTTTGGGTGAATTTGAGGATTTTTTTTTCAAGAGATTTAACTTTAGATTCTTTCAAAGATTGGTATTGGTATCTTTTAGGCTGTTGTTGAATAAGGTGGAGTTGTACTGATACAATACATTTGATGATATTATCTTTGTCCCGACAGGTGTGCTTGAACGTGTCCAAGTGTTACGCCGTGTCTGCTCAGTTTGAGGCGTGTCGAGAAAAGATTCTGGAATGTTCCACCATTCTGAGTGATTTGTGCAGAATCCTGTATTTCAAGGTCAGTGCTTTAATTTTGTCTTGTGTGTGTGTGTCCATGTGGGCATGGGCGCTCATGTGTTGTGTGTGTGTGTGTGTGTGTGTGTGTGTGTGTGTGTGTGTATCAATAGCTATCATCTAAAAATATAGTCTTGAAAGACTTATGTTAAGAGGCTATCAATCTCATCTACTTAGTAATGTGTGTGAGTGTGTGTGCACACACATGCATGCACTTGCACTCGCTTGTCTGTGTGCATGCATGTGCTTATGCATGTGGTTTTTTGTATGCACTTTTTTTGGTTGTTTATCAGTACCACCCCAAACCTACCCCATGCCCAACACAGCTACGTGTTTCTGTAACAGAGCTTGGTAGGGTTGTGCAATGTAGTAACAAAGTGTGTGAGCATTTTCTGCATAAACAGACCTCCAAGTCTCACCCCACACTTCCCTCTCCAACCCAAACCCATCCTACCCCATACCCAACACAGGACATGTGTCTTTCTGTAAACTAACAGAACTTGGCAGGGTTGTGCAAAGTAGCAATAGAGTACTCACTCCAACCCAACCCCACCCTACCCTACACTACCCTACCTTACACTACCCAACACAACCTCAACCTGCGCTACCCTACCCTACCCTACTCTACCCCAAACTCAACACAGGGCAGAATAACACTGCATGTGACAGAACTTGGCAGGGTTGTACGAAGTTGCAACAGTGTGGCCTTCCTCCGACCCAACCCCACTCCACCCTACTCTATCCTACCCTACCCTACCTTACCCTAACCTAACCTAACCTATGTTACCCTACACTACCCTACCTACCTACTACCTATGCACTGCCCATACACCTTACCTTGCCCCTACTCACCTAGGCCACTTCTGTAACTACACTTGCAACAACTTACCCTACCCCAAACCACCACCACTTACCCACCACCAACAGTACTTACTCCATAACTCCTTACCTAACCACTGATTCAATGCGAAAGTGTGGGCATGTGTATTCTTCTAACATGCAATAGCACATTATGGAAAATAGCAACAGAATTCTCGAAAGACAACTCAACGCTAAATACTACCTGGCCACTCCTATACCAGACGCTTCCTACATTAAAAGAGTGTATGACTTGAAATACATTTGTTTCTTAATAGAATGTCTTTTAGAATTTGCTGAAAGCTACAGACTGGGAAGACGGGTAACAAGTTTTTCAGATCTCTGCACACTCCGACAGAGCTGTGTGTGTGTGTGTGTGACAGAAGCTGGCGGCGCTGTGTGTGGTGGTGACGGAGTGTGTCAGCGCCTTCTGTGTGGACGCCCGTCTGCAGACGGGGCTGTTTGAGGCAGGGCTGCTCTGGCACCTGGTGCCCCACCTCTTCAACTACGACTTCACCCTGGATGAGGGGGGCGTGGACCGCAGTGAGGACAGCAATCAGCAGGTGGGTGGGGGAGATGGGAAAGGAAAGTGTTGGGGGTGGTGGGTGGGATGGAGCGGTTGAAGTGTTTGTTTGTTCGTAAATGTGTGCAGGGATGCCCATGTGTGTGTCTTTTTTTTTTCGGGGTTGGGGGGGGGGGGGGGGGGGGGGGGGGTGCATAAGTTGTGCATGTGCTGCAAAAAATATTTGTAGGCATGTTTTTATTCATTTATTTTTTTATTCTTTTATTTCGAGGTTGATGGAATAAACTCTCATGTGCTTCTTTTAAAATCCAGTCCCTATATGTATGCAGTTTTGTACATTTTGTCATCCATTCCCACCGGCACACAATGGCCTACTCTTCTGAAAAGTGGAACAGGTGTGTGTTGAATGAATCAAAGACATTCAGGTCTATCTGCTTATCAGTCCTGTCCAGCCTTCTCAGCATATGCAAGCATTTCGATTTGTTTCCTTTACAAGATTCGGGGCTATACAAATTCCATACACGATGACGACAGTTATCCAGCCTGTGCTTCTCTGTGTGCAGGAGGCAGCCAACCGGCTGGCTCGCCAGAGCATTTTCGCCAGTGCTCGCCTGGCTGGCTACGGCAGCGGCAGTGAGAAAGCCTCAGAGACTGTGCCACCCGACAACCCCAAGGTCAAGGCTGCCCTCAGGGCTCTCCTGACCCCTTACCTGGCCCGTAAACTGGCCAGCCCTGACCCTGCTGAGGTAAACTGTGGAAGAGAATGAAAGAAGTGTTTGTTATGTGAAGTGATAGGCCTGATGTAAGCTGGCAGCTTTGGAGATCAGAGCTGCGTCAGATTTATTCAGATGTAATCAAGAGGATTGTTTTTAATCGCTGTGGAGATTATATTTGAATTATTTTTGTTCAATTTTGAGGATGAGGATTGTTGATTAGTGCAATTGTGGCTGTAACTGCATTAAAAAAATTCAACTTTGATTGTGATTTTTTTGGGGGGAGTGGGGGATTGTAAGTTGTAGACTGTTGGCATTCCATTTCTGGGTGGTTTTGGGTGTTTTTTTAAAGTGATTTGGAAACTGTAAATCCAAAATAATAAAATCCTTTGCAATATAATCATTCTTTTTTGTTAGTGTGCATGCTTTGTTCATCAAGTAGACTATTTATTGCTGATTCAATTGTCGGTTGATAGTGCTTCTTAGCTAGATTATGAATCATAGGAACAAACGACTTTTTGTATACTCTGCATGCATCTTGGAGGACATGAAGTATACTGTTGCCTTCATTGCAGAGACTGAGACCTCCATCTGACAAACGTTAAAATACAAACACACACACTCACACACAATCCACCACCTTCATTGGCCTGCTTGGCCACACCAATTGCTGACTGAGTGCCAACTGACAGTAACTCTTTTTGTACAGAACCATAGCCAGCCTTCATATCAAGGAATGAATCCTGACATTCTATCATTTCTGTCATACGTTTTCTCTCTAGATTTTGAAGTATTTTCAGTATTTTTGTGTATACTCATAATAACGAAAAGCCTGACAGTTGATATGTTTGTCTGCAGCTGCTGAAAATCCTGAACAGCAACACGGAGAACCCTTACCTGATTTGGGATAATGCAACCCGGGCCCAACTCACTGAGTACCTGGGTGACAACCACAAAAGATGATCCGCAATGTAGGGAGTTTTCTGTGGGAGTTTTCTCTGTTGAATGCTCATTACTGTTGGTAGTTTTGTTGTGTGCCCTCAGCGACTGTCAGGTAGCTGATGTATGTTCAAGACATACCAGCTAAACTTGGGTCCAAACTGCTTGGCTATCCCGGCCGCATTACTTTGGTGTTATCTTTTAACGTGTTGCTGAACTGTTAAGAGTTATCATTCCCCTAAGAATTATCAGGCATCATTTTGTACTTTCCTGTGCTGTCTTTATTGTTTGTGTTTTATTATTGACAGCATTATTCTTAAAACATTATCTATTGCTTACTTTTTGTTCAATACTGACGGTCTGTGTGATCTGTCCATATGCTACTGAATGTTGGCAGCCCTAATAATTGTGTCCTTTGACTCTTTAGCACATGTTTTATTAAGTACTACCAGCGTTTCTGTATCTTACTGAATAGTTGGAGTATTGGTGAGTACAGAGTCACAAAATCACTAGTTCTCCTTTCACATGGTTAGACTCTATACCTTCTGAACCATCCCCTGATTCTACAAGGTTTTGAGCAGTGGTGTACTGCTTGTTTGTTGTGTGTGAAGATAAAGTGAGGTCATGCATACAAGGTCTGTTTAGCAACACACATTAAAAAAAATGTAAGGATACGAGGGGCGTTGTCTTGGAAATAATCCCTAAAAAAATCCTTTCATATATTTCACATGTTCATGCAGAAAAAAAGGAGGAAAAATGGTATGCAAGTGAGAATGGCCCCCAGTCACACAGAAGAATGCTGTAACAAAGATATCAGTGTGTAATGTAGTGAAACACATTCACGAGTTATGTCATTTTTTAAAAATGTTCATTCGTTGACAAGTGATATCCTTTTGGATTATGTAGCTTTATCTTCTTTATAATTCACTAACCACACCTTTAATAATATTTTCCTTTTTTAAAAAATAGCTTTTATGTGTCAGCATCTATGTAAAGAGTGTGTTTAGTCATGAAGTTTTCTGGGTTTCATTGTTGTCAGGGTGAATGTGACCCCAGCTTTGGAGCAGATTTTCAGTTTGATGTCCATGCGAAAGAACTGATTGTGGGTGAAATCTTTGTGAGGATTTACAATGAGCAGCCAACCTTTCCCCTGGAGGTAATCAAAATGTTAGACTGTCAATGTGTAATGGTAATGTGATCAGCACTCATCTCACATGCATGTTTGTACATGCACATTCTTGTGTGCAATGCTCACAAACCACACACACGTGTACACACACATGCATACGCACATGCGCGCATGCTCACACACACATAATCATACACACTCGCGCACTCACACACACACGCACACACACGTACACGCATGTGCGTGCACACACATACACACAGATAAGTACATACGCATGCGCACACACACACACACATGCAGGCACAAACACCCAAGCAAATAATAATAATAATAATAATGTATGGAATTTATATAGCACTGAATCTTGTAAAGCAACAAATCAAAGCGCTCAGATTTCATTTCATACCACTTTAAGTCACGGCAGATTTCTCTCCGTGAAATTCGGGCTGCTCTCCCCGGGGAGAGCGGGAGAGCGTGTCGCCACAAGCGCAGCGCCACCCTTTTTTTTTTCTTTTTCATGTCTGCAACACATACTCTCAGACACACTGTTAATGAATGACTGTATGAGATAGGTCAATAAATGTTAACACGGTGAAGTCATTGCTGTCTACTATTCTTGCAATGCTTAGGCTTAAAAGCTTGACTAGGGGGACAGGATGGCCTGGTGGTTAGAGCATTGCTATCCTGATCTGACGGTCCAGGTTTGAGCCACCTCCGTTCAAGGGGATTTTTCCCCTGGAGTTAACATCAGTGCTGACTCTAATCCCCCGAAAGTCCAAATGAGACTGTACACCATGCTCCTGTGTGCAAACACATGCAGAACATGTGGCATACATGTTAAAACCTGTTCCACCTTTCAGAAGAGTAGGCCATATGTGGTGGTGGGAACAGCTGATAAGATTAACAAAAACTGTATGCACACTAGGAGGCACCGTGGTCAAGTGGTTTAGGCGGTCAACTCGTGATCCAGAGGTCGCGGGTTTGATCCCCGCTCGGCTCGGTGTTGTGTCCTTGGGAAAGACACTTCACTCCTATTTTCCTCACTCCACCCAGGTGTACAAGTGGGTACCAGCTCTGCTGGGGAAGTATCTGGCGACAGACTAGCGTCCTGTCACAGGGGTGGTGAAAAACCATCAGTTCACTTAACGCTACAGAAACCGGGATAAGCTCCGGCTCTATGGGCCTTCTGGCTCGAAAGTATGCACACTGGTGTTGTTTAGATATCATCCCCAGAGTCGGAATGTGGCTACCTTAATGGTGTGTAAATGATCGTGCATGCAAAATCTCATCATTGGTGAATGTTGGAGCTCTATCTGAGGAATGGGAGGGGTGGCGGGGGTAGGGGGAAGCTTGATAAAACCAGTGGGCTTCATGACCTCATGAAAGAGGTTTTGATAATTTGCTGTAGATCTCAATATTTTACACATCATCTGTGGTGGCCTTATGGCTGAGAAGACTACAGAACATCTTATGTAATGTACTGTAACACATGTAGAAGAAAAACCAGTCACCTTTAAAGTAAATGCTGATTCCATTATGCACAATAGTGTATGATGATAAGACAATGCCTGAGCAGTGCTTTCAAGGGCAAGTATTTCAGATCTTCAAAATAACTTAGTTCTCAAGGTTGACAAGATGTAAGTTAAAAAAAAGGTATCTCAGATCCTCCCATTACCAAGTGAAAATAATATAAAGTAAAGGTGGTGTGTTGTTGAAATTCCGCTATGTCCTTTTTTCATTCAGGATCCCAACATGTTCACTGTGGATGTCTTGAACTTCCTTGGGTCCCAAGCTCAGGTAATCACACTGTTGTTGAGCCTTGTTTGTTTGAGGCTAGAATGTATATATGTATGTATGTATATATGTATGTATGTATATATATACATTTGTATCCAAGTTTGCATGAGTATAAATGAGTGGCTGCATGTGTGTGTGTGTGTGTGTGTGTGTGTGTGTGTGTGTGTGTGTGTGTGGCATACAAGTGTAGGAATGTTGAGGGTAGATACCTGCGCACATGCCTGCATGCATGTGTGTGGATGTGCGTGAGTTAGTGCATGCATGCATGACAGTGTATGTGTGTGTGCACATGTTATGCTTGTGTGTGTGAGTGTGTGCATGTGTGTGAGTGTGTGCATGTGTGTTTGTTATGTATTTGTAGACATGCATCTATGTAGTGTGTGTGTGTTGGCATGTATATAAATGCACACATCAGTGTGTATCTTGATATCTACTAGTGTGTTCATGAATATGCATGTGGCATGACCATTGGATCATACATATACATACATGTGTGTGTTTTCACAGTATCTCCACTCCATGCTGATGATGAAGCAGCAACAAGGAAGCAGCACCAGCAGCAGCACCAGCATCCAAGGCCAACGACTTGCCCACATCCAAATGGCCCTGGAGGCTCTGCGCAACATCATCAAAGCCAACCCAGGTAGAAGTCACCCCTCAGACCACACCTCTGACTTGTGCCCCCGTATTGGGAGCTTTCAATGTCCACAGGGCCACTGAAACAGTTCATCCATTCTGCCAATAACCTGATACTTTATTTTCTGGCCAGCAGCTCTTCTTCTTCTCTGTTGGCTTTTTACACCGTCAGATGTGTTTGGGAGAAATAGTGGTAAGTCCTTTCCAGTTCCCCTCATGGGCCGTACAGCTTGGTTTGCAGGGTTATCTATGTCAGCCACACAATCTTCCTCAGGTTGCTGAATAGCATGTACTGTTGAAGGATATGCTTACCAGTCTGGTTTTCTTTGCCACAGGGGAGAAGGATTTGCTTTTTTTCCCTTGAGAAGCATCTCGGTGTGTGTGTAGGTTTGGGTTTTTTTCTTTTTCTTTTTCCCATTCCTTGGCTAGAGCTCTGAGGTTCACCAAAGGTGAGATTTTGTGTATTTGACCGTTTTTACCCACCATTAAAGTAGCCGCATTCCGACTTCGGGGATGTGTGTATTTGATCCCTCGTGTGTATAAAGATGTGTATACAATGTATGTACACAAAATGGGATGTAGTGTGACATAAAATATTTGTTAATTCACGACAGAAGTGATTACATATATCTAATAAACATATGTATATATACAACACGCACACACACAAGAGCAATTTTATTTGTGCAAGTGCCACGTAGATTTTAAGTTGTGTACGCGAGCTGTTTTACAGGTGTGGAAAGAATCTGCATTGGTCACTTCAAACTGCTGTTTGCTTTCCTTCGCTTGGAGAACTGTGCTCGCTTGCAGCAGTTCACTTTGGAGGTAACTCACTGTCTGTCTGTCTGCCTGTCTGTCTGTCTGCCTGTATGTCTGTCCGCCTGTCTGTCTATCTATCTGCCTGCATGTCTGTCTATCTGCTTGTATATCTGTCTGCCTATAAATCTGTCTATGACCTACTCTCTGTTTTTCTCTTTTTCTCTCTCTCTTCCCTTCCTCTCTCTGTCTGTCTGTCTGTCTCTCTCACTCTCTCTCTCTGCGTCTCTTTTTCTGAAGAGACTTATGAAAACAAAAGAGTTAGTACTTATATATTACTCAAGGAAATAAAGATACTCATCTTTACAAAAGATGTGAACGTTTACGCATCAGAATTTCAGTTAATGCAAACATTGTTTTGAAGTTGGGTTGTTTTTTTCCAGTTTAAAAAGTATGGGATGAACAAAAGAAGTGTTGTAATTTCCCCTCATGGGATGATTAAAGTACTTTTGACTTGACTTGACTTAAAAGTACTTTATGAATCATACAGTTCAGTTAAAAAAACAACTTTATTGTGTATTTTACTCTTTATGTGCCTTTCTTTATGTTCAGTTTCCAAATGCATTATTTGTGTATCTTGTGCTTTACACATCATGTGCATATATATAGAGAGAGAGAGAGATATATATCTATATATCTATATTTATTTATTTATTTATATATACAAAATCAGATCGTGTGTACTGTTTGATGCCTTAGGTGTTGAACTGTGTGACGGTGAACCAAGACTGTGTGAAGGACATCGCTGCTGCCGAAGTGCTGGGTTATCTCCTCTTCTCCCTCTGCAGTGTGGAGCGCTGTAAGTCAGGACTCGCGTCTTCTCCACTTGATTCTTGTGTTTCTGTTCTTTACATGTTTAGAAATTAATTCTTGTCCCAAATGCTGATTGCTTGAAGACTGATCGATCACTTTAGTGTCTGTGTCACTGTTTTTGTTAGTTGATTGGTTTAATTCTTGAAATTTGGTCGGCGGGGCTATAAACAACAAGATTAGAGTAGAGTGGTTTCTTGAAATGTTACGTAGGTAAGATTTTAGCTGTGTTCGTGTTTTCTCTGTTTTATATTATGTTTCCAGCTTATTTCTCTGCATGAAATTCATGGTGATTTTTCCTGCAGATTTAGAGTGTAAGCATATTTCAGTGCCAGGGGAGGGGTTTCTGTATTATATGGTAATGAGTAATTTGATGAAATTCTGTCAGCTGAATATCATTTGTGTCTCTGTGTGTCTGTGTGGTTTTTTTCTTTGTGTGTGTGTGTGTATGTTTGTGTGTGTTCTTTCTTTTCTTTTTCTTTTTTTAAATTGAGAGTAATGGAATAAACACTCACATGCTTTTTTTACATCCAGTCCTCATGTGTATGCAGTTTTATAAATTTTGTTATCTGTTCCCACCGGCACACAATGGCCTACTCTTTTGAAAAGCAGAACAGGATTTAATGTGTGTTGTGTGTGTGCGTGTGTGTGTGTGTGTGCGCCTCTGCGCGCGTGTGCTTGCACAGATGTGAATAGATGTATATGTATGCACTGTACGTGCATCTCTGCTCATTCGTGTAGCGTGTGTGTTTTGATTTTTGTAATCGCATTTAAATCAAGGCCTGTAGAGGCTTGTCCGTTGACACTTTATTATCAAGGGTTGGTTTTCTTTTCATATTTAAACAGCTGCCACGCAAGGTAAGCAGTTTTCCTGTGTTCTCCCAAAAGATAATATAGAGGCCTTGTTCATTCCATATTTAGTGGATGCTGTATCTGAGTGGTTAAGAGTGTTCCACTTCAATCCCATGGGTCCATGAAGTTGTGGGTTTGAATCTCGATGATGTCTGGTGAAATAAGGATGGGGATTTTTTTACAATCTTCCAGGTCAACTTCAGGTGCAGACCTGCCAGTGCCTTAATTGCTTTTGTGTTTATACACGTGCAGAAGATCAAACATGCACGTTAAAGACCCTGTAATTCATGTCAGCGTTTGGTGGGTTACTGGAACTCGAGCATTTCATGTTCATGTTTACCATGACCACCCTGTACCAGATTGCTTTTTTTGTGTGTGTTGTTAAACTGATTTCCCCATTCAATTTCTTTACTTTGATTGCAATCTTATTTTACTTCTTTTTATTTGAAGTTGTTTTTTTAAGGTCTCTCTACTTTCTGTCTACTTTCCCTTTTCCTTTCCATCTTTTTGGAGGGGGGGTGGGTGGGAGGGAGGAGGGGGGGAGGGGGTCAGTTTTGTTTTAGTTTTTTGTTTGTTTTTCCTCCCCCAGACTTCACATTTTGTATTATGCAATGTATCCACTTTTTTTCCCTTTTCACATTACCCCATTGCAGCATGTCTTCCTCCATACCTCACACAGACTTGTTGTCCGTTCCTTCCATTTCCTTACACCATCACCATAACTTGAAAAGCACAAGTATCATGGTCTGTGTACTATACCAGATGGGTGTTTCCAAGTTTTTTTCTCACTTCAATTGTCTAGATGTACTGTACATGCATCAGAAGTCCTGATTGTTATAGAGAATAAATGGGAGATGTGTTAGGTTGATTCTCTCATTTTGTTTTGTTTGTCTCTGCTATCGGTATTTGCTAAGCAAGGAATTATGGTGTCAATTTGATTGATGAGTCGGGTAACATTTTTACTTTATTTTCTGAAGAATGAGATAAGATATATGTATGTGATAGGTAGTGCAAGAATCAGTAGCAGTACAAAAATTATTGCTGTTATATATGGTATAATGATAGAGGTGATTTTAGAAGTCCTATTTCAGACATTATGTGGTTGGATTGACTTTAGCATGAGCATGCCGACCGAAGTGGGATGGGTGTCAAGTTTGAAGAGGGATGTTCATATATAATGATGGAATTGAAAGTGTTAATGTGCGTGTGCGTACGTGCGTGTGCGTGCGTGCGTGTGTGTGTACTAGGTCAGTTGCTGGCCCTGGAAACATTGTTTGCCCTGATGTCCAGCACCAAGATTGTCAAAGAAGCTTTGGTCAAAGGTGTGGCATTCAGCTGTGGTTTATAAAGGATAAGTAGTCATCCTAGGTGGTATGTTTATTTGTGGTGTTGAATCCTTAACTGTACTTTTTTTGGCAGGCAATATATTGCTCTTGCTCACATTAAAGAAGTTAGCCTTCTTTCGCCTCTTGTGATAATTATGAATGTTGTTTGTAAGACGGTGGTAGTTAGGTCATGTTCACTGGCATCAGTCATTCAGTTGGTGGTCAGGCCTACAATGAGACATAACGCCTGTCCAAACACAGCCAGCAGGGACTTTTATCAAATAGCATGGGTTTCAGGCTACTGTGAAACATGAAAATCTGAAAATTCTGGTACATAAGTAAGGCATGTTTCTGTTTTGATTGTTAGTTTTTTAGACTTCACTTCAGTTTTTGGGTTTAAAGAGCTTTATTGATGCAACTGTACAATAAATAGTGTAAATATGCGTGACATACCATGCTGAGAGTAAATGACATGTATTTACTGATCTCAGATAAATGAAGATTTGATTGGGAAGCTAGAAGAGTTGGTCATGCTAACATTTTTACTTATGCTGATCTTAAACAGTAAAGTCATCAAAGGTAACTACAGGTACTTCAACAGGCATCCGTAAGTGTCAAAGTACCTTTCTTAATGAGGAGAAAAGTATAAGACAAGCATTGCTTTTTGGTAAATTTCATTTTACATGACAAGAAATGCACAAAAGCCAATGTCTTCTTTTACTCATGTCAGGTTAGATCATCCTGGGCAGGAGAACTGGTGGGAATGGTCAGGAACTGAAAACGATTTCTGTTTTACATAGATGTTGTGACGTTACTGCCCCAGGTGCCCTGATCTACCTGCTGGACCTGTTCTGCAATGCCACCAGCCCTGCAGTGCGGGAGAAAACAGCAGAACTTCTGGCCAAGATGTTGTCAGACAAGCTTGTGGGACCCAAAGTGCGCATCATCCTCTCCAAGTTCCTCCCCTCTATCTTCATGGACGCCATGAGAGATTCTGCAGAGGCCAGCGTCCACATGTTTGAAGGTCAGTGTGTCTGGATGCTTTCATTCCTCTTCTTCATTTATAATTTGCAGTTTGTTAAAGATTTGATAAGCGAGTACAAGACCAGTTTAAATCACCATGTTGTGAAGAGAAGATGAGTTAATGAGAAGAAAATGTGTTAAACGAAGTGATAGAGGCAAATCAATTATACTGAGGCATTTAACTTTTCTAGGAGTTTGAAATGCTGGATAGTGTCATCAGCATATACTTCTTTTTCCTCTGCTAGAACTCTTATGGTTTACCATTAGTGAGATGTTTGTATATTTGTCTGTTTTCCCACCATTAAGGTCCTCACATCTTCATTGGTGGTGTCTAAGCATGTCACCAATGTTCATGTGTTCTTATGTGTCCTCCATTTCTACCAACACATGATGGCTTACTCTTTTTTAGAAGGTGGAATGGGATTTAACATGCATACAGGAGTACCTGTGTATGTGGTCATATATGGGACCTCACTTTAATAAGGTCTCATCGGAAGAATTCAAGCTTCATTTTTTTAACCTCATTCTTACTTAACTGATGCTTTTAATAGAATTATATGATGTTCATTGCCTGAAAATGAAAGCACAGTAAGCTGTGTGGAAAGTTGTGCAAAAAAGAAAAGTGATTGCAGTGGGGGGATAAAAAAATGTTGAACACAGCCTTCACTCCAGCTTTTGGTTCCAGCAAAGGGGAGGTGGGAGAGGGAGGCAGGGGGGCTTGACCTTCTAAAGAACACAGACAGCACATGACAAGTCAGTGTATGTACTTGAGTAAATGATACCCAACACCAACTTATAACTTGTTCATTTCATGTTTACACCACAGTCTGCTGCTGACAGTGGAAAGAAATGCATGTCATACTTACCAATCAGCTTGTATGAGGCATTGAAATCAGAAAAAGCAACTATGACTGGAATGTTTGCAGGCTCCCACGAAAACCCGGAGCTGATCTGGAATGATGAAGCCAGGGAGAAAGTCTGCGACACTGTCAAAAAGCTCAAGAAGGGGTAATCAGAGAGAGAGAGAAAGAGAGAAAGAAAGACAGAGACAGAGAGAGAAAGAAAGGGAGAAAGAAAGAAAGATACAGAGAGAGAGTGGGTGTGGGTGCGCATGCATGCATGCCTGAGTGCATGCATGTGTGTTTGTGTGCATGGCCATGTGTTTATGATTTTAAATTTGAAGCACCTTTCCTTTGAAGAAACAGAATTCTAATTCCTCACAATAGCAAGAGTGAAAGATCAAAAGTCAACATTTGCTGTGAAAACAAAGGAATAAGCAGTAAAGAACTAACAAAGGAGAATTGGGGTTTTTTTACCACCCAGACCAGTTGCAGTCAAAGAGCAAAGTCCAATGGAGTGTAGATTTCACAGGCTGAACCATGGATATTAGGGCACCTGATGTTGTGATGAGTCTTATTTCTGGACAGAACAGATTGTTATGATAAATAAAGTGGTGCAGCCAACATTCATAAGCATTTTGTTATCCAGAGATTGCATTAGTGAAAGTGCTAACAAGAGAAATGAAAGCAGTCCTACAGTGCTGTGGTCAGACACAGATGTCTAAAAGAACTTAACACTTGCAGTCATATCATTAAACCCTTCTGCCGCCACCCCACCCTCCCCCAAATTGCTGTCCCACCCTTGTTCATGTTTCCTTGTCTCCTATGGCTGCAGTCATGCTAGTGGGTGTAGAGAGTTTCATGCATTCTATAAGTCATACTTTCATTCAGCCAAAAACTGTGGTCCGACAGAAATTGGCGTTCCTCATGCCAGGCATTTCCAAGCACAGATTTGATCTGAGAATGGAAAAGAACCAAACATGTGCATTGGTGTTCAGAATCATGGTTTCATTCAAAAGTGTTTTTCCTCTTGCCAGACACTATGAGGCGCAGAAGGAAAATGCCGACTCCAAGTGGTCCTTCAAGGAGGACCTTGCCGTGGTGTACTCAGACGTGCAGGGAGAGCTGATCGTGGGGGGGGTCTTTCTGCGTCTGTTCATCACCAACCCTGGCTGGGTCCTGCGCCGACCCAAAGAATTCCTCACCGAGCTCCTGGAGAAATGGTCACAGCTCACCAGTCAGACCAACCCTGATGTGAGTGAAGGACCGATGTTCGGGAAAGCTTCGTCTTTTCTGTTGACCTCATATGATGACATTGCTAACATTACCTAAATTCCATACATTATTATTATTAATATTACCATTTTCTGTTGTCTGTGTTGTCACCTTATTAGGGAACTGATTGACACAGATTTGATGGACGCAGACAAAAGACTCCAGACACAAAAGAAGACAGCTGACAGCCCCACAAACATACTTAAGCTGGCACTCCCAAACAGAACTTTTATTTTCTTGCTTTGCTTAGAGGCGGTGGTATGATCAACCTGCCAAACAGTCTGGCCCAGTATGTTTGTCCTGCCATCCTTTCTTTGTTTCCTTTCTTTGTGTTGAAAAGAGTAGGAAAAACGCCATTTGATATGGATACATTGAATTACTTTTTTTTTTTAAGTGCTTCGTATAGCTGTTTCAGTGTCACTTTGAAACTGCATGTGTGTGCAGGGAGAGACTCTGGAGACAGTGACGACAGCGCTGGTGTGCCTGTGTTCATCACAGCCGGCGTTACTGGACCACATCCCTCAGCTGGGCTACCTGCCCAAAGTGTTCAAAGCCATGACCTCCGACAACAACGCTGTGCCCAAAGCTGCCATCCAGCTGGCTCACCAGTGTGCCCCCAGTGAGGTGGGTAGCTTCGGTCCTAGCAAGACTGCAAGACTGGGAACATAACACGAAGTTGAAACAAACACCACAGACTGCAGACTGGGAACATAACATGAAGCTGAAACAAACACCACAGACTGCTGACTTGAAAAATAAATCGAAAAGCAAACATCACAGACTGCTGAATGGGGGGAAAAAAAACTAAGAGCAAGAAAGAGAAAAGAGCAAAATAGAGATCAGTTACTGAATTGGTTGCTTGGTTGTGGGATGCACAGAAATCCACATGCATGCAGTATACCCCACTGTTGATTAAAGGCAGAACACAATCATGAGGCCCAGTCAGTCTTCAGTGAACACGTCATCAGTGGTGTGGTGAAGTAAAACCAAAGGGTCTAGATACAAACATAGCAAGTTTGCATCATGTGTTAGATATAAAAAATATATATATGTAAAAACCTACAAAGTTTAGGGTATGCTGATTTCACTTGTTGTGATGCATTAACTGCAGCGTAGTAGTGGAGTAGAGTATACAGAAGAGTAGCTGCAAGGATCAGCTTCAGGAGAAAAAGCAACAGAAATTTTCTCTATTTCACTATCAGTGGGTGCGGCAGCTAACACAGAACTCAGTGATGCTGACAGGTAAGACTGGGGAGAATTTCCTCTATGTGTATTTGTTCACTATTGGTGTTATTACAGTACTGTTTGTGACAGATGGGGAAACAAAACACCACATATTATAGCAATTCACCAACTAGGATGTAAAAGATTGATTTCAAGGTGATAGGAAAAAGAAGTTGATGTCAGACCTTTAGTGGATAAACAGAAAATTTTGTATCAACAATACTGTTGCTGTGTTAATTATACTGTACATCTGTGCAGGCTATGCTTCACTGCACTGGTGCCCGAAAGAGCAAGATGTATTTGCATTGTATTATGTTGTATTGTATTGGATTGTGTACTACTTTTAGTCACCACATATTTCTCTGTAAAATTCAGGCAGCTCTCCCCATTGAGGGCATAACGCCACAAGATTAGTGCCATCCATTATTTTTTTATTCCTTTTTTTTTTTTTGCATGTGTTATTGTTTCCTAATGTAATCAGTCAATGATTAATCAATATTATTGTCATTTATGATCAGTCAATATTATTGTCATTTATGATCAGTCAATGTCATTGTCATTTTTTGCAGCTGTGTGTGCAAGCTCTGACAACATTTGACTGCATCGGTCCGCTGAAGAAGGGGATGAAGTCTAGGAGTGACATGACAGGGATGGCAGCTGAACTGCTGGCCAAAATGTTTGACAAAGGAGAGGAGGAACTGGTACATCAGGTACTCTATGCTTCTTTTCTAAGGAGGGAGAGGGGAAACAAGATTCACCAGCGAGATATTTCTGTGCTAACCACGTAGTGATTATTGGCTCCAGAGTCTCTCTCTTCTTTCACACACACAGTGCATGCACACACACACACACATACACACACTCACACACATGCACACACACACTCACACACACACCAGCTTGATAAAACAAAGCAGACACACAGAGAGGAAGAGAAAATGCATGTGGAGAATAACCACAAGAACGCAGGCAGGAAAGTTTGTTGCAGTTATCTCAGAGTCTTGTCAGCATGTATATGAAGAAGACTGCTGACAGGCAGTGATGCTCACAGCGCACAAATCCAACATCACTCAGTCAAGAGTGTTGAATTTAGCACGCCCCTTCCTTTCACCTACTTCAAGTGTGGTCAGTTCCTGCTGTAGTTAGGGCTGGGATAGGATGGAACGGATGGCAGCTGGGAGAAGCTGGAAGTGGGGGAAATTGACAGCTGTGTGCTAACCACCAACACTGATTTGCAGGCCCTGAAGTCGGAGCTGGTGCCTTTCCTGCTGGGTCTGCTGGAGGGGGGCCTGGAGGCGGTGGAGAGCCCTGCAGCCTCTAAAGCCCAGATCGTCAAGGCCCTCAAAGCCATGCAGAACAGCCTGCAGCATGGGGAGAAGGTTTGTCCACTTTTGGTCCGCTGGGGAGAAAGGGAAAGGGGTTGGGCAGCTAAAGGTTTACTTTGAATTTTGCCAAGGTGTATCTCTGTATTAGGTTCAAGCTACCACTGTGAAAGGGGCTTTTTTTTTGGTCCTGAATAGTTGCTTTTTTTCATATATCTGTCCTTTTGTAAGATTTTTGATGTGACAATGAAACAAAGTGCTATGTGTGTACATTAGTTCATTTGCACACATTAAAACTATATGTTTTTATGTAGTAGAACAGGTCACTCACGCAGCAGTGACATGGATGACAGGTAAACACACTGCAGGCACCTGAGACTGCACTAGCGCAGCTGTTTATGCTGTTAGTGAAGTATCTGCCTGGTGGTCAGTGTGGTGTAGCAGATATGTGGAGTGCAGAAAACTGATAACCAAGGGGGAAAGCATGAGATGCTTTCCTTGTGAGTCTTGCTCCTGTTCACAGTAGTATCGTTGTTTTGGGGGCACTGGTCAGGTGTGCAAGACAGTCTTTGCCACGGTACTGGCTTACCTTAAGTGCACAGCCAACTATATGTTGAGGCATGAAGTATTTTCACATTGCCTGCTGTTCTAATCAAGTACTTTGATTTTGGGGGAGGAGCGGTAGGGAGGGATGGGGAGGGGTGTCTGGGGTGTTGTTTTGGGTTTTTTTTGTTTGGATGGTTAGTTGGTTGGTTTTGTTGGGTTGGTTTTTTTAAAATTGTTTAGTTTCAGTTGTTGATTTAGACCATTCAAAAAGTGCCAGTTTCTGTAAATACTTTTTTGGGGGTTTATTTATATCAGGAATAATGAATATCCTTACATGCACCTTATTAACAATGTTTTAAAAGTGAAAAGAAGTCATATGAATGATATATATAACTTAAAATTAGATCAACTGAAAATCAGAAGCAAACCTGTAATAAAAATGGTGCACAGAGCAGAATCACTTTAAACAGCAAGCAGAAAGAAAACATACACAGTGACAGATGTGGACTGTGTGTTGTGGCAGGTGAGGGAGCTTCTGGATCAGTCCTCGGTGTGGAAGCAGTACAAAGACCAGAGCCATGACCTGTTCATCAGCAACACCACCATCGCCGGCTACCTCACAGGTCTGTCGGCTTTGCTCTCATATGCAGGAGTTAAAGGATTGGGAAAAAAGGAAGGAAATTACTGCATCAGGTCTCTCTATCTTGTAAAATACGCATGCAGTAGATGTGTAAGAGTGCAGAATGTGGCAGAAAGGTTGGCAGGTAACATACGGACCTCAACGCATTCTAGATGTCTAGTGTCTGGTAGTCATAAATTATATGTAAATATAGTCAGTATCTTTTAAACTGCAGACTCAGTATTGGCATGTTGTGAAGTGGATGTGTAGCATGACTCTTATTTCTGTGTAATACTATCAGTGCTCAATGAATTCTGTTTCTATATTGATAGCACATACTGATTGATACATGTCCATACCAGTATGCAGCAAATTGTGTAGGCGTGTTGTAAAATTGATGTAACAGAGCATTACTAGTATCAGTAATAGTGAATCTCATTACTTACTGGCAGTTCTCAAAAGCGTGATGTGTCCTGTCCTGTCTCAGAAGCGTGATGTGTCTTGTGTCCTGTCTCAGAAGCACAATGTGTCTTGTCCTGTCTCAGAAGCACGATGTGTCTTGTCCTGTCTCAGAAGCGTGCTGTGTCTTGTGTCCTGTCTCAGAAGCGTGATGTGTCTTGTATCCTGTCTCAGAAGCGTGATGTGTCTTGTGTCCTGTCTCAGAAGCGTGATGTGTCTTGTATCCTGTCTCAGAAGCGTGATGTGTCTTGTGTCTTGTGTCCTGTCTCAAAAGCGTGCTGTGTCTTGTCCTGTCTCAGAAGCGTGATGTGTCTTGTGTCCTGTCTCTAAAGCGTGCTGTGTCTTGTCCTGTCTCAGAAGCGTGATATGTCTTGTCCTGTCTCTAAAGCGTGCTGTGTCTTGTCCTGTCTCAGAAGCGTGATGTGTCTTGTCCTGTCTCTAAAGCGTGCTGTGTCTTGTCCTGTCTCAGAAGCGTGATATGTCTTGTCCTGTCTCTAAAGCGTGCTGTGTCTTGTCCTGTCTCAGAAGCGTGATGTGTCTTTTGTCCTGTCTCTAAAGCGTGCTGTGTCTTGTCCTGTCTCAGAAGCGTGATGTGTCTTTTGTCCTGTCTCTAAAGCGTGCTGTGTCTTGTATCCTGTCTCAGAAGCGTGATGTGTCTTGTCCTGTCTCAGAAGCACAATGTGTCTTGTCCTGTCTCTAAAGCGTGCTGTGTCTTGTGTCCTGTCTCAGAAGCGTGATGTGTCTTTTGTCATGTCTCAGAAGCGTGATGTGTCTTGTGTCCTGTCTCAGAAGCGTGATGTGTCTTTTGTCATGTCTCAGAAGCGTGATGTGTCTTGTGTCCTGTCTCAGAAGCGTGATGTGTCCTGTCTACAGGTCCCACAGGTCCCAGCGTGGCTGGCTACCTGACAGCAGGTAACATGCAGACTGCCATGTCTGATGCCCCGCCCCCTCTGGACACTGACACACACCACGAGTCCACGGGGGACCTGCAGTGAGAAGGAGCTCGCTGAGCTTGCCAGGGATGTCGCATGTACTGTGTGTGCCTGATGGGAACGATGGATGATCTACAATCATTCCTGTCTGTTCATCGCCATAGTTTGTTTATTGTTCTTGTGCTCAAACCCAGTGACTGGCAGCACCTCTGAATGCTCAGCAAAATTGTTGGAATCAACTGTGAAGTTTTGTCTTTTTGTAATTAAAGGTGTTTTTTATTGTTTCCTGTTTTGTGCACTTTTAGTGTTTTCAGATTGAATATGACCACTAAATAAGTATGGTAGTGACTTTTTTGTGGGGTTTTTTTTCCTTGAGATGACTTTGACCAGTCAGAAGACTGAACCAGTTTGGATTGGACGTGTGAAAAAAATATTGATTGTTACAGTTTAAAAATGGTCACTTTTATCTGTAGCAGATGATTTTTGGTTTTTTGTTGTTTTTTTGTGTGTTTTGTCTTTGTTTTTTGGTGGGGGTGGGGGTGTTACTATAAAGATGTTGATTTTTACCCACAAAAACCACCAAAAAACCATTGTTTTTATTTCATGGTCACTTTTATCTGTAGCAGATGATTTTTTTTTCCTTTATTATTACAAGTTGTGAATGGACCTTAAGAAGTGTATGATTTGAGAGCTTATTGACGACTATATGTTTGAGGAAAAACAAAGCGTAAGACCTGTGCTGGAGACTGTGCCTGTGCTTGAAATGCATGTCTGTATGTAAGGAATCAATGGTGATGCAAGGAACAAGTGGAGGTCTACAGAAGATTTCAAAATGGACTATTTTGTAACGGTTCTTGGAATGACCTTTGTGTGGCATTTTCTGTTTATGTGTGTTTAAATTGTAATTGAGAAAGAAGATAAACCTGGCTTTTTTTTTCTTTATGTGTGTGGTTAAAAAATAACTGTTGGCAGAGTTGTAGGATGAAAGCTCCATGCCAATCTGAAATGCTCAGAAGACACATCACTTACAAACATGGTTTTATTTTGTAATTTGAAGTATTTTCTATATGCATCTCTTGTTTTCTGTTGTTGGTTTGGGTTTTTTCAGTTTACTTGTCAGAAGATGAGGGTTGTTGTTTTATTGTATGCATCATATCAAGTAGAACTGTCTATCAGAAAAAAAATGCATCTGTCCATTTTCCTACACCAAAGGATGTTTGTAATTCTTGTTGCTGTGGGTTTTGTGTGTGTGTGTGTGTGTGGTTTTGTGTATGTGTGTGTTTTTGTTGGTTGGTTGTTGTTGTTGTTGTTTTTTTGGGGGGGATTGTTGGTTGTTTGTTTTTGGTTTTGTTTGGGTGTGTGTGGGGTTTTTTTTGGGGGGTGTTTTTGTTTGGTTTTGGGTTTTTTTTTTTTTCCAAAGGGGTGTGGGGTGATTCTTGTCATGTATGTGCCAAAGAGGCTATGTTAGGAAAAGCTTCCTTGACCCTTGTTAGGGAACAATGTTGCAGAGAGGCTGTTGGACCATGATTTTATGTGCAGTGCACATGCTGACATGAGGAATATCTCCTTGAATCTGAAGCTGAGAGTGAAGTTGTAGATTTACTGCTGATCCTTGAAGAATACCTCATTGACTGTTGATTTGTTGTAAGTCAGTGGTGTAGATTAAAGGCAAACTTATAGCTACTTGTAGAGTATCTTCATGAATGTTGAATCACTTTTAGTGAATAATGTAGGTTTTGAAATGAAGGTCAAATCAAACGTTAATTAATGCTTGGGTTGTAGATGAACTGCAGGTCCATGATTTTATGAAGAATACATCCTTGAATTTTGAACTACTTTTGATGAATGATCTATAGAATTAATGATCTAGAGAATTAATTAGCTGCTGATCTCTTGTGTGCTTTTCTCTTTGATTAAGTGTGATTTTTGTTTTGATGTAGCATGATTTTGTTCATTGACAACACATTGATTTGGAAGCATAACAGGCTCTTGTTGAGAAATCTTAATACCTAATGCTTCAGAATCCGTAACAGACGTTTCATATGGATATAACTCGTTGCTCATGTGCCCAACATGCATGCTGGTATATGTCAAAGCAGTTTTATTCCAGCATAGTGTCTCTGTCACGTTTTTTTTATATTTGAACAGTTTCTGTGCAAGTTAATTTTTTTTTAAGTGCCAAGGGCATAGAGGCAATGGTTTGAGGACACTGACTTCTTGTAGTTATACCATTAGTTAGAAGTCGGACTATGCAGTGTATTAGTGTGTGCTGTTGGCAGTGTGCTTATGTGTACACTCATATGCTTATGTTAATGTGCATTTTGTGTAATTGTAATGTAGGATTTTTTAATCTGATCATGACATCCAAAGAAAACCTGAGGTGGTGCTATTGTCAAATTGAACAGGAGTGGATGAACTGTCTTCAGAGCCTCAGAACCAAAATCATCTGTGATTTTTATACCATGTTTTTTGTACTGAAATGCTGTGGAGCCCAGACGTTTTTGACATAGTTTCTTTTGACATTTGTATTGTTGACCCTTAATCTTATATATCATATGTATGTAATGAACAAATAAAATTAATCCCTGACTCAGGAAGAGATAGATTAAGTGTCAGAAGTAACTGATTCATATGGCTTGAAGTGAAAATTGTTCAGTCTGTGATGAATATTAGCAGCATTCAGTGTGGTTAACCATGTACAATGTTGTCTTGTTGTGGGCAGTTGTGTGCAATAGTGGAGAGCAGTTGTATCCTCCTGTGACTCCCAGCATATAGACATCTTGGCAGTTCAGTTCTTCAGTAGTTTTATATCATTGCAAATTGAGTAACTTTTCTTAGGTGTTTGTTTCAGTGGGTTTGCTCATAGCATTGTGCACAAGCTTTTTTTTTATAATGTTATCAAGTATTTCATGCATGTAGATATCAACCATTCTAGCTTTCACCAAAATTTAGTTATTCCATTTTTTTATGTGTGTATATGTTAACTGTTGTAGCTTTCACTGAAACAATCTTTTTGCAGATTTTTGAATGACATGGTTTTTTTATTTGAATATATGGTACATTCCTCAAAAATTGTTTTATAATCTTATGTCTACAATGAAGTACATTCCCTGTAAATTGTATTCTTTCTTTTAAAAATGCTTTTACTTGTATTACTTTATGGAGTCCTTTCCACAATACTGGCCATTGCCATAGTGAGGAAGGAAAGTTAACAGTTATGTCTGCCATTCTCAGGCAGGGAAAATGTTCTGCACAAGGCACAGCATTTGTAGACCATCTGGTTGGAACTTTCTCAGTGTTTACAGAGCTGAAGGGGGTTCTACAGGAACAAGCTTTGATGGCAGTAGGGTAAGAGCTGTGGAAGCACCACACATTGGATGAATAGTTTACAGGGTATCATTGTGTGGAACAGCATTTCTGTGTCATCCATCTTGTGCCTGCCCCATAATGTATTTTCCAATTTGCAAAAAAGACAAGTCTTTGATAGTGAACAGAGTCAAATGTGAAGTCTTTTAGTTTGTACCAGAAGTCTGGTGGTGTTTGAAAATCTGCTGTGTACAAAGTGCCCAATGATGTGTACATCCTACACAAAGAAGCAGTTTTTCTGTGAATGGGGACATGGAAAGTATAATTGGGACCAGAGAGAGAAACATTGATATTGGCTTGCTTTGTATTCATTATTTTTTTAGGCATAGATGTCTTAAATCAGGAAAAAGAAGCCCAGGAAAAATGTGGGTATGTCCCCATTCAAGTGAATTCTCACTTTTTGCCAACAGCAGCAGACATTAAGCTCAACTGAAGAAATCGACATAGCTCACATCAGCAAGAGGAACAGCAAGTCAACTTAATGATGCAACTTCTGTGTAGCTAGTATTTGATATTCGTTCTTTTTTCTTTCTTTCGAATTAGTTCTCCAAGGCAAGGTTGAGGGCAGAAGGAAAAGAGGCAGATCACCAACATCCTACATTGCCAACATCTCTGAGATCAGTGGTCTAGGATGGTTACAGGAGATCGTAGAACTGAGCAGATAGAGATGGTGGGCCTTGGTGCATTGCATGGAGCTCCTTGGATGACAGCAGCAATGGGGACAGTTGAGTAACATATTCTGCCGTCAGCAAGTCTTTGACAAATTAGAGTATTGATAAAACCATTATAGGGATATCCAAAATGTTTTAAAATGGTCAATGCATTTTTTCAGTTTGTTGGCTGTACTTTTTGTGCAATATTTGCTTAGCATGATGTTTTGTGTAGAGGTATAATCCATACATTGTAAGTGTTGAAGTGTTGTCAGACTGTGTATCAAAATTTGAAAGTGTCCTATTTACCTCATAGTGACTGTACACAAGCTGAAACGTAGCCTTACATATCATTAGCTGCAGACGTGTGCCTTAACATAGTGTTCTCGTTTATTTAAAATATGTTACTCAAAGTGGTGAGTTGTCCTCTTTGTGACAGTGTGAAGACAGAGCAAAAGGAAACACCTCCAATGTTTGTGTGGATTCAACTGAATAAATGTGTTTTACAGCAATTGTGTCTTATACTTTGTGAAATCATTTCTACATAGCATTTGGAAGAAATGCCATCTTGCAGTGTCAAGTTTGTCATGTACAAATATGCTGTCTGATTTTTCTTTCAAAAGTATAAACAGAGCATAATTCATCTTTGTCGCTTGTGCACTTCATTTCCCCATCAGATATGTTTACATACATACTGCATTCTTTGACTGGCCTCATTTTAATCAGATTCATAGCAGACTTGCTGCTATTCTTCTGACCCAAGCCTGGTTCTAAATGTTTTTATGATGGCCCATCATTATGTAGCATCCCTGCTGTATTCAGACCTCCCCTCATGGGGCATGCTGGGGATTCTACCACCTTTTTTTAAAAAACAAATCTGACATCTTTTCTTATATAAAAAGCTGCCCTGAAGTCGGAAAGTGTCAGCTGAGGCCAGCAGGAGGTACAAGCACAGGATAAGATTTGGCACGATGCGTTCTATCCAAAATAGCCGTGGCCAGACCTTTTAACTGCACCTCTCTCCTGCTCCCCTCACATGTGCAGGGCCTGGTAGACACCTGAAAACTCATAACCAGTCTCTTCAGAGATGGTGCTGTTAGTATGAGCTCCAGTAAGTAGGCTTTGATCATTAGCTACTAGTCCAATGTGCACTATCACTTTCATATTTAAGTGTTGAGTGTACGAGTGTGACCGACACCACTATTTAACACTATACATGCGTCTTGCTGTAAGCAATGGAGCTTCAACATCACCAGGACCTGAGAAGAGTGCCCATCCAGGAGCCTGAATGTGATATGTTTGTGTGTGTGTCTGACTGACTTGTTTACAACATTTTTGAGAAATAGTTTTCTCAATTATGATCGAGTTATTGCAAACCTGCATTTACCTTTCCCAAGAACTGTGTTCACACACACATACACACACATACACAACACAGAGAAAAAAGTCAACAAACACATGCATATAATCCCCAAATTTCTTCATCATAAAACACATACTGTTCAATAGACTAGATCATAATTGTACATATTTTCTGTGCAGCATAAAAAAAGAAAAATTGTCTGTTATAAAGTTTGTAATCGTGCTTTTAAAAAAAAAAAGAGAGTTGTGTCTAACAGCCTTTTCACACACATTTTCAATTGCTATCATCCTATGCCCACTTATTTTCTGGCAATCATTCCATGTCATGACGAATTGCAGGATATGTGCTGAACGAATAATGCCTTTCTCTTTTTCCTCATATAGAAACGTCCAGGAATTTAGAAATAATCTGAGACTGACAAAACCTCAGGTCTTTAAATTGCTTTACCGCTCCAACAAGTCTGTCTAGTAAGTACTTCATAAGTAATTAGAAAATATTGGTTCCTTATTACCTTAAACAAAGGTTCTTTGTTGGGGGGGGGTCTATCTTTTAGATCCATCCCTCTGACACTTTGTGTTTTTACCATAAAGCAGTGTACATCTCAATGCCCGTCTCAGCTTTTTCTAGTTGAAGGCTGGTTTCTCAAATTACACACCAATTCTTCTTTCAGGGTTTGCATCCAACATCTTTCCAAACTTATTTTTACTATAATGTAATTTTTAAAACCTAGTGCTACTATGTTGCAAAAACCATTCTGTACATGCCTTCTTCAACAATAGATCTATACAAACAAGTTCAGGGTTTTCTGGCTTTTCATTGAGGACAATTTCTGTGACCAGGGATCCAGTGAAGACTCAGTGTGTTGAAGTTAGCACTGCTAGTCCATACACACGGAAGGCCTTCATGACCAAGCAGAGATTCACACCCTAACACACACTTGCTGACCAATGAAAGCATCCATGTACCAAAGAATATCCGTTAAGATAAAGCATGGTCTCATGTGCCAACTACCAAGATGTAAAAACTTACTCCCAACAGCTCTTCTCACTATGAATAGTATTGTGACTTCTACCACAGGAAAACCAAAAATCAGAAACCTCTTCAAAACAGATCAAAATGGGTGTATTTCTATGAAAAGAACGATCAGTCCACATGGCAGATAACCATTTAGATAAGCACAAGTAACACTGTACCATGCTAATGATGCGGCACCATCCTTCCCTCTTCATTGCTCTTTTGTTGACTTGACGACTACACAAAACAGTACAAACGGATCATGAATACATTTTCATACAATCTGAAAAATGCCACAGAACTAATCTGGAGTGATAACCAGCCAACACGTAAGATGTACAAACTTTCTTAATGCAAGAGTAAACAAGACTTTTCCTTTTAAAATTTAAAGAGAAAAAAAAAGCAATGAAGAGATTCAGTACACAGAAAAATCACAAAACCAAATTTTGTGACAGTAAGAGCACCACCAGCCCCCACCCCCACCACCCCAACAGTTGCTTATATATCAATTCATTTTTTTTATATCTCATACCAAATCATTTTACATTCTGATGACTACAACACAAGCTCTCACTCAACACATTTCTACAATACTTGCATCACCATTCGATTTCTTTTTAAAATCCTTTAATTTCTACTTGGTCACCACAATCAGCAAGATTCAATTATATCAAAGATAACATAGGTGATATGCCCACAGACTAACTAAACTCTGTATATATTATTGTCACTGTGTTTATATCTACAATGTTCTTTATCCTGCAGAGACAGAACCGAAGACTTGCCTTCCCAGACCAAGCTAACTAACTATCCTCTGTACAGAAAATCAGTCATCAGCAATTTACTTCTGTCCCTACAACAAAGGCAGTTCACAGTTCAGTCAGCATTTATCACCTGGTTTTTGCTATCTGCCAAATGATCAATTTTCCTGAGATTCAAACCTTCCTTTCCCCGTGTATGAGACTATGAATTATCAACCCTTATTTTTGCCATGATTTCCTGGTATGATGTGCTGCATTAAAACAGGTTAGAAATCACTGCTTTCAGTGACTTTTCATTCAGACAGCTTAGCTCTCCCTCCCTTCTAAACAGAGGTACTGCACTGCCAAACACTCACCATCCATATGCAGACCTATATAAAAGGCAGACTGTGCAAGGATCAGAATGTGTGCTAGGATAGGTCATCTGTACCATCACCTTATCAGTGGGTTTTTTGCCCTCCCACTACAGACTGAGGGTTTGACATGTGCAAGATTTGCATTAGCTCACAGGACTGTGGTTTGCAGTCTTATAAGCCTGTCCCTATAGCCTGCCTGTCTTTTGTATGCTTGGCTATGTTACGACGCCTGTGCTAAATGAAGCCTGGATGCAATGTCTTCCGTCTGTGACCAGTCACCATAAGAAGAGTTCAAACTAAGAAGTCACTCTTGAGCAAATTGTAAAAGGGAGTAGATTACAAGAATTTGGGCACTACTTTCTTCTTCAAACACTCCTATGTATGTTTTTATTGTTGTTGTTTGTTTTTATAAATTAAGATGCATAATCATAGACTGTTGTTTTTATAAATTAAGATGCATAATCATAGACTGTCCTTTACACTCTTTTCCAATAAAACGATTACAGAAATGTTTTTTTAAAGTAACTTGAAAAAAAAGCATAGGAGGACAAATAAGGTAATTTTCTTAGCAGACTATAAGTATTCTTTTGCATATGCATTTTTCAGTTCCAGCAAGTGCCTCCATCTCAGCTCATAAAATGAAAAGTCTAACCAAATAACCTCAGAGCCAACGTTCATGTTTATGAATTACTTCTTTCTTTTGTTTTCCCCACAGAGACCGCCACACCTGTCTTCAATGACGTTCAGGTTCCATTCCTCTGATCTAAAAGTATTCTTCAACCTTGTAACTGGGACTGAAATTCAAGATAACCATGATAAAAACGGCAATATGAGACATTAGAACTACTGCATGGTGGCATCTCACCCTTGTGCTAATGGGTGGCATTGGCCTCTCTTCCTAACCAGTACAAAGGAAAGTTCCCCACCACCCAGCTGGTGCAGACTGGCTGATCGATAGAGACTGGTCCAGTCTGAGGCAAGTTGACAGGGCTGCCAGACTTAAGGAGGAAAAAAAATAATCAACAGGGAAAAAAAAGCTTGCTGCATTGAGGTTTTACTTGTGTTTTCTTTTCTCTCTCTCTCTCTCATTTGGCACCAGTTTTTAGCTTAGACCCAGTCTATTTATACCTCCCAATTAAACTGTTCATGACATTTTATCTCTATCTGGCATTTCGGTAAATAATACATTTACATGTAAATATATATACCATAATATACAGGCATACCCAGTCAAATCACTGGTAATAATTACATCCATTTTCCAATATTGGTAAATGTAAAACACAAGACGGATACGGGCATCTATGGGAATTCCATGGGCATTTGAAAATAAAGTAGTAAATCATAATCTCCAACAAAACTAATATACACCATGAATTATCACAAAAAGGCCATGGTCTCATCTATTGCACACATATTCAAAAGTCAAACCATCAACCCAAAATTGAGACCATCAGAATCTACATGTTGGTTACACAGAGAAAACAAAAGTGGAAGCCAGCTGCACAATGACAATGTACATACATGAAGATAGGTGGGCATTACAATTCTTCCTTGCCTGTGGCCACAGTGACTGCTAAATTTGATTACTTTGCCTTTAATACACTTGGAATGAAAGCTGAGATTTCTTGCCTCATCTTCACTTCGGCTGAGCTAGTTAGTAAAGAGGACAAGGCAGTTTTAACTGTTTGTGGATGTGCAGACTTTCATACGCAATGTTACTGCTTCTTCCACCTCATTCTGTCTGGGCTCGATAACTCAAAGACGTTTGTAGCAGTGTCTACGATGAGCCACGAAGAATGTTTGATCAGATTAAAAGCGATAAATCAATGAATGAAAAAATATTTAACATAAATGATAATGATAATAATAACAATAGTTTCATGAGCAGGGTGCACTTGCTCAAATTCTTTACATATGTAAGCTTTGACTTCAATGGCAGGTTATCACCATACTGGAACATTATACTCCCGTGTTTTATCACATACACCACAGATAACTTCACAATATAAAATGTTCCTGCATGTGACATGTTAGTTCATACTAACTGAAGCAGTTCAATCAAGCTCCCGTTACTTTCATCCAATAGTCATCCATTAACAAAACCCCAAAACCCACTAAAAATGTTAAAATCACTTTCACATACAATTTACAAAAATCATACATCAAGTCATGCAATATCGATAAACATAATACACAAGAATCGAAACATTTCAACTGATATAACAGCAAACCATCCTGCCCTTCTTCCCTTACTGCACAAGATACAAGAATAACGAGCATTACAGAATGAATGCTACATCAAGAAAACAAATAGACCACATAAACAAACAACCCAAGACTTACCCATATCAAGAACACAAGGTGAGTACCAAATCACTTTCTTTGGACTGTCCTCAATTCAATAGTACTGTAGGTGTTTTTTCTTGCTTTTTTCCCCTTCCAATTCTGGCCACAACTAAAAGATCAACTTGAACATTAACACATATAGTATGTACATCCACATGCTCCGAAAGGAAAGTTACACATTTTTCGCATAACAGCCAAACACAACAAACAGCTGTGAGATGATGGACTGCTTTTTGTGGACAACGTTTAAAAAAAAAAAAGCAGTTTATAAAACAGATCACTGAACTATTGTTACAGGAAAAGTCATTCATATTCTTCTGCTAAACCACTCCAACTTCTGTATAAGTATCATTCTCTTTATACATAGTTATGGGGAGGGAGGGAGGGGGGCTGTTTAACAGCAATGCTTCTAAACCAGAGAACACAACAACCAGCAGATGCCCTAAACTTATTGCACAGGGAAGTGCTCACTTCATACCTTTTTTTTTGTTTTGGATCCAGTAACTTTTTAACCCAACAACAGAAAACAGAGAAAGATCAGAGTAAGAGCTCCAAAATAAAAAATAAAGATATCCCCACAGTCGGAATGTGGCTACCTTCATGGAGGGGGAAAACGGTCACATTATCAAGGTCTCGCCATTGGTGAACCTCGGAGCTCTAGCCGAGAAGCAAAAAAAGAAATAAAAATTATCTTTAAAATGGAATGCAGTCACCTTCAAATTGGAATGGAGTAGGAGGACACAAAACTACACACCTAGTTTTTGGCAATGACTTAGTCCGAAGAATGATAATGGACAAATTCAGTCAGTGTATAATTTATGTAGTCTTGAGTAGAAAAAAATGCTGAAAGGACACCGCCAGTATTCATATGGAAGAATAAATAAATCCAGATTTTAACTTCAATTCTTTAAAATAGGTAGCTCCAAATTTACTGGAGAATTTCAAACCAAGTCTTTTCCTTCCATATAACATTATGCAGTACGCATGAATTAAAGTCAACACTTAACATACTGATGACCTTATGCAGCCAATCGTCTGGATGCCTTCAATGCATAGGAGAACTAATCCAACCCAAACTAGTTATCATGACCTTACCAATCCTTTAGATCCTTACAATGCATAGAACTAAGTTCAAACCCAACTAGTTCCTCTGTGTTCTTAATTTCTGTGATCAGATCATTGGTACCGCAACAGATAAAATGATAGCTGGTTGATCAAATGACACAATATTGCAAAACCAAATCCATAATTTTTTTTTTTAAATCAGTCCACTAGACATTCTCACTTGCCACTCAGCATATGTTTCAGAATGTGAATGTATACTTGAGTAATCACAACCCATCAAATAGTGTCCTTTTGTAAAAACAGAATAAGAGAATACCTTGACTGTGCAGAATTGTTAAGTTAGATTGTACTTCCTGTCAAATGCTTTTTTCCCTTAGATATCAGCACGAATTCCCCAAATAAAACAAGGATTTTATCAGTCCATACCTGAAAAAGGCTTAATTTAATAATTTTGACTGGAACTGGGCTTTTCTTTTACACCGTACATGACCAAACAAAAGCAAAAGAGAGTAACTTCTCTCTATATGAGCTTGCCAGTCTTACATTTTGGGGTGTCATTCTTTTCAGAGTGAGTTAGTTACTAATTCAAAATAACTGGCGGGCATTTTCTGCAGCAGGCAAACATTTGCAAGTCTGATATTGCTTAACTTTCTATGGCAAGAAAATGTACAGAGCAGATCCTGATATTTTAATGAAAGTTTTTCTGTTTCAAGTGGTTTTGTCCATACACTATAAACAGGTGAGCATACTATAATCAGTAACTCCCCGAAGTCACATCAAGAAGTCTCAATGAAGCAGTCTTGATTAAAACTATGGGCAGGAAATTGCTAATGACGATTTTGAAACCAACACTTCCACTCATTAAGTCAGACATCAAACTCACACCACACATTTCAGTTACCAAACCAGAAGAGAATATAAAGACATACATTTTGTACATGCTTGGTTACTTTCAAATACAAATAATAACCAAAGAATCACATGTATTTTTTAAACATTTGGTTATCAACCAATAAAGCATTAAGATGAAAAAAACAAACCCAAAAGATAATAAATTTCAGGTATACATACACAACAATGGTATACTGAAAAAAATCTGATGACAGAACACAGACTATAAAAATGTTACACAATGGAATGCCAACAACATGATTAAAGAATATCCATACAAGCCAAATAACACAGATCTGTTGCTGTACAGTTGGTAGATAAATAAATGCACCATCACTTACACCTATGTCAACATTTGACTCAAAAGAGTACATAGAATAAAGAACGGAAAAACCAAAAAGTTGCGTAGACAATGTACGAGTAAAAGTGGAACACAGAATCTGCCATGTGTATCCTTGCTGAATACATTCTGGACCGTTTTTTCTGCTTTAAAAAAACAAGTGAAGGCTGCTTTCTTGTGCAATACAAATTTTGTCATTGTAAATTTCACAACTGATTTGGAATGTTTTAAAATGCCTTCAACGACACTACCCTCTCTTCTTCCTGTCCTTTCCCTAAAGTAGCAGTGAAATTCATGTGCTAAAGCATGCAGGTCTAGGTGATTTGTGTGGAGTGATGCAGTGCAGAATATCCGTGTGTTGTATTGCATCTGGTCTGAGCTATCTTAAAGCAGCATTCCTTCACGTAAACATGACATTTTCACAGCTGTGAAAAAGAACTGACCCCCCAAAAAATGAAAGAGACAATGAAAACTTGACAACAGGCTGAAATGTCACATAAATTCTACAAGTTGTTCACACGTACTTTTGCAGCTTAGTCATAATCTTGTTGCTAAATCATTCTTTAACAGTACTAAAATATGCTGTGGTTTGGCTTTCGTTTGGTAGAAATGTGTAATTTACAACAAAGATATATTATTATGCCAATAAACAAAAGGAAAAAAAAGTATGCTGCTAAAGAAAATTTTAATTTTGCAATACCCAGAACATTTAAAAAAAACAAATTTTCCAGAAAAAAGTGGTTTTCGATCATTTCAATTTTTTTTCAACAAGTCAAGAAAAGCACAGGAAGCTAGGTGTTTGTTCTGGGGAAGAGATGGAGCCAGACTGGGTCCATGCACCAGCAATGCCACAAATCAAAGTACTTCAAAAGCTTCAGAACTACCAAGACGATTTTCAAACAAAGCCATAGACTCTGAATGTAAAGGACCCATAATGCACAGATACAACAACAGCAAAAAATGGAGAGAGAAAAACTGTAAAGTAAATCAGATTCTCACGGTCAGAATACAAGTACAGGAATGTTAAAAACATGAACAACAAGTCCCCAAGATCACTCACAAGACATACAACAAAACCACACCAGGAGGCATCAACACAGGCTGGGATGGGAAAGGAGAAGTTGGGAAGGAGGGAGGAGGGAGGGAGATATCAGTCACATGATTGACGGAAAACAGCTGTGGTCCTACTCCAAGCGCAGGTGTCTGCACTGATCACACACGCACGCACTGTGAAGGAAAAGTTTAGAGTGTGTCCATCATCTCTTCTTTCTCCCGCCCCACAGCGTCTGGGTTGGACAAGGGGTCCAGATCAGCAAACAAGTTGAACCAAGCAGACATGTCCGTTTTCTGGCCCTGCAAGCACAGAACGGTGAAAATATTGCTTTTAAATGACATGCATCACAACTCTACACCAAAAGAGAAAAAAATGCAGTCTGTTGAACAAAAGAGAACTGGAGTGCATTTCCAGAGGGGACTCTGCACTGCGGACTCTGGGTTCAAACCATCAACAGTTCTCTCTCTTGAATGATTTATCTCTGGGGGTGTTTGATTTCTTAATATTTGTTTATTCTGAACCGTTTTAATTTACAGAGACCTCAACGTTTTTTCTTAGCTAATACTTATCAGTGATATATTGCTGAGTTGGTATTTCAGCAGAAAACTATGCAATATTTCCTGCAGCCAAATCCAGAAAAGATATCAATTATGCAAAACACGACTCCACATCTCAAACATACACCTGATTTTCCCTCTTCCATTCCCCCTCTACCTTCCCTGAACACACACACACGTGTAAAAACTTCCTCCTTCATCCAATCCACGCACGTGGATATGTATACAAAGCAGGTACCTTTGAAGGCGGTTGTGCCTGTTGTTTGGACTTCTGAGCAGCGTTAGGCGGTGCTGCAGTCTGGCTTTGTTGAGGGGGCCCTCCAGGTACGCCAGCCCCCATCCCTTCCTCACCTGTGCACACACCATACACCACAGTTACACTCGACTTCTCTGGGGGTTACTTGCAATCTGATCACCTGCACATGTCCTTCAATAACCCCAACAATTTGACATTGGTGTTACATCACTGAAGCACACTCTATTATAAGACAGCTGCAAGCTTGCAGGCAGGAAAAGATAGAGTTTTTTTCCAGTTTATCCCGTAACTTTTTACAGCATTTTGGATAAAACAAGATCCAGCAAAAGTAGATAAATTCAGTAGCTTTTAACATAAGCTACAGCATTCATGTATGCATAATATATAGCACAATCATTATAACACTTGACACACACTTCATTGATCTTGAACTACACTGTGTACACTTCCTGACACACACATTTCCTTGGTGCAATGCAAATTAACAACACAGAAATGTCCCTGGTTAACTGAAACGACACTGGAATGCACATTTCCCTGACCCAGACTGATAGACATTATCCTGGCCTTAACCTTGGGTAACAACACTAACACTTTTCCTTGACCTTAACCAAGGGTAAAAACATAGACATACATTTCCTGATCCTGACCCATGATGAATGAGGTTAACTGGCCTCACCCTGATCTCCACCTAAGCCGAGTGTAAGAAACCTGGCATTTCTACGACCTTGAATCAAGACGAATGATACAACACTAAAACCCTTCCTCAACCTTGAACGAAGCCGAGTGATGACGCAACATTTTCTCTGACCTTGACCTAGGTTGAGTGCCGACAGCTGCGTGTCCAGCAGGCTGGAGGGCATGAACTCTGCCTGACGCCGAGAGGGGTCACGCTCCGCGGGGACGGTGTCTGGTGTCATGCTCATGGCCGGCGCCCCGAACACCGCCTGCCACTCCTGAGTGAACTCGTCCTCTCCAGTGGACGGGGCATTCAGGATCTCGTTCAGCAGGGAGAGGTCATCCTTGTCAGCGTCGTCTTGTTCCTGAGTGCCTGTCAGCAGGTCTTTGTTCCCTGGAACCATAACACGGAGACTGCTTAACTATGCTTTCTTGACTACGCAGTTCACAGTTATCGTCCCCGTTTCTTTATTTTGTACAGTTTTTAATCAAATCGCACGATGGGCAGACGCTCCTCAGACAAATTTAATACAGTGGCCTAGGAGGGTTTTGGTTTTTTTAAAAGTGTATTTAACACTTGTTTCAGATACTGAGTTGTTGTTTTTTTAAAGTGTATTTAACACTTGTTTCAGATACTAAGTTCCCCTGTGGGGATGCCGGGGGCCTGTCAGGATGAATAGCATCCCCACCTTCTGGAAATTCTGTGCAAGGAATTCCCTCTTTCCTATCCCTCTCTCTGTTTCTGCCTTGTACCCTTTCCACCCAGTATGTGACATGCTTTTTCAAAGTGAAAAAATAAACACTTTTTCTTTTCTGTTGTTTTTTTTCCTGCTGTTTTCTTCATTTGTTTTTTTTTTATTCTTTTAACTCTATAGTTCAGAAGTTTAAAACTCAAAGTTCACAAATTCATAAACTTACTTATCAATTCTTTGAACTCTCAAGTTCATAAGTTCAGCTCTCAAGTTCACAAGCTCATAAATCTTTTGTTCACCCTTACCAACAAGCAAATCTTCACAGGTCTGATAAGTGAAAATGGTTCTGAACATACATTATTCTTAAGCTTTCAAAAAGGAAGATATCAAAATAGGTGTGTGCGTGTGTGTGTCTCTGTGCTTGCGTGTGTTTATGTGCCTGTATGTGTGCGTGTGCATGCATGCATGAGTAGGAGTCAGAAAGGGGGGGGGGGGGGAGAGAGAAAGAGAGAGAGATGGGGTAGGGAAGACTTGTAAACTTGTAAAGAGGGGAGTAAAGAGAGTTGGGGAGAGAGAGTTTGCTCCCCATCTTCCCTCACTTGCCAGGTGTCAGTTTGGTCAGTTTTTTCTGCAAAGATCACCATCATGCTCTGCCATAGTATTGTAAAAGCAATGCTGTCAAAGGTCATGGCACATGTGCATTCATTTCACAACATAGTAAGGGGAGATTAGTCTCTAAACAATGGCATTCAACAATTCGGTTTTTGACAGGGGGGTGGTTGTTACTGTTGCTGACAAAAATAAAATTGTAACATATGAAATTGCATTTCCATTTCATTCCAGAACAAATGCAGAAGAATGTGGAGGGTGCACAGGTCTGTACTTACTGTCAGCTTCACTGTCAGTTTTTAAATTTGAAATCCTCCTTTGAAGTCAGAGAATGGCTGCCTATACAGCAAGGTGACTGTCAACTGTCATAAACCCTAATTTCTCATCCAACATGTACTCCCAGGCAGGATGAGAAAGTCAAGGTGCATATTTTAGGCAATTCCCAGGGCGTCTGCAGTTTTCTCTTTCTGTTGATGTATAACACTTGCCTGTTGCAGTTTTTTTAAACAGTTTTAAAAGTAGGATGTCCTCAAGAGTACAAGTGCCTGTTCAGCACATGGCAGTGGGGAAGTGACACAGCTATGACATGACACGCTCATCAGAAAATAATTTAACAACAAGTGACCTTTCTGACTCAGAAGGAAAAAAAACACTTCATGTTTCTATCGCTCCCCAATGACCAGGTCTTACCTACTACCCCTACATAAAAAACCCATAAAGTTGTATCTCACCTGCAGTCTGTTTGTGCTGGTCGTCAGCAGACTGGGCTTTGACACTGCCCATCAGCTTCTCAGCCTTCTCCAGCTCTTCCTCCAGCTCCTTCATGGTGTCCTCATCATCGTGGAAGTCCATGAATGGACCAAAGTCACTGCCTCCTTGGCTCTGGCCTCCTGCCCAGACACACAGCCACAGACAGGCAACTTTCACCATCTGCAGAGGATTTTCCTTGTTTGTTCCACCTGATCCTTGTGTATCCATCCATAAATGCCTGCTGGTGTGGGGTGGAATCACCTTTTCTTCTGAGAGCATTGCACAAGTGACCTGACAACAATCTGAGGGACGAGTTTTGAGTCTCCAATGAGAAGCACACCACTGAGTGAATTATTTTGGGAGATTTCCCTGCTGGAGCTAACAGTCACTGGTTCCAACCCCATTCCCCTGGGATGAGACTTTAAACCGAGGTCCCCTTGGGCATACATCAAACAGATCCACCTTTAGTGGAAGAGTGAACCAGGTAAGGCCTATGCCATGGTATGAATGATATGAACACGGTGGCATATACTCTGTGACTTGAAGGGGGACGGATTCTGCCAGGTTCACCTTGCCCAACAGGCACTACCTGGAAGTGGAAGTTTCAGTGCAGTGACTCCTCAGGGAGTCAACGAGAAAAGGCAAGACAAGGTAGCTGGTGACAAGCGTATGCTTTCATACCTTGAGCACTGTGTGCCTAGCTGAAGCAGCAGTGAGGTTCTGTTCATGGTTTTGTTAGCGACCATATACATACAGAAGAGAAGAGGACACAAATCAGCCTGGATACAGAACAACAGAATCTGTCAACAGCTACCTACCCTCTGAGGCCTTGGCGCTTTGTTCCTCTTTGTTCCCATTGGCAGTGGCTTTGTCCTTCTCGTCTCCATCCTCCAGAGCTAACAAGCTGTATAAACACACATGCACACACACACACATGCATGCAAGCATTCACACAGATATATACAATTATACTTTGTTACACTAACATCTTTTTTATCAGCATACACTCAGCAATTTGATAACAACTGAAATATGGCACCAAGATAACCATATGATACATTTTATCACTTCACAGAGTCAACCACACCTGATGTATTTACAACACACATACACACAAAAAAGTGTTTACAACACCAATGTTCCAAACTACAACATAATAACTACACATAATTAATTCAACCCACAAACATGAAAACTGCTTTTACAGCATGTATATGAAATGAACACAATCCACAACACAAAAACACATGTTAAAACCCAATGAACAGCAGCAGTACTGTTCTAGTATTTTGTACATGGAGTAACAAAATTCTGAAGATCATTGAAGAGAAGGTGACAAACCCTTCTATTTCAGAGTCATTCAAAAGGTATCTGGGCATAAAACATATACATAGGAGGAAGGGAGAAGATTTAACAAAGATGCAACTGGACAGGTGCCAGAGCATTCAGAAGACCCATACAGACAGTGAAGAGTATGGCCCTGCAGCCAGGGAAGCAAGATCTGGGCAATTCTCACAATTAATATCTTTCAGCCTCAGGCCCCAGGAATCTTCACAAGATAGTGAACATGTCCAGTGCCAACTAAGCAGGACTAGCGTTGCCCATTCAGCAGACACGGACCAAGTAAGCAAACCGCCATAGGCCTTAAGCTACCTTATTACTGGGGCTTTCCACAGTTATGGGCAGGACAGTGCAAACACAGTGGTGGTTGATAATATTGGTCTGGCACCCCTCCCTCCTCCCTATTCACACACCTCACAGCTTCCCCTGCCTAATTTCCTAGGATGATTATCCCCTCTAGCTAAAGCATAAAACAGGGCTGAGACATCAAATATGAGGTAGAGTGTGTGTGTGTGTGTGTGTGTGTGTGTGTGTGTGTGTGTGTGTGTGTGTGTGTGTGTGTGTGTGTGTGTGTGTGTGTGTGTGTGTAAGTGTGTTTGTGTGAGTGTGTATGTATGTACGTACGTACGTATGTGTGTGTGTGTGTGTGTGTTACAACCTATTTCCCACCCTTTTTTTTCCCCATCAGACTTTCATTAACAGTATAAATGTCTCCAGAGAGAAAACATATCCTATACATAGCACAGAATACATAATGGTATATGACAATATACAGTCCCTGGCAATATTCTGCTAAGAAACTTATCAAAATTGATGCACACTGTGTACAGAAGGAAGGTTAGGGACAAGAGAGGGCTGTGTTCATATGGAGACAGAGCTGCTAAACACTTTATATGTACAAAGGAAAACATCTTTTCTTCAAATTGCTTTGACAAGATTAAACTTATGTATCTCATCATTATCGACTTCAAAAAGTCTACTGTAACAAGAAGATTAAACTCAAACTACTTATAATCTTAACCATCATCTCTATAACCATAGATATTTGAAGAATGTTCACCTATTTCATCTGTTAACAAATCTGCTTTAGTTCCATCTCTAATCTACTGTGCTGAAAGATAAGCAATGAAAATGCAGTAGAAACACAACTGATCAATACTGGAGTTTTCATGTTTTTCTTTTCATGGGAGAGCAAGAACAACTCTCGAACAGATGACATTCCATGACTATTCAAAGAGTAAGTTTTCATCTATAAATTTTAAGATCCATGATAATTTAGACAGAAGATATTCTACATCATAAAGATAACAGATGTAGGAAACAAACATGGCTTCTTGTTTTGGACAATGAAACAAAAAACTAACTGGGTACATGGTTATGAACGTGATAAAGCAGACAAATATTTTTAAAGTACCTTAATGAAGAAAACAGGCAACTCTTTTAGATTAATAGCCAAACAAGACTCTTGCTTTTAGACCACTTACAAAGACACACACTGACAGATATATACAGAGAGAAATCAACACACACACACACACACACACACACACACACACAAACACACACACACACACACTCACTCTCTCTCTTCGTAGATCTTTGTCACTATCTTAAAATGGGCATCACCCATGCCCTATGGTTATGACATACAAGTTACAACCCTCAACTTTGGTACCGTAGCGTTGCATTCCCAATTTACACATCACATTAAGCAAACAAACAGGGAACCCAAAACAGCAGGGGGGTTTTCTGCATACAAAAGCATGCATACAACAGTATATGGAACACCAACTGTGGTGATTTTTGTCAAGACAGCAAATTAATTGTGTGTCATGGATCCTGCAAGTCACAAGAAAAAACATGCATATATATATATAAATATATATATATATATATATATATATATATGCATGTTTTTTCTTGTGACATACATACATGCTTTGTTATCACAAAAAGAAGTACACAAAATGTACCTGTGCAAAAGGTATCTTTTTTGAGGAAAATGTACTTCCCTTGGTATAACTCTTAATCACAGAGACAAACAGAGAGAGAGAGAAAGAGAGAGAGAGAAAGAGAGAGAGAGAGAGAGAGAGAGAGAGAGAGAGAGAGAGAAGAGAGAGAGAGAGAGAGAGAGAGAGAGAGAGAGAGAGAGAGAGAAGGTGAGAGAGGGTGAGAGAATGAGAGGGGGGAAGGGCTGGGGAATGTTGTAGCAAGGTTAGGGTGTGTGTGTGTGTGTGTGTGTGCATGTGCGTGCTTAAGTTCAAAACAACTTAGGAAGAAAATCAATGATGTGCTAAAACATGATAGCTTTGTTTCTGGACTGCAGTTTGAAGTCAGCATGCAGAGTAAATGACAGCCAGAATCTGTAACTTTTTTTGAAAACTCTGCATGCACAACAAACACTGAACAGAACTGTTCAAACACGTGCGTGATTGTGGTGCTTGTGAAACATACCTTTCGCACTTATCACACACACTCAGATCAATCAAATCTTCCATTACAATTTCCTTTGGTCTGAAACTGAACGCACACAAAAACGGAACAGGGATTATTCAAAACATATTGAAGAGAAGAGAGGGGAAAAAATATACTACTCAGAACTTAATGTGACCCCTACTTAGCTCTGACTTAGATATCTCAAGCCTTTTGATATTCATAATACAAAAAAGGCACAACTCAACCTTCTTTCTTTTTTTTGTATTTTGTTTTATTCTTTCTTCCTTTTTTTTTATTGGGGGGGGGGGGGGGGGTTCTTTGAAGACTTCATATGCTCCCAACCCCCATCTCATCCATAATTCCCACCCAATTAACCTTAGAAAATGTCATGATTACACACAACGTTTATAATGCTGATAAGCACAATTCTATATATCATGTTCTACTTCTATAGATTTAAATCACCGATGTTTCATCATAATTTTTAAGCTTCAGCAATCACCCATCCCTGACTCCCTCCCCTGACAAATTCTTGAAGCATCAACCTATTTCAGCTTCCTTCACTTTCCAGTTTTCTCAAGGATATGTTGCAGTATGCAGGTGATTGATTTCACATATCCCACACCAAATCTGACCACAAACCTACAAGACTTTCCATACTGCTATAACAATCCCAAAAGCCAGCAACTTATAGAGTTTCATCAATGCAATCTCGCAACAAACATTACACTATAGCAACATCAATAATGAAGATGAACTAAGAAGTCCAAAAGGCAGTTAGTGGTTAGTCAGAGGACTTTAACAAACTGCCAAGTGGAACATTACCTCCATATCTGTGGGAGAACAAAATCAGGGCCAACATTCTGACCACAACAAGGACACACACTGCCGATGGCCTCTGAGGTCTCCTGTTCTGATCTGTGTCATGGGGCAGGGACACAGTCACGCCATTGCAACACAACAATCTACGTCTTTCTCCAAGATAATGCTAAAATTTAGTATTCACTACCAACAAAAACCTATCCTTGACTCATATCAATCCATTACAGTGCAACATTTTTGATATATCATCTACAGTTTAAACATTACAATCAACAATAATCCATTTCAGTCAGCAATCTACATTCAGAGAATGCAACTGATATGCAAATTTTACCCTTTAGAGTGGCTTGATATTGCTTTTATTATTTTCTCTAGTTTTGACAAATTGAAAAGTTGGCCAATATATATATTTTTTTAAGTTAAAACAAACCAAAAATAAACCCCATAAAACTATCAAGCTAGTAGAAAAGACTTTAACAAGAAGAGACTTGGCAACTGGTGGCAATGTGGTCAAAGACTATCCCTCCCTCCCTCCTCTCTCTCTCTCTCTCTCTCTCTCTCTCTCTCTCTCTCCTCTCTCCCTCCTTTTCTCATTGATTTCCCTCCCTTTCTCACTGATTTACTCATGACTTAAGCCTTTCTTCCTCACTCTCTCTTTCACTTGGACACAACATAAACGCATGCACACACAACATGCACAAATGCATCAGCATGCATACACATACATACACATACATATGCACACACAAAGTACACACAAGCCCATACTTATATAGAGAATACAAATTTCTCACATTCCCTTACACCCCCTTCAAGTTTCTCAGCATTACACAATGGAAGTTGAAATTGATATTGTTAAAAGGAAGTAACAATATAAACAAAAATGAGCAGAAACAAGCTAGAAGGCAAGTATTTAGATTAAAACAACTATGAACGGGATTCACTTTAAGAAGATATCAACAGTACAGAAAATCTCCTAATCATAAAGCAGGAAAATAAAAACAGGATAGTAAGAATAGAATACTGAAAAGAAAAACAGTAGTTTGTTATATTTGCCAAGAGAAGACAGACAGACAAATTTAACAAAATATGATTAGGAGAAATCAATTATCAGTTGTTTCAAGAATTAGAATGGGACACAATATCAAAAGAGATGAAAAGCAGCTTTAAACTTTTTTTTTTAAGGAGAAAGAGAGAAATAAAAGTGAGAAACAGACACCTACAGTAAGATACCCAGAGAGAGAAGACACAGACATAGGAGCATCTCAGAGAAAGACAGAAAGCAGAAGACTGACAGAGACAGATAAATGTGTAAAAAGTGATTCAAATTTTAGACAGATTAGAAATAGTCAACAACAACAAAAAATCTATAGCACATTCTTTACAGTCATCTGGGTTTGGTTTGTTTGTTGTTGTTTTTTTTAAGGGGTGGGTGGGTGTTTGTTTTGGTTATTTTTGTTCATCAGCTAGAGCTCCGAGGTTCACCAATGGTGAGATTTTTGCACATGTGACTCCTGCATCCCCCCCTCCTCCCAATCATCATTTAGCTAGCTGCATTCCGATTTCAAGGATGGAATGTAAACACGATACCTGTATGCATGTGTTTCTGAAATTCTGTCATCCAATCCTAGCAGCACAAAATGGCCTACTCTTCTGAAAAGCAGAACAGGTTTTTAAAATGCACAAGGTGTTCCAAGTGTATTTGTACACAGGGCCTCAGTTTATAGTCTCATCCAAAGGATTTTAACATTCAGTTTGATTTTCTCATCAAACTGGGAAGAAAGGGCAAGGCTGGGAATCAAACCCAGCAGCTTCATGTTACTTGTTAGGTCCTCTGTTTGATAGTGAATAACACTGTGTTCCCCTTATGCAACAAAGTGCTGATCAAAAGCATGAAAAATAAGTTGAATTGACTACATGGCCAAAGTTGTGAGCAATTTTTACTCCAATATAATTCTTTATTTTAATTCATTATCTTCTATCATGCATATGGGTGTGAATGTATGTGTGCATGCGTACGTGTGTGTGTGTGTGTGTGTGTGTGTGTATACAGATCTAAACAACCAGTACAGAAACAGTACACTTTTTACACACACAGTTCCAGATCACTCCACAATCATAAGCAATGAGTGTATCACTCCCCAAACCGATCCATGACAAGTTTTCCCCTCTGTTCACTGATAGTGCAGCGCTGTTTCTCAGCTTTACTTGCGTGATTTAAAGCAGAACAGCAACAGAAAAAATGTGATGGTGGAGAATACAATCGTGCAAAATGCTTCAAAACTGAACAAAACAAAAACAAACGGTGCTTAAAAAAACTGAATGAAACAATACAAACAGAAAAATTCAGAAAAAAAGAACAGAACAAACAAAAAATGGTACATCATTCCCAGACCCAGAAAAAAAAAGATGGGTTCAGTGGTTTAGCAATTACAGGTCAGATGCAGATGATACCTATGGGTCTCAGACTGATGGAAATCTCTAGTGTAACGCTTTTTCATCGGCCGCCCTGTATAGTCTTTGAGCTCCTCTGTTTCCTCTTCCTCACCATCGAAATCAACCAGGTCATCATCACTAACCAACTCCCTGCCACAGTGTTAGTTACATGCATCTCCAGATCATTTACAGACAATGGTCATCAGTGGCATGCAAACACACACACACACACACACATTCATACACAAACACAAATCTGAGACAAAATCTTGCAAAATAAAGTACTAAACTCAGGGACAGAAATACAAAAGTTGTAACATTTTTAAGACAATTTAGAAGCAAGACAAACCCTTCTGTAGATAATGTAATCAAATCACTTGAGTCATCAATATTAACTTTTGACTAGAGAAGGTATAATATGAGATCTGCAGATAGCATCCTTTATCTTCAAGACTTCTGCAATGGTCCAATTTGACTTCTTTACTCTAATCTTTGATTTAAAATTTCAATGCCCCCTCCCCCAAATTTAAAATAATGAAGCAAAGCATGTTTTGAACAAATCTGGCTTGGAGTTGGCTAGAATCTGAATCACTAAACTTAGATGATACCAGAATGTGAAAACCATGGAAGCATGAAAATCAAACCTATTATATATAGTTATTTCTTTAAAGCAGGTCTTCTTTTCACTGGCATTAGGACGAACAACACAATTAATTCTGAAATCTTGATGCAGCAGTCGCACAAGCAGGACACAGTTTTTTAAACTTATCTTCCCTGATGCTATATCTGCAATTTTAAGGTTTTTCAGCTGCTATGATCATTGTTACACTTAATCTTGCACTGAGTGCATTGCAAAAATACAAGCTATGAGCAGTGCATGACAGAAAACATTCTTCTGAATATTTGTGGCTGGTATGAAAAAACTAGAATGGTTACAGATTACAGATACAGCAAAGATTTAGATATAGCTCAGATGAAGCAAAAACACATATAACTCTGCACGTTACTGCATTGTTTGCAAGCATGTTCACTGACAAACACATAATTAAAGAAAAATACAATCGAGAAGAAAGAATCATGCATCTGAGATGACTGTTCAAATGTAGGAAACTTTGTGTGAGACACTCAATAGATGAAAATGCAAAAGATGTAACAACAGGTACAATCATAAGCTATTACTACATTGCAGATAATAGCAAAAGAACATTCACAATTTTTATCCCAAATATCTCACCACTTACAACTTTTGTGTGTGTGACATTTTTTTTGTTTGTTTGTTTGAGGAGGTTTTGTGTTTATCTTTCAGAAAAGGCATTTACTGACATACTTTAGTAATAATGAAACCAGGATCCTTTTTATAAAGACAAATACTTGTCAAAATCTCTGCTATTAGTTGAATGGAAAAAGTGAATGTAATTTTACAACTGTTTCCTTCACAGCAAATCAGCACAACAATGACAGAAGTAGGCACATGAACAGCTGTTGACTGTAAAATGGCTCAAAAAGGTGAAAAACACTTTCTACAATCACAACATCAAAAGCTCTGTGTCGGCTACAACACTTTGACTCAGCACTATCTCAACTACTGAAGAAGTACTTCAAAGTTACAATGGAAATAAAAAGCCCATAAAGAATTGTTCTTGACACTGGTAATGTAAACAGTTCATGAAAAAAGAATAACCATGAAGTAGAGGAAGATGGGAGGGATTATGAAGTTATAATCAGTACTGTACAGTAAGTCATTACCATGGGGTGGAGTGGGGTGTGTGGTGTGATGATATGGAACTTGAAAAGGGAGGGCTTTACATATACATTTTATTGGTGTCAAAACTCCTCCTGACTCCTCACTATTTCATTCTGACTTTGTGTCTGCTCTAGCAGATCACCACAGAAGAGAGAATGCTCCAAACAAGCAAAATTACTGACTGCAGCAGTATAAGAATTTTAACCCAAGCTCTTTTGCTTCAGAATGGATGACAAAAAAAAATCTTGGCTGAGGGTAACCCATTAAGATCAACACAGCTTAGGCAGCCTTGGGGAAAGCCAGGTATCAAAAGCCTCAGACTGTAATTTCAGCATCATGTGGATGTTGCCCTTTCCCTCTCCATTACTGCTTTACTTTCCCAGCCTCTAAGAAAGCAGGTATAGATGGGTAATGAGGGATTGTGCTCAATCAAGGTCAGAGGGACTGTCGCCAATCTAGTATGGAACCACATTCTATCATCATTAACACTGGCCATGCTTAACCTTGGCTTTTAAAAATTAAACTACAAACTGCTCCATCCACAGTCACATCACCAGTGACCTCAGAACAATTCTTTATGACAACAAAAGAAGATCAAAGTAATGTACATACGCATCCGCAGCTGAGCTAGTGTCTTTTTCCAGAGCAGCACGACTGTTGGTTTCCTCAGCCAGTTTTCTGCTGGTGTCCGTCAGCTCCTAGAACCACACAGCATCACATATATATGCAGTCAGGCCTGCCCCGATGTTATGCTTATCAGGGACACAAATCACCCAGGTCAGAAACACACCATGTTTATCATGGATATAACGAGAAAGCTGTCTGAAACTCAGCTCTGATTTTTGTTCTTCTTCAGCAAAAGCTCTGAATCCTCCTTTTCGATAATTTCCAATAAACCTGGTTCCAAAAACACATCTCTTTCCAATTAAACTCATTCAGGGTTAAACACAAAATACTAGCATAATACCAAAGCAAACATGACACACCAATAGCAAATACATACTGGTTCCTTTTCCAAACACTCCTTTTTGTGAGTACCTTCAGCCTGCAACCCTTTGGAACTCTCAACTGAGACATGATAGGGAAGATGGTGTTTAATTCCAGAAATGCCTCATTTGGCTGACACAGCAATGTCCCAGCCATGACTGTGACTGCCTGATGTGGTCCAAGTCATGACGCCAAAATGGTCTGAAAGTATTCATCCTTACACCCTTCCCTGTCAGGCACTTAACGGCAGTGCAATGCATTCGCTCATATGACAGACAACAATAGTCGCTGTTCAACAACAAAGAAGAATAACCACCCTTCCCAAAAGTTCCTCCCCACACTGACCTTCAGCATGTTGAACTCGTAATACTGGTATCCCTTGAAGCTCTCGGCAACAGCGGACATGGTGCGTGACGTTTTCTCCCAGAAGTGGAGCAGGGTGGACTGGTAGTTGGCCAGGACGTGGGAGAACATGTTGCAGCGGCTGGCGGCCAGCAGGTCCACTTTCTGCATCACGTCCAGCTTCAGCTTGTCAAACCGCTGCTTCGTCTTTCGCACCTGACCTTGCACCTGTCGTCGTCACCATGCACAGTGTAATCGTCAACAACAGGTAACATAGTACACATCTTGAAAATAGCAATACTTTCCAGTTTGTACATCATGCATAAATCAGCCAGAAAAGAAAACACCACACACACACACACACATATATATATCATATATATATATATATATATATATATATATATATATATATATATACTGCCTCTAGTTATGGGGAGAAAAAGTATGCACTGCTGACAGTGTAGTCTCAAAAATATTACACCATTTTAAAAACAATTACTAACAGGCAAGAAATGTTACATCACATACCCCTGATATACAATGGAAATCACTGACAACAATCCGTTCAGTACTGAGATATGTCTCATTAACACAAACACCAATTTTCCACTGTCTACTCCAATAGTTTTTCTTGTTTATTACCATGTGCTCTTGTTTTGAGCATGTCAGAAGACAAAGAACTCTCCTTATCAAATTTTTTTTCTATTTTGTACATATATGTTTATAAACTAAATGCTTTTTTCTTTTCATTTTTTAAATTTTTCTTTTTCTTTAAGTAGGATTCTTCCCAGCTTTATCCTTCTCCCCTTCTGGAAAAAAATTACCCTCTAACGTGACATTTAATATGGAATCAACTATTAGTCTGCGCTCAACATCAAATCACACCTATTTATAGCAACTATCAAGTGATCAAAAATGGTTTCTACATTAATTTTTTTTGTGAACAAAATAACAAACTTTTCCCATACTTTTCTGAATTTTTCCAGCTGCTTGTATGTATCTGGGTCCAGCTCCTCGGAGACATTTTTCATCCAGAGAAGAGCCCCCCTGTACTCTGTGCGTGCTCCCTCCATGCGGTTGATGGTCACCAGGGTGTCGGAAATGGCCCGGTAACGGAACGTCTCCACCTCCTGGTACAGCCGCACCAGAGGAACGCGCAGAGCCAGTCTGTGACAAACATGTTACTAAAGATTATACTATTTCACTTTTTACTTTAAAAAAAAAATCCAAACCAAACACCACCCCTCCTCCCTCAAACCAGTAACCACCTTAGCAGCAGAAGTTACAAAGATGACAATTGTAGCGATAAAAACACAACTTAAAGCTGCCAGTAAACAAAAAACATATCAATAATAAAAAATATTAAAAATATAAATGCTTACGTACTCACATAAGTATTGTTTGTTGTACTCATTTCATGTGCTGGTGCTACATTGTTCTGAACTAATAATTTTTTGATTAAACCAAACATAACATCTTTTAAAAACAAACAAAAACACCTTCTCACCTTTGCTGGGCTGAAAAGCTCTGTGACTTGCCAACAGCAGCCATCATTTTTCCAGCACGTGTCTTGTCATGGCTGCAGTGTGACTTCAGGAACCGTCCTGTGGCATTCTCCTCCTGAGCCACCGCTGTAACACACCAGGAGTCAGTCACCACTCACTATCTGAATCACAAGGCCTTTTCTTCAAGATTTGTTAGCTTCCATACTTTATCAGACAACTGCAATCACAGCCTGCAGCCAAATAAAAGTCCAGAGTTTTTGGAAGTAAATGCCTTCATACCGAAATGAAAAGATGTAACAACTGCCCAGGTATTAACATCCATCAGATGCTCATGATTGTTGACTTGAAACTACCCAATAGTTACTCCAATAAAATAAAGTCACAAGTCACAAGTGGAACTCTGTGCCTAATGTGGTAAGTATAATACTATAAGACAAACATAAACACAGAGAGAAAAAAACTGGAATCATAGACTGTACATAAGCCATGATTGCAACTGTCTGATATGGTACAGTACAACTTCAAAATGAAAAGAATTGAAAGACTAAAAAAGAAAAAGAAAAAAGACTATTTAAAACCAAACAAAAAAGAAACTAAGAAGCAAAAGAGATAAGAACAGAATTTCAAAGAGAGAGAAAGAAAGTATGAAGCCAGGTTCAGCTCTCGACATAGACTTACCACAGAGTCTGTCTTGGTATCTTTCGATCACTCTCAGCAAAGCCATACTGGACTGCTGAATTGCCTTAAAAACCTGCAACACCAAAATGTCATTTTTCACATTACTAGTAACATATTTTACTTCCTTGTCGTAACACACACACACACACACACGCACACACAAATGCATGCATGCCCTTACACAAACACACACTATACAGTCACACACATAGAGCGGCATCATGAGTATTCATTGTCAGACTCTGCTTGATAACATCATCTTTATTTTATATTCCTCTTTTCCATCCCATTTATGTAGCATTCATAATAACAGGGAAAAGCAGACAGCCAACAACTTGTACATAGCATACAAAAACAACAAACCCATACAATTACTGACAATGTGAAAAAAATTGGGGAAAAAAGTGACACGGTGTAGTTTATTACTGTCATATTAGCCTTGAATAAGCTGAGTCAAACAGAGAATACATATAAAAACAAATGCGCATATGTGTTAGAGAATTTATAGGATAAAAAGAAAAGAAGGGAGGGTGGGGGGGTGTAAAGGGTGCTAAAGTAGCTAACTTAGTCAACAATATGTGTCAATGTGACATGCACAAATGAATGCCCAAAAAATAATAATAAATTTTGTAAAAAGCAAACCTGAAAAACCCTAATTAGTAGAAAACTAAAAAAAGTAAAGGGCATCTCTGAATGAGCAACGAATTAATGACAGCTATGCCTAATACCAAAGCGTGGGTGAAACTTTTAGATGACTGAAAATAAGACAGGGTGTAGAAGCCTTTAAGGTCATAAGATGACACAGTTGTAAAAAGCAGTGACCCATTTCTAGATCACTTCACACTCACCTCCATTCTCCCACCTCTAACCTACCCACCTCCAAATAACCCCCCTTCCCCATTTTGAACTGAACATCAATTTTGCCCCTCAAAATGCAATCTGGGGGCTTTTCTTCAAAAAGAATTAAACTGATCTTTCTTTATTTTTTTAATTTATATAGGGTTCCACATAGATTTTGGATTGGTTTTTCATAGCTTCATTTGAATATCTCTCCATAAAAGAGTGCACAGAATGTGGGTTCCACTTAGGTTTTTGATTGGTTTTTCATAGCTTCATTTGAATATCTCTCCATAAAAGAGTGCACAGAATGTTTTCTATCACACCTTGAAATTAAAGTATTCAAGTGTGCATGTGAGTGTACACATATATTTGACTGAGGGTGTGTGTACGTCTGTGTTTGTGTGCGCGAGCACACACGCATGCATGGTGTGTGCGTGCATGCGTGTGGAGTGAGTACATGCATGTGTATTTGTGTATTTGAATACATCTGTGAATGTGTGTGTGTGTGTGTGTGTGTGTGTGTGTATGTGTGTGTATGTGTGTGTGTGAGTGTGTGAGTGCACGTGTGTGTATGCCTGCATGCCAGCCTGCCTGCGTGCCTGCCTGCCTGCCTGTGCACACCCCTAACACCGACCCGACAACACAAGCCTCACCTCCAGCTTAGCATCCAGTTCCGAGTCGGAGGCCACCACGTGCTCATCCTCCTTTTTGCCCAGCTTCTTGATGACCGCCTGCTTGGTGGTCCAGTAGGTCTCCTTCATCTTGTGCAGGGTGGACGTGTTGGTGTTCTCCACAAACCGATCATAGTTGGACCCGCAGTAGCCAGGAGCCCTGCACATTCTGAGACTACTCACTAACACTGTTAAAAAAAGTATATATGCAAAAATAGTAACAACAACAACAATAATATGATACCAACAACAGTATTAGTTATGATACTCACAATCTGATGAAGATGGTGAAATATTTATTACACCTCACATCATGTATGCAAAAAATAAACTAAAAAAAACCCAACCTTGTGTTTAAATATTACATGACAGACATTGTAAACCATCTAAGAACAACATGATAAAGGATTTATTCTTCACTATCTAACTTGGTATTGTAAACAGACAGATATTCCCCCCCCCCCCCCCCCCCCTCCTCTCTCTCTGAGTCTCTATTTTTTCCTATTTCTTCTTTTTCTGTTCCTTGGCTAAAGCTTTGAAGTTTGCCAAAAGCAAGTTTTTTACCTATGCAGCTGTTTTTGCCTGCCACCCAGATAGCTGCATTCTGACCTCATGGATATGATATATATTATGAGACAGACATACAAAGAGAGAGAAATAGTCAGACAGACAGAGAGAAGAAAGGGGGGAGAAAAGGAGACAGACAAGCGAGTTTACATGAATTGGCAGAAATTCTTCCACTGGCTGAATTTTATACACAGCTACCACCCTTTGATCCCACCCCCCCCTCCTGAAAAAGCGGGGGGATGGGGGGGGGGGGTCAGGAGGCACAGCTGGCAATCTGATGACCCGGTTTCAATTCCTGTTCAAGGGGATTTTTTCCCCTGGAGTTAACATCAGTGCAGACTCCACTCTCCCCAAAAGTCCTTCAGATAAGACTATAAACCGAGGCCCTGTGTGCAAACGCACGCAGAACATCTTGCGCACACGTTAAATCCCATTCTGCTTTTTGTAAGAGTAGGCCATTGTGTGCCGGTTGGAACAGATGACAGAATTTACAAAACCGCATACACACGAGGACTGGATGTAAAAAAGCACATGAGTGCTTATTCCTTTATCCTTGATATAAAAGTTTTGTTTTTTTAAATAATAATATAAAACAGCTGAAGAATTTGTTGGTTTTAAAAGAAGCAAATTTTTTAACTGACAACATGATGTACTCAGGAAAGAATAATGTACAGCAATTTTAAATAAAGTGGCCTCAGGTTAAAAGAGAAAGAACAAAATTTATTGCTTATCATGTCTACTTTGATGAAGTACAAAATCAGTATACATATGAAAAGGCTTAGTTACAAGCATTGAGCACTGATAGATGCACTGATTTTTGTTGCTTTTTGTATGATTTAGTTGCTCGTTTTTGTCTGCATATTCAAATGCATTTGAACCAACACAATAAACTTGCCAAAAATTTGAGTTTTTTAGCAACTGACATTGCAAAATAGCAAGACAGCGACAATCGTAACTGCTGCACCAAAATTATAGCAATAAATAATTCTGGTCTTCTTCTCATGTGCAATAACGCCCTTTCCTCCATCATAAAATATTTTTTTAAATCACAACGGCAGAGTGCTGCAGAAAGCATTATTTGTGCCTTGTTGAGACTGATAAATGTAACTATAAAAAATCCTCTTCAGTCTTTGTATAACATTTGAGAATTACCTCATAGAAACAGCTATCATATTCAGTGGAGGTTGGGGGGGGGAGGCTTTTGGCACTACCACGTGAGTTGATGTCATACTTGACTTGCACGGTTTTCCTTTCGTTCTTCAATTTTTTAAACCAGAAAATTTTCTGAAAAGCCAGAGCCATGGCTAAAAATTGGAAAAGGAATGGTTAACAGTTATATACTTAATGTTTTCCTATACAGAGAAGGCAACTGGCAACAATGATTTAGATTTTAGATTGCTGTGCATTTTCCTTTTTGAATACCTGGTAAACTTGTCAAACCTGGATAGTTTCATATACCTGTGTATCTTTAAGATTCTACTAATTATCTTTACTGTATTTTGCTTTCATTTCCCTTTTTTTTCCCCTTTACGTTCCTCAGCTAGTGCCCCAAAGTACATCAACGGTGCAATTTTTACATTGATTACAACTGTCCTTCCCCCCCCCCCCCCCCCAAAAAAAAAATTATGGTAGCTACATTCCGACTTTAGAAATACAGTTAGGAACTGAACCTACAAAATTTGCCAGGCCAAGCAGGAGGAACTTCCCTGTTCTCTCCAATTTTCAATTAGTGGGAGATCTTATGACATGCACAAGACTGTAAGCTCATTAGTCTGACTGGTTTAGAGTCTCTTCTGAAAGACTTGACATTCAGCTTGACTTTTCTATCAAACTGGGAAGAAAGAGCAAGGCTGGGAAATTGACCCAGAGCCTCATAGTTTACTTGATAGGCATGTGAATGCCTAAACTGTACTTCAACCTGCCTTCTTTAATATCAACTACTTTAGATGATCAATAGGCAGAGTTTATGCCTTAGCAGTATAAGTTCTAATGCAATTTTTAGCTCCACATGGGGGAAAAAAGACTTCACGTTGATTCTGAAAAACAATCATCAAATACTTGACGAGGTTCATGTTGTTATATATTTAGTTCATGTGTGGGTCTATATTTGAGTGACAGAGATTAGAGAGGGAGAGAGCAAGGGAGCGAGAGATATGAGAGGGAGGAGACAGACTGACAGAGAGACAGAGAGAGACAAGATCAGGTCTCAATGTCTGTAGTACATGATGACATCTGTGATTTTATGTGAATCCTTTTCCACACATATGCATCATGTATATATTATATATATGTATATATCCTAAATATATACTTACGTCATGGTTTTTTTCTGTGGTTAGGCACACACAGCAACAAGAAAAATCACAGAAGTAGTCTTTACTTCTTTGCCAATATTCAATATTCTGAAACATAAATGCAAAAATAAAGTTCCTTCATACACATAAACTCTGTTAACAATTTAAAACATACAATTAAAAAGCAGTCATTTTAACTCATCTAATGCCAAAAAGAACACACAAAGTCTGCCTTCCATTTATAATTCAAAAATGTTCCTCTCCCTCTGGCCTTTTAAGAAGTCAACACATTCAAAAACTATTTTCATCGACATTAGTATTTTTGACAAATATCTTCTTTTTTTTTCAATCAAATGATAAGAAATCAAATATTTCAGGTTATAGGTCTAATATGAAACAATTTTTACAGAAAACGTTGCTGCCAAATCTTTTGCTGGTATGACATTTATGGATTTCAGCTTGCTGGAAAGACTTGAAATGGGCAACAGGTAAAAATAACCATTATTATTATTATTATATGAGAGTGCTTCAAAATTTTTGTTCCATTTATTTCATGCTGGCATAATCAGATGTACAACTCTGCCTAATTTTCTTAATAACAAATATGAAATTATGATATCATTCTCAGAATATAATGAAAAGACAAAGGCATGTCTTGCAGGTCTATATTGTTTCTTCTTTGTTTCAGACAGTTCTTGTAAAAACAACATTTTTTAACTTTTATTTTATTTTTATTTTTTTGTTTGTTTGTTCAGGACTCAGCTAGAGCTCCAATATTCACCAATGGCAAGATGTTTGTGTATGTGACCGTTTTTTTCCTCCACCGTTTAGGCAGCTGCATTTCAACTTCAGGGATAGTTCTTGTTATCAAGCGAGTTTGATGCTTCCTAAAAGTAACAAGAATCAACTGTAACTAATAAGCACACATTAAAAGTAGACAAAAACAACTCCTGCATTTTGAAAAAACGGATACAACACTGTTAATCAACTTAATGTCAGGGTTATCATTACGTATCAAATTTGACAACACAGACTCTAAACATACAACCATTTGAAGCTTTATGAATGACAATCCTGTCAAAATCACCGTTAGAACGACATACATTAACTTAATTACTGATTGATTGTACCTGTCCTAAAAAGCCTTGAGCCAGTTGAAGGCTATACATTATACTTTAAAATAATCCTAGTTTATGAATCAGATTAGTTCAATCTAATCTTCATTGTGATTATCTGATCAAAACCATACCTTAAGGCAAAGATGCAGAAACATAATTCTGCTACAAAATCAGCACCTACTTTCATAAGCTCATTTCCACCCCAGCGACACAAACCATTAATAATGTCAATTTCAAATTCCTTGACAGTTTATGTCTACACATATGTATTAATACCATTATTGATTATATTGTATTAAGAGCCAAAACATTTTAATTCTATACCTTTTATACACTAACAGTAAGGGAAAGTGTGAGGCTGAAAATTGTATCTTCCAGTAGGTGGTTTCTCAAGCCTCATATCACCCCCACTATTGACAGATAGAGATTGAGATAGATGGCCGAGGGCTCAACTCCTCTCTGTTCAGCAAAAGATATGTTTCCGTGACTTTCCATGTGTACATCTTCAAATCCACAAGTAAGACTAGCAAGCATACTAAAGATAAATCTACTTGAATTTTGAAAGGATAATAACCATTTATCAAATATCAGTTCCAGATCATGCTATCTCAGTATCTGTGCAAGCTGCCAATGCTTTAGCTAGTTAAAACGATCTGGTGTTTTGTCAAAATGTTCATGGTATTTTTGTAAGCCCAGAACACACACTTCAAACTATCAAAGCCACAATACTGTCAATAGATTCACTGGATAAAATAGTCTGGATTTATTTATTTAAAATAAGCTTTTACAGCATTGTTTTTCATCCACAGTGGCTGCTTTCATTGCTTCATAACATTTGTGTAAACTATGAGACAAATTTCCTAATAACACAAATAAATTCTTCTTTGTTGAATGCTCAGACAGCAACCACCATTGTCTGTCAATTGTCATAATCTCATATGAGTGAAAATGCACTGTGCTTCCATTAAGTGCCCAGCGCATCTTACTTTGGCAGGGAGAGAACACAATTTCATCTGAATTTAATTCTTTTCAGACTAAAAAAAAAAAAGAAAAGACAATGGACCATAAACTGAAGAAGGCAGAAAATAGACAAGGAAGAAGGGGATGACAGGGGGAAAAGGAACAAGGGGGGGGGGGGGGGGGGGGGGGGAATCCAAAAACAGGGTTAGAAATGAAGGAATTCCTAGCTTAGAATTTCCAAAAGGCAGGGATACTAATTTTTGCTTTTACCTACAGGCCCTTGCCATCCCCACAGGGGTACAAAGAAATCATATTCATATGACATATGTTTAATATCATATCATCAAACACCATAATTTTCTGAGTCAGTTATGTTACTGGCCAATTTACTAAGCAACAAGCAAAGTTTTAAAAGTGACTTTGAGTGGTGCCAGTGGTAGTAATAAGTAAATAATTACAGTACAATGCATGCAAACTTGCAAAGCCAATATTTTTTGTCCCATTACTCCCTGTGATCAGCCTCTGATCAAATGCAACTGTCCCTTAGGTCCCTGTGATCAGCCTCTGACCAAATGTACACATTTTCTTGGGAAATGAGTTATAACAGCCACACTATTATCAACAGACCTCTGTCATGAGTATCTAACAGCTTTAACTAGAAGTAGAACAGTAGAAGCACTAACTCCTAGTACTACTGATGGATCATTCATTGTCAAACAGCCAGGAGAAATGCTGGTTTCTTGTCTTTTCTTATAAAATGCGGGCATTAACATCTGTGCATGAAGAAGTCATATTAACGAAAAGATACATCAGACTTGTCTTGTGCTTACTATCGGCCATCGACAACGAGTCAATGTGTTATACTCTGTGTGTTGTGATATGTGTTGGAATGACAGTGACAGAGAGAGTAGACAGTAGACGATGTCGTATGCAGCAGACGCAAAACAAATCCACAAATAATGCTATAGAAAAAATGGTTATCACAATGAAAATTATTAAGCAAATATGATGTAACATTTTTTGTGGTAAAGTCCTTTAGAATATATTTTACGATGACATTAAAGAATTCAAGACAATGCACACGCATAATCACCTCCTACACCTGTTTAGTTGTCACTCGTCATCCATTTTGATCCCGTAAGTGGCCGAATGCATTCGGCAATGTTCGGTATGATCAAAGGGAAAATACTCGCATTGCATTCGAGACAGGATAGGAGGAAGGGAATAGAGGGGAATAGTGGGGAAAGCGGAGATAGGCTTTGCACTAAGACCCGTGGTGTGTGTGTGTGTGTGTGTGTGTGTAGTCAAGTCATAACGATCTTTAGTTAGGGTAAAGGATAAAGTTTACACAACTTTTTTTTCATCCTGCCCCCACGACAACAAGCAAACAACAACAAAAAGAAGGAAATGTACTTTAAAACGAAACAGAAGACTGTGTTAAGCAAAACTGAGCAGTGTGTGTGTGGGGGTGTGGGTGTGTGTTTTATTTTATTCTTTTATTTCGAGGATAATGGAATAAGCACTCATGTGCTTTTTTTCATCTAGTCCCCATGTGTATGTAGTTTTGTCAATATTGTGGTGTGTGTGTGCGCGCGCGCGGGTGTGTGTGTGTAGTTGACAGATTTGCCATCATCATTGACAGATGTTTTGACAAAGAATACGCTGCCTTACGTCCATTTCTTATGACAGCGCAGAATTATGTGTTCTTTTCCACGGAAACAATTCTTCTTTACAAGTAACTGTTGTTTTGGGGCGTTTCTCCTGCTTGATATGCTTGGATGTTACCCACAATGTGCGCTCTGTCTCACTCAACATCCGTAGGGATCACTGTAAGACCGCCAATACAGATCGGATGAGAAGTTTGGGAAAGACAGCTTTCAGGATCCTCAGTTATACTCTGACTTCAAGTGATGTCGTTTTCTCTTGTAATAGTTTCGGATGAAACATATAAACCGAAGTCCCGTGTGCGAAGGCACACAGAACATCTTCCGCACACGTTAAAACCTGTGCCACTTTTGGGGAGAGTATAGGCCATTGTGTGCCGGTGGGAACGGACGACATTTTTTTTTTAATGCATGCACATGGGAACTTTTTTTTTTAAGCACGAGAGTGGTTATTCCATTGTCCTCGAAATAAAAGAAAAATAAACAAACAGTATGCTATGGTGAAAACTTATCATGGCTGAAGACTTTATCAATGTAATATTTCAAAGCATGACATGTGTGTGTGTGTGTGTGTTGTGTGTGTGTGTGCTTTAGAAAAACTGGTTTTGACTATTGTCATTTTTATTTCATAGATTTGGTCTGCAGCTGCCATGGTTTGCTTACTTAAACTATTGATTGTTTGTTATTGGTTGCATGACTGTAAGACTGTATAGGTTGAATGCAAGGGCTTTGATTTGTCCTTGCAAGATATAGCCTATGTAAATTCCATTTATTATTATTATTATAAAATGTAGATTTGCGCACTTTACCTACATCGACAACAAAGCTTTTGGTCTCGGCCAAATTGTAATTCATATGTTGGCTCGTCCACCAGTTACTTCATTTCAAGATCCCTTTGTTTGTTTAAACTATTGATTGTTTGTTATTGGTTGCATGACTGTTAGAATTGGTTGAATGCAAGCGCTTTGGTTTGTCTTTGCAAGATATAGCGCTATATAAATTCCATTTATTATCATTATTATTATAAAATGTAGATTTGCGCACTTTACCTACATCGATAACAAAGCTTTTGGTCTAGGCCTAATTGTAATTCATGTGTTGGCTCGTCCACCAGTTACTTCACTCAAAATCCCTTTGCCTTGAATTAATAGCAAAACTAAACAAAAACGACGTCTGTACGGATGAATGATTTCTTTTAAAAGAATGTTATCATCTGCTAATCAAAAAGTGCAGATCCAGGATTCTGAGTTCCATTGTGTACTGTGAAAAAGTTTGTTATTATTTTTGTTGTATTGCAAGCCAACGTTAATGAAGTTATTGGCCAAGAAATCTATATTAAGTAGTTTGCCATTGCCTTCTGGTAATAGCCGTCTGCTGATAGCGTTACCCAGGTGACACCTTTTAGAGGTAGGAATAGGTCTTGGAGTCTTCTATACCAAAGACAGTATCTCCCATGCCTCCCCCCCCCCCCCCCCCCCCTCTCTCTAAATTTACCACCCATTCTTGATGAACTATCAGTGCAATGACAAATGTTAGCTGGAACTGACAAGCAGACTGAGATGTGTTGATCATGCAAGCAGAAACAGACAAATCTGATGACCACAGTTCTCCAAGGGTTGAAGGCATTACAAAAAAAAAGAGGCAGGCCACCAACATCCTACATTGCCAGCATCACTGGGATCAGTGGTGTGGGTTGGCTACAGGAGATCATTACTCAGCAGAGATAGAGAAATATGGCAAACTCTGGTGGCCTTACATGGAGCTCCAACGTCAACAGTAACAATAGAAATAATGACAAGAGATGATGATGCCAGCCAAACTTGTGTTCTCTTCATAAATCAGTTTTAAGGTTGACAAAGGTTTGAATGGTTCAAGAGTTCTGCCGTTCTTTATAGGCCTATCATTTCACTTTTATCTGAAACGCCAGGCATCACCTCAAAGAGATATTATCATGAAATTTAACATCGTTTGAATTTATCTTGACATAATATGATATTTGTATATCTTTGATTGCGCTTTCTTTTCGTACTGTAAATGGTAGTATGTCCAGGTATTATGCCATTGACAGAAAATAATCAGATAAGCCAGAGCAATATAAATTCATCATGGATGGCAACGTTCCGCGTGTTGTATGTGTTCAGGTGTGCCGTTCCGCGTGTTGTGTTCAGGTGTGCCATTCCGTGTGTTGTATTTGTTTAGGTGTGCTGTTCCGCGTGTTGTATGTGTTCAGGTGTGCCGTTCTGCGTGATGTGTTTAGGTGTGCCGGTCCGCGTGTTGTGTTCTGGTGTGCCGTTACGCGTATTGGATGTGTTTAGGTGTGCCGTTCCGCGTGTTGTATGTGGTCGGGTGTGCCGTTCCGCGTTTTGTGTTCAGGTGTGCCGTTACGCGTGTTGTATGTGTTTAGTTGTGCCGTTTGGGCATCACCTCAAAGAGATATTATCATGAAATTTAACATCGTTTGAATTTATCTTGACGTAATATGCTATTTGTATATCTCTGATTGCGCTTTCTTTTCGTACTGTAAATGGTAGTATGTCCAGATATTATGCCATTGACAGAAAATAATCAGATAAGCCAGAGCAATATAAATTCGTCATGGATGGCAACGTTATTATTATATCTAGAATAGGCCTGTGTACTCAGCTGGGGTTGGGGGAAATATTTTTGCATTTTGGCCCTGTACCCACTACAAACGTGGGAAAAGGGGGGTTGGGGGGGGGGGGGGGGGGGGGGCGGAGACTACAAACAGTGGACTGATGCTGACACCGGCTAAACCCACTGAAATGGAAGCAAACTCTCTCTCTCTCTCTCTCTCTCTCTCTCTCTCTCTCTCTCTCTCTCTCTCTCTCAGTACACACATATACAAACAAAACACACTTTGTGATACAGCTTTGAAGGGAAGGAAAAACTATAGGTAAAGTATAGCACGGCAATTGGAGGCTGCCTCGATTCAGCACACAGAGCCGGCAGTGTTGAATAGGGAAAGTCACAGGTGTTTTGGACAGGTGTTGTAGTTACACGGGCTGGCAGACATTTAGAGAGACAGACATTGAGATAGAAAGACAGACAGACAGACAAACAGACACACTGCTCTACAAGCCGTCTAGGCTTCCATGGCAATAAACTATGTTGTGTCACACACACACACACACACACACACAACACACACACGCGCGCGCGCGAGTCATGAGAGAGAGAGAGAGAGAGAGAGAGAGAGAGAGAGAGAGAGAGAGGAGAGAGAGAGAGAGAGAGAGAGAGAGAGAGAGAACTTTCTCTTTCCAGCTTCACTTTCTCTCTCTTTTGCGTGCGAATGCACACACATACATACACACGTGTTGGTGCGGTTTGTGCAACTTACAACTCCTGATTTCATTTCACAGAAGCCGCAATCCCCCCACCCCCATCCCGGGGATGCTGGGGGCCTGTAGATAGCATCCCCACCTTCTGGAAATTCTGTGCAAAGAATTATCTTTCTATCCATCTTTGCTTCTGCCGTGTTCCTTTTCTTCCTGTCGCCTTCTCTTTTCTGCTTTCCTGGTCCATTCTTCTGCTTCTCCCCTCCCTCAGAAAGACTTAAAAAGATAACAGTCGTCTCCTATGCCAAAAGTCCGATGTGTTGGGCCTAGGTGCTCAACGTATTTTGGCAGGATGTCAGACAACAATAGTTGCTGTATGGGTGTTCCTCGATGAAGAAGATTCCATAGAAGGAGAGAAGAAAGTAAAACTAAGCACTTGTAGTTATGTGTGCAGTTGTTGATCAGTAGTGCGTGTGCAGGCGTGCACCTGGATCATGCGCCTTTGTGCACGTGCGTGCGTATCAACTTTTTCTGGTTCTGGCCGTATGTGGTCAGCTTGATGATTGATTGGTCTGGTCTTTGATAAACGATACTTATAGACAGGGTATGCTACTAGTTAAGTTTAATTGATATAACTTAGATTGAGAGACAATGGTTCAGAGGACTAATTTTTGGGGGGACTGATTATTATCTGAAATAAATAGTCATGTTTTTGTCCGTAGAGAAACTGAGGGATCAGTCTGATAGAATTCAGTTGCTTTCTGCCTTTAAACTGTGCCATTTCCATGGCCTCGAAGATGTGTATTTTTGTATGTTAACACACGATTTAGGAGATGGCCTGTAACAGTATGCGAGTTTTTTTCTTCTTTTTTTTTCCAAATCCACTTAAAATCAGTGTGTATCAGTGTAATGTTTTCTGCCTTTTCTCAGCATTTTCTTTGAATATTGTTTACAGCTTTCAATATCTCAGTTGGCTGCTAATGGCCAGTTTATTTTCTTCGTTTTTCTTCTTCTGCCATCTGTCTTGTATATTCCCATCATCTTTCTTCAATCCCTTTCCCAAATGGTACTCTGTGTGTGTGCACGTGCATGTGATAGAGTCTTTATTATTAATTCCAAGTACAGCATATAGATAAAATACTTGTTCACAGTTATGAAATATTTTAGAGATTTTGATTTGATGTTTGTATCGCTTTGTATTTTCCTCTCTCTCTCCGTTATATACACAGGTGAATGCACACATACACATCCATGCAAATATGTTCATTACTTATCCAAAAAAGTGTTTGTTTATGGAAAAGGTTTAGATGTCCCATGGGGGTTGTGCTGGATATGGTTTTACTTCAATTTATAAATCAATGTCCTGAAATCGAAATAGTGCTACCTTAATGGTGGGCAAACAGTTACATATGCAAAATCTCACCACTGGTGTACCTCAGAGCTCTAGCCCAGGAACAACATGTTTATTCTCAACATGTTTTTTTTCTGTGAACCCCATTCTCATGCCTTTCTTCATGTAAGCCCCTTCCACCCTGCACTTACGACATTTCTTGTACTGTTTATTCTGCTATCAGCGTGAACTAGGCAACTTACAGATATTCTATGAATGGTGCTATAATAATAATAATATATGGAATTTATATAGCACAGGATATTTATTCTGAAGTTATTTGCTTAATAATTACAAACATTTTTGTTATTTTCTTAAAGTGTGCTTTTGTGTATATGTTTGGGATAAATTTAGCAGAGATGCAGGCATCCTCGGCATGGTTTCATCATTGGTCTCGTGACCTACTCATCTGAGGGGACACAGAAGATGCATTGGTCAACAGTTTTACCTGGCTGGTCTGTCTTCAGTTTCCAGACACCCTGCCATGTTAAGACTTGCCCCATTCAGGATGACTTACATGACCTATCATTATAGTAAATCTTGTTCTCAACTCCAAATTTTTAGAACCAGAAATACCACTGAAGAATGCATTTTAATGCTAGTCAGAAATGAAACCATTGTCACAGGAAACACTTTGATTCTTGGATGTAAGGTCTTTTAGTTTGAAACCCACTAAAGGTAAGTGGGTTTTCCCTTTTGCTTCATTGGGCTCCTTTCCAAACTTTGCCATAGGATTATTGGGAAGGCTGGAACCTCACAGTCAGCTATTATCTGCAGGTGTACTCTTAGGTTTGATTGACTCCATGATTTATTATGGTAGGAAGGGCAGCCCTGTCAAGCTGTCCCAAAAGCAATATTAATTTCCATAGCATTATCATCTTTGTCACTGCCGATCATGTAATAAAAACAAATAAACCAATGTAGATATCCATAGCATTATCGTCTTCATCACCATTGGTCATGCAATAAAAATTTCTCTTTCTGGGACCCTTGTTGCCAGTTGGCAACCTGTTTCCTCTGCAATTTGGTACATTAACTCGTATGATACCAGCAGAGTGACCCAATTGCACTTAGTCAATTGTTTTGTGTGACACAATTGCACTTTGTCAGTGATATTTTGTGTGACCCAACTACACTTTGTCAGTGATATTTTACGTGACCCAACTGAACTTTGTCAGTGATATATTGAGTGACCTAATTGCACTTTGACCCAACTGTCAATATTTTGTGTGACCAAACTGCATTTTGTCAGTGATATTTTGTGTGACCCAACTGCACTTTGTCAAAGATGTTTTGCTCCAAAGTATCTGTGACATGCTGGTTTTCAGAACAGTTCCTTAGAAAAGTAGCAGAACGAAGGTGTAAAACATGTGTTGAACATTTTGGAAAGAGTGATACAGGGAAGCCTGACAAAACATGAAAGGCACAGAAAATAATGTAACATCAATCAGGCAAGATAGCATCCACTGATTCATGCTAGCTACAAAGTCTCAAGGATGGGTGCTATTAATCAGAAAAAACAACAACAGTTAAACTACATTGGTATTGATTGCAGGAAAACGTTCTGTGTGTGTGTGTGTGTGTGTGTGTAAACTATTTGTCTTTGAAGTGTAGTATCATAGTTTGATTCAGATTTTGGTCCACCGTTTGGCTGAAATTCTAACTGTAGGGTCTAGTATTTTTGTTTAAAACTTTTTTTAAAAAAGAAAGAATGTTTTAGTTAATTTACCACACACACATACGCATACACTCATGAATGATGCAGTGTTATTATGTGGACTTGTTTCTTTTATACATTAACAACAGAATCATCAGTCCTCTCCAACAACCATGACACATTACTCTCTCCATACAGTCAATTAATACTGATTGCTGATTCCATCCACAGCCAAACATATTCAATTCTAGCCCAATTCACTTCTATACAACACCACAAATGTACACAAAAGTCATAAATATTAAAATTTGTTTACTTTTTTTCATCTTCCATGTTCGATTTGTCCAAACATGTATGTGAGCCCAAAGCTGAAAAAGGTCCCAAAGAACAACAACAGCCAACAAATCCCTACACATTTCATACTTCTCGAGCAGACAACAGAACATAAATATTCAACATGGGCACTGACCACTGTACAAACAAGACGGCAGTAACTACAACAGCCACTCTTGGCAACTGTTTACAAATCAAGCAATGGGAGAGAAAAACAAAGCATGGAAGTCAACAAATACAGACAGGTGAGTGCAACATGTTAGGTGAAAATAAATATTTGTATAAATGAAATCTGTGAAATTAGGACATACTGAAATCTGTGAAATCAAGACATATATAACTTGCAATGAAATCTGTGATTTAAAAATAAATATTCCACGTGGATGAAAAGATTGTACAGAAGAGCAGTACTGTTCACAGGGAAACCACAATGGCTGTCCCCACAGTACCCTTCTTTAAAACACAACAAGACTAACAATTAACATGGCAGTCAAAAGTAATCACAACATAAAGGAACCAAAAACAAAGATACTGTCATACTCAAATGACACTTTAACCATGGTGTAATGATGAGAATTTTAAATGCACTTGACAACAGTCTGGTTTGGAAGATCAAGTTCAGACAGTCAACAGACTGATTTATTACAAAGTTGTGTTTGTGGCCCACAGAGTGTATTAGTATGACCGTCTGACACTACACTCTACTGAGATCATTATCATCTGTGACATAAAATGATTAATCAGACTAAAACACAATTCCTTTATGTACTTCTCCTAACAGGATATATTTATCTATATAAAAAAAAAAACCAAACCAAAAAATACACTATGAGAAGGAAACAAATAAGGCTCAGCTGAAAGTTTTCATACCCTAGCATCTGCACTGGCAAGGTCTGATAATCCATTAATTCTCATTTTTCTTTCATGTCCTGTGTTTGAGTGTGTTTGTGGTTAAAGTGATATATATATATACATATATTGTAGTTTTCAAAGTAAATTTAACCGTCAATATTTCCTTTTCTCTACTTGTCTTGAAAAACAATAGATCACTCAGAATCAAACAAAAAAAAACTCCACAAATAGAACACATTAAATTCTATCATATCACAATCAGGAAGGAAAAATGGTATTGCTGTTGAGAAAATGCTTACACAAGAGTAGGAACGACCTAAAAGACATCATATGAGAACATGTAAGAGGCCATTATATGCCTATGAGCCCTCCCTGTGTACTGGCTGCCAAGCAACAGAAGACAATGACAACACTTTCAAAGCTAGCCTCCACGTAGATGTACCACATTCTTCTCTTTCCTCTCACTGAGTTATGTGATTGGTCAGGCATCTGCTGAATGGATTTCCTGGCAGATGCAATGTAGCTTGTATGGAATGGTTTGCATGCAGTGAAGTTGCCTCCTTGGGAAATTCCAAGTTTGAACAAAGCAATCCAGCTAAATGAGGAGCACTTGGCTAAGCTATACTTTGTGAACAGGTTGTCTTCTTGAGAGCGAGAAAAAGCATATACATACAAAGCATCATCTTCACCGACTGTGATGACCCAGCAATCTCATTCCTGAGGTAACCACTGATATTGTCCAAGAGCATGGAAATTCTTTCCTTAAAAATGAAGGAATTTTATATGAAAATCTATTTCTCTTGTGAATGTTGTTCAAGTGGTTGCTGTCAATGGTGATTCAGACATACACCTCAAATATCACAACTTAAAAAAAATAAAATTAGCAATTTTGAAAAAAGAAGGAAAAGAAGAAAGTATTAGCATGAGTGACTAACTTGCCTTCTAGGATAGGTGAACTGCTTCCGATCCTAAAACAATAAAGATTATCAATCCAATCAATGACAACCCTTCGTCGGTTCATACAAACATAAAAACTGTAATCAAATATCAATTACATAAATAACATTACTACACTCTGCAGATGAAGCAGAAAAAGATTGTACTCTTTAAAAAACTTGTATTTCCAAATCTCATTTTCAACAAATATTATGTATCATTGTCTTTTGAAGAAAAAACAACAAAAAACTTTACAAAGTTCTGAAATATTTTGACAAGATGAAAACAACCCCCCCCCCCCTCCTTTCCAAAATAAACAACAACAACCTGGAAGAAACTTGCTTAAGGCTGCTATCAACACAAACCAGACCAACAAAGTTACTTTCTTTTAAAATAAATGTCCAGACTTTATTAATAAAGGTTCACGATTGTTTTCAAAAATGAAAGAACAGAAGAACACTAAACAAAAATAAAACAAAAACAAAAAAAAGCACCCCCCCAAAAAAACAAAGTAAAAGAAAAAAAGAGAGCCACATCAGAATTAATAACTACGAACTAAGATGTATGTCATTTCACTCTACTTTAAAAAAAGAAAAAGAAAAAAAAGATGTAGTTCTGTAAAACTCGGCACAAAATGCAAGATGAAGTGCTGTTAAAATTATTCCAATATGAATGTTATTATCTTATCAAAAAAGGAAGAAAAGAAGTAAAAACAAAGCACAACAAAGGCATGTTATCTTTTTGTATTTTCACTGCCACTGTTATCAGTAATCTTCAGGTTACAATAATTTTATTCTCAAATGCAAACCAGGTCATATCAAATTCTTAAATGGTAACCAGGTCATACAAAGACATGTATATATATATATATAGTTGAACAAGTTTTAGGCCAACTTTAAGCACTATAGGCACCCACTGATTTAAACAGATGATATTGATAACTTTAAAAAAAAAAAGGTCTCATCACTACAAGAAGACTGTTGCAGCTTGCAATTGCTCTTTGTCAAATATCAATGACTGCCTTTTTTCCACTTACAGAAAACGTGCCACTTGAAAAGTCTCAACCAACAAAAATGCAGACCAGAGATACTAAATGTAAGCTGTGAAAAGAAATGCAACTTACAATTAGAAATATTTAAAACCAGAGTAATTTTAGTTGGATATGCACTTTGTAACCTACAGTGCCGTGTAGCTTGAAAATTCCTGTTACAACTGACAGAACCATAGAAATCTAATGTCTTGTGTAATTTTCTCCAATTCTATGTACATTATATTAAATAATTCTTTACAAAAAATAAAATTTTTATTACAAGTATTCTGAATATTTCCATAGATTAGCGCACTAATATAAGTACAATAATTTAACTGGCGACTATCAATAAATATGAGAATGTACACACCGTTGTTTTCCCTGGAGACTTTTATTTACGGATGATCTGCCTTTAACTTACAGCAGACACCTGAAAGGCGTGAACAGTTAGCATACATGCAGGGATTTCAATGTATAAATCATGAATTCATCATGAGTTACTAAAAAGTCATCAAATACTTTTCTACCCCCACCCCCCGAAAAAAGAGCCCAAACAAAAAACTAAACTACCAAACTGATCTTAATGCCCCTTTGATGAAATAAACCTTTTTCAACAATAAACATACATTTAGAGGGCTACCAGCTTGTTTTTCCAGCCTCTCTTTAAAAACCCCCCAACAACTACTGTGGTAGTACTGTTTGAAAGATCACAATAGAAACATCAAAACTGAATAATAACAGTGATCATGAAAAATGAAGACATCAACATGAAACATAGAAAACTAAGCTATTCAAAACATGGGGGGAACAAAATCATAGATTAAAATAAATGCTTTTAAATCCACAACTCATAAGTTATTTTCAAAATGACAGGAAAAGGATGAGAGGGGAGGGGAGGGGAGGGAGACAGAGCATGGTCTCTGAAAAAAATGAGATTCCTCCTCTATGAAATATTGTTCAATTCAAATGAAAACATTGCACAGTCTCTTTGCTTTTAGTCTGTGTGTCAACAAAAATGGACACAGTCCCTCAACATTCCCCTCAGGCACAACTAACTTGGAAAAAAAAAAACCACTCCAGAGAATGGCTGTTGATTTGCAAGAGAACTATACTTAAATCTTCAAGTTCTGTTCTGTCCCTATAAATGGGCAAACAGACAATTCCCAAACACACACTTTTCAACTGAATCTTCATCCCAATGTACATGATCATGCACTCACTTGCAACATGTCACAGCCTCACTCCATTCCATCCACAAGTCAGTAACTGTTCAGAACACACTCATTACACTCGACTTCACCTTCCACCTCTGAATTCAAATACATTCTCTGTTGAAAATATTTATGGAGGTAGAATTTGATTTTTAAATAAAGGAAAAAAAAAGAAAAGCTAACAAATTGTACAAGGTATATGATACAGAAAAAGAATTTAGAGAGGCATAGTTGGGACCAAGTTCCATGTGTCTAGTAAAAAGTGGACACAACTTTGTCTATGGCCTTGCTTATTTAAATTCTACAACAAATGAATAGAACGCTATTAGCACAGAATTTAAACAATCGTGTACATGTGTTGAGAAGAACCACCACAAGAATCTGACTTTATTGAATATACTTACAACTCCCCATTTCTTTAAAAATCATATCATGGACATTACCCTCCCTCCCCCAAACCAAAGGTTTTTCAAAGACACGCAAAAGTGTAAACAGCTTGGATACTGTACCATCATGCCAGATACAAGCCCAATCCTTAAACATTTCTGTGCATTTTCAAATCCTATTTAGCTCCAGTCGGAATGCGGCTAACTTAATTTAATAGTGGGGAGAGGGGGGCCCAGTTTCCATACACAAAAATTTCACTTTTTTCTGAGCTCTAGCTGAGGAACACACAAAAAAAATTCTGTTTACCCCCCCCCCCCCCCCCCAACTAAAACACATATATTGCTCGTTTGGTATTTGTTGGTACATTTAGAACAAGATAAAACTAAAAAAAAAAAAAGTATATACTCCATATTTTTAAATTATAGGAATGAAAGTATCTTCATGCACATTATATATTAATTTCAGCTAAATACATAACTTCCATATTTTTCTTCTTACAAAAAAATGAACAATTGTTTGTTTTAGTGTGTTATGTTTGCGTGGGTATTGCACATTTAGCCGTATCAAGTCTATTTGTGATCCGAAATGAGTCCCTTTGCACCTTACTCACTTTTCTGCTAGGAGCTATTTTAGGCAAGAGGGGGTCAGGTTGCCGATTTTAAAGATTTTAATTGATTACAAAACTATAGCTACTTTTCTACCTTGTACTGGAGTATCAAGGTGTAATTTTGTTTCCTTTTGATTTAAAAACGCATTAACAAATACCCAAGCCCCCATTCTGACTACCTATTTCTCATTTTGTCATGTTCTGCAGTTTATCATTTCAATTTGTAATAACTTTTCATAGACTTGTCAGATTTTCAATATTTTTTTTGGGGTATTAAGTAGCCTTTAAAAAAAAAAAAGAAGCAGATTAATAGCATGCTAATAATTAAAAATTGACCTCAGGTGCAATACGACTCATTATGTGGGGGAACGTCACATTTTCTGTTTGAAATGGGATGCATACATGTGTGTGTGTGTGTGTGTGTGTGTGTGTATAATGATAGGCTTAATTACAAACTGTATATGTTCCAACTTTTGTTTAAGTAAGTTTGCTTCATTGATGCCATGCGTTTAACTTTCAAGACCAGACCAAAACAAACAAAAATAAACACACACACACACAAAGACAAAAAAAAAAAGGGGGGGGGGGGGGGAAATAAATTCCAGCAAAGCCCATAAGCAAAGTTTGGTAATTTTGGGGGAAGAAAATGTACATTCATTTATTTATTTTATTTTTATAGACAATATCAATCTTGTATTCAGGAACAGAAAATGTTCTATATTTGTAGATATTCTTTTATTTCCCCAAAAGTTAAATCATCTGACTTAAAACACCTTACAGAAATGCTGTGTTGAACCGACAAATGCAAAGTCTTGACTGAGACACAGTCCAGATCTAGGAATGAGAAGGACCTTGTTTATCAGTTACCAGAGCTTGATCCCTACAAATCTGATCCCCAGGTTCTATTAGTCCTTGGTCAAAACTGACTGAACAAGTATAAATCAGTCAGATAAAAAGGTGAGAAATTAAACATTAGTAGTTTCTTTACATCCAAAGTCTGAGTTTTTCCCCCTTTCCTTTTTAAAAAATATCATTATATCTATAATACACTGTTATCACTGGTCACCGCTTACTTCATACATACCATCCACTTATCTGATTTTACTATGCAACTCTTTGTGATGGGTCATTTGTGGAGTTCAGTGTTTAGCAATGGACATAAAAGGAACACCTTCAGAAACTGACAAACCTTTCATCCAGAGAATTATCCAGAGATCCATGGCATCAAAACATGTTCAGCCATGCTCACTTATGGCACTTGTCAAGGCCTTGTGCCTTTCAGGATTGACCCATATCAACACAAATTTTTGCCAGCAGAATGCTGAGGCCTCTAGACCATCTCATTCCAGACAAAGTCCACCCTAGAACAGAAAGTGCATGAGATCACTTTGAACAACCACAGTGACCGGTTACTGGTAAAGGCTCAAATACGACCATTGTCAAATTTTACAGCTGAAGAAAGTATTTTGTTTTTCTCTCAAACCATTTCTACATGAACACTGCCTTTCATAATAAAAGGCAATGAACACAAATGCAAATATTGCAATGCAAGTATGCAATACTTTAGTGCTACTTAATATTACTAAACAGTTCAAGTACATAATGATATGCACTCTACTGATAAAATTTAGAAGAGCCAACTACTTCTGTGGCTATAAAACGTAGCCATATAAAGTAAATAGTTTTTAAAAAATGGCAGCGCTGAAACAATTTTACATCCTAGATCAATTACCATAAAAGTTACTGTCAAACCTTTTTTTTTGGTTCATAAAATAAAGATTATTAACAGAGGAAGGTCTAAAGGGACAACGGCACTGTACTTCCTCAAAGCAGTTCTCACGCACATCTGGAAGGTGTTCAAGGACTCTGCAAACAGTTCTTTCTCCCCTTTCTCAGCTGTTCAGTTCTTACAGCCTCCAAGTAAGGCTAGAGCTGAAGTACCCATTGTGCAGGCAAAGGCTGACGCCGCCAGCAAAGACTCTTGCCTATCTTTCCATAGGCCAAGCCTTGGGCAGTAGCTGATGCAGGGCATGGCAGGGCAGGGCAGTGGAGGAGGCAGAGGGCAGTGGCAGCGCTGTGCAAAGGCAGACGGGGGACAGCGTGCACCACTCCCTCCTTTCTAGTCCGGGCAGAGCAGTCAGCAGGGTATCTGTCAGGATGGAAGGAGGGAGGCAGGGGGCTTCATGTTTTCTATTTCTGTCCTCTGTTTTTGAAGCACCATTATTCTGCAAAAACAACAAAAAGACAAATTTGTAAGTACCTGAGGATGTATTCATACTAAACTGTCACACATTCTCTCTTTCCATTTTCTGAAAAACCAATTAGAGTAATTTTGTGAGAACCCATAGAGCTGTCTCCTTCAGTCTGAACCACCACACTAACATATATCACATACATTCATGTCACATCTTACAAATGTTAATAGATACCGAGCGGTTCTGTGTAACACTAAAATCAAATAATTCAAACTGGTGACAGCTCTCAGCAAAGCATTAAGACAGCACATAACCTATCTTATCACTGAGGATGAAGCACCCCTCTAAAAAAATATTACACAAGAGAACGATTCCATATTTATCTATGAAATAAAACTATCAGATGTTTGTAAATAAAGCTTGTCAATATTGTCAACGTATGGCCACTTCTGGGACAGTAACCCCCAAAGTGGTCCAAGACAATGGAAATGCACATGTGGACTTGTCAGTTGACCACAATATGTAATTTTAGACAACAGAACATCCCTGAAGTCAGAACGCAGCTACCTAAATGGTGTGTGTGTGTCTGTGTGTATAGGTTGGGACTTGCTACTAAAGGACATTGATAATGCCCAATATGAAATGTTCCTCTTGTTCATCCACACACACACACACAAACAACATGAACAAAAAAATACTGTTCCAGAGATTACCATGTCAAGTTGACAAACTTGCCCACCCCTCAAAATGCTCTAGTAGTTTTCAATCCTCAAAAGCTAATTTTACACAGTTTTAAGACTTTCATCAGTAGTTTTCACATTTGAAAAAAAAAAAGATTTTCTTGCTGACATTCCTGACTTGCTTCATGTAACAGGTATGTTTCTGCATATATTCTACAGGAAATCTGTGCATTCATCTAATTAAATAAATGAATTTGGCTACTGGCCACATTGTTTCCTATTCTCAAGCACAATTATTTCATAGGATCGCCATTTTGTTAACACTGTACACAGATGCGCATGCGCACAGAAAAAAAAGGCAAACAGTACAGCAGCAAACAGAAAAATTGTTTTTTTTTTCATAAGATGAAAAAATAGTTCCATAGTTTAACCTCATTTTACAGAAAAATCTTGGGGGTATGCAGCCCAGAGTTCATATTATAGGATGTCACAAGCAGGAAAATCATTGTAACAGCATGTATCCATGTATATAAAAAAAAAAAAAAAAAAATAAAAAAAAAAAAAAAAAAAAAAAAAAGGGGAAAGGGTGGCGCAGCGCTAAGTGGCGACGCGTTCTCCCGCTCTCCCCGGGGAGAGCAGCCCGAATTTCACGGAGAGAAATCTGCCATGACTTAAAGTGGTATGAAATAAAATCTGAGCGCTTTGATTTGTTGCTTTACAAGATTCAGCGCTATATAAATTCCATACATTATTATTATTATTATTATTATCCTGATTAATGAAAAGCTGGTTCATTACTGAAGTTACTTTGTAATGGTCTTGGCAGAGTGATATAACTGTAATAGATTTACTGCCAGAAACACATTTACTTTACAAGGAACAGTCTTACTTTATAATCAGCAACTAAAATTTTCCATCAATAAAAACAGCTGATGAAAATGAATGATAACCGACCTTTGTTCTTGGATTGTAGATTGTATTTCTGCAGTGCGTACATTGGATCGTGCCCGTTTCAGCTCAACTGACACACGGCTACAGTGAATACTACCTATTGCCAATGATTCTTGATGCAGTCGCTCAGTCTGAAACACAATTCAACATATCCATAGAAACACAAATCAACAAATAACAAAAGCAAACATTTTCGAGTAACTCGATGACTTACAAGTCACTCACATATGGTAATCATGAAAACAATGCAAAACAGGACACTTGAGAGCAGTAATCCTGAACTGTTTCAGCATATTCTGGTTTTCATCTTTAATGTACACACAAATAAAGAAAATCAGGTGCAACAGTGACATCAATCACATTTCACAACCATACCTGTCTTTCCAACTGTTCTGCTTGCCATCCCAGAACATGTCCAATCAGATTCTCGTTGTAGTAATTACTAAGGGAAGGGCTGAGGGTGACAGACTGCTGCGACTTCAATGCCGCTGCAGACAGTGCACTTGTACCAATAGCTGGCGGGTCATGGCAGCTTCCCGTACTTGGCGTTGGACTGCGACTGCAACAAGGCAATTTCCAAATTCAGTTTACAACACTCACAGTACACAGCCCCACTACCTCCCCCCCCACCTCCTTTCCGCTATTACTTAAAAAAACTCAAATGCTTAATACAATAAAAAAGGTGGCAAGACAGTTTAGATGTTCACCTGTACAGAAGTAAATCGTGAGGTTTCAGGTTTGGTTCCCAGCCTTGCCCTTTCTTCCCAGTTTGAAAGAAAAATTGAAATGAACGTCCAGACTTTCTAAGGAGACTCTACCCCAGTCAGACCTGTGTGTTTACAGACAGTGCATTTCAAAAGAACCCATGACAGTTGAAAATTGGATAGAGCAGGGAGGTACCTCCCAACAGTCCTGGCAAAATTGATAGGTTCAAATCCCAACTGTACCACCGAAGTTGGAAGGTGACTACCTTCATGGTGGAGATAAAAAAAAAAGGGTTGTACATATACACAAAAATCTCACCAGTGGTGAACCTTGAAGTTCTAGCTGAGTAATGAAAACCAAAACCCAATAAAAAAAATAAATCACCCATCTCCATCCATAAGGGTCCTCCTTTCCCAGAAATAAAACCTAAAATACCCCCCCCCCCCAACAAAACACCCCCCACCAACAAGAGAGGACAGGGAAGACGACAAACATGTACGTTTATGTCAGCCTGGCAACTAACCAAGACGACCGCTGACTGGTATCAGAAGCTGGGCTCTCACAGCCATCCTGCTCCCTGTGATGGTGTTGCTGTTGTTGGTGCTGGTCCCGACCCATCCCCTCCTCCAGCCCCTGGGAGGTTGGAGGTGGCAGTGAACTCTGAGGGTGATGAGGAGAGACATCTGGGGGAAGGTCCATAGGGGGTGGTTGTTGATGTTCCTGCTGTGGATGCTGGTGGTGGTGCTGAAGGATGTTGTGCTGGAGGTGGTGCAACTGTGACTGTAGTTGGGCTGATGTGGCACCTGTGCTGGATGAGGTTGGCTGGGAACCACCTGCAGGGGGGAATGAACACATGCCTTTAAAATTTCTATTTGACAGGTGTCCAACTGACAAGATGTGCACATATTAATTAATGCCAAATGTATACGTGTATCAAACAGATGTGTGTTTAACTTCAAATTAAAAAACAACAACCCCCCCATGACAAGAAACAAAAAGGAATGTGTTTACAATTTCTACTTAATTAGCAACAGATGCCTGCATAATAAATTCAGTTACATACACACAGAAAATGAAATATAAAAAAACAACCCCAAAACAAACTATCTTCTATCCCTACCCTGCTATGGTACTGGTCAACTACAGTAGTTTGACTCGGTGAATGAAACAAGACCAAATACACATCACATTCAACCACTTAGCAACACTTCAAACTGACACCCCTTCCTCCTCCCCAAATTTAACAGATTTTATACATGATATTTTAAAGTTCCACCTATGTTTCTTGCTCTGAAAACAACACTGTTCTCTTGTTTAGATATGTTACAACACATGTGGCAAGCCGACCACTGTAACCCATGAGAGAAGATGTGGTTGAAAACACAAGCTGCATTACTCCAACTTAAAAGCTGGTATCATAAGTGATTCAAATATCTTTAGTCTCAATTTGGGCAGATCATCTAGAAACTGATGTGTTTCCTCTGAATGAAAATGGGTTATGGCAAATACAATTACTCAAACAACACAGATTTTCTCCCAGTTTTTGTCAGTATTCCTTTTTAATGCATTTTAGTTTTCCAGGTTGCTGAGAGTAACTGTCAGAAGAAATCATGTCTGTTTTGTTTGGTTCCTTGGCTGGAGCTCCGAGGTTCACCAATGGCGAGATTTTCATGAAAATATGTCTGCTTATACTGCATTTACCAATAATTTCACTCGATAATATATAGTAAAATGTTTACTTCCAGTTCTACTCACCTTTGCTCTGCTGTTTCTTTATGTGCAGGCTCAAAACCTTCTGCAGTTCTTGTAAAGTCTGGATGGCTGAAAGAAAGAAAAAAAAGTTGTAATAAACAAATGACAGTCTGTTTTATAAGCAGTCAGAACATGGAAATATTTTACCATGTCTCTATCACATTATGTTTTTACTACAATTACGAAGTGCAACCTGCAAGAGTTGCCAAGGTTCTCCCAGAGAAGGCTTTGCAAGTTAATCACTATTTTTCCTTTTTCCTGTCATTTAACTTTTGTATTATATTTATTCAACAATTTACTCACTGCAGTTGTACTGTAGCTAAAGCTAAGGCAGTCTTCACATCACAAAAAGACATGTTTCTCATAAAAAGAAAAAGAAAAAAGACAATTCAGTTTATTTCAAATTGGCTTACAATCACAGGGAAACTGCTCTTAGATCAACCATTTCTCATTGCATAGAGTTGCTTTCCTTTAACAGTTAACTGATTGGTAGTGCTCTATTCTTAATACTTCTATTTCTAAAGATGCAGTTTTCAGCAAAATGGATGCTGGCACAATAGAAGTTAATAACATTTTCAGTAAATTGAAAACTTTTGACTTCAAATCGGATTTTTGAAAACTTAACTGTGTATAAAATCAGTCTTATTCTTTTCGTGGTTAAGCTGTTTGATACTCTTGTCAAGATAAGCATGACAGTGTCAACACTTTTTTTTGAGGGGTGGAGGTGGGGGTGGGGTGGGTGATATTCACAGACTTTTTCTTTTTTTTCTTCTTCTTTTAAAAAAATATTCACCGACTGGATTAAAACCTAAAATAAGGGGGTGGACGGTATAGTGACATTGTGGTTAGAGTGTTGTGCTCATGATCTGACAGCCTAGGATCAGGATTCCATAAGGCCATCCATTTTAGGGGATTTTATCCTGGAGTTCACATTGATATTGACCAAAATCCTCTTAAAGTCCTTTGAACGAGACTACAACCTGAGAACACACACATGCAGAAATCTTGTGCACATATTAAACTACTGTTCCACCTTTTGGAGGAGCAGGTCATTTTGCAGCCATAAGAACGGATGACCCCCCCCCCCCCCCAAAAAAAAAAAACAACCCCAAACCCAAAACACCCCACCCAAAAACAACAAACCCCAACAACAACAAAAAACAAACAAAAAATGCATGCACACAGGGGGTAATGTTTAGACACCATCCTCAAAGTTGAGAATGCAGCTACCTTAATGGTGGGTAAATATGGTAATATACACAAATCTCACCACTAATCAACCTTGAAGTTCTAGCCGAGAAACAACCAACGAACACCCCTCCATAAAAAAAAAATCCCCCAAAGATATATAAATAAACTCAGATAAAAAAATCTTGGTAAATATCTTAAGTGAAGGAATTGAAATATATGACTGGGTTTATCAATTTCATTATGTTTGCTACAATATGTCAATAACGGCCAAAATAGGGTGTCACAGAATAGCAATCGCACAAACTATAAATCTACACTTCGTGTGGAGTAATATTTTGAGAGAAACACGACATTTAAATGACTTTTTGGCTTTCATCCGTAGCTTTATTCCCAATAAACTGCCTTGTTTGAATTTAAAGACAATGACCCACCTGTATTTTGGATTAACTGTCTTATAATTATACACACTTATCTCTTTAATTAAATCATCCGTCATGCATAACAAGAATTTGTGATCCAATAATTATCATTTTTTTTCATTGAAAACTTGTTTACAGGACAGTTGGAGGTAGTTTTGGTATCATGGCACAATAATATTTTTGTTGCTTGGTATAAGATATTTAGATAGATTTGAAATAAAACTCACATGCAAAGAAATTTTGCAATGTCCTCTGATGTGTGAAAGTGTCCTAAACTTAAAACTTACTTGCTATCACCATGACTGGCACACAGAAAAGAAAGAAAAAGAAAATTCATGAAGATATATAATTGAAAAACCACTCATTACCAATATCAGAAGCATACTATCTAAAAACAACGCCCAATCCTTTCTCAGAAAAGTAGTACAGAAAAAAAAGATTACGCAGTCAGCATTGCTCAAACAAGATCTTAAACTGAAAATCTAAAACAGGGGGAAAGAATTTCAGAAACACAAGTGTTTAAGTTCTACAGAAACAGGAATTTGAATACCTGCAGAGGAAGATGGCTGTGTACAGGAATTGGAACTGCCAGGTGACATCTCTATATCTCCCTGCTGTGCTCCATCTGAACAACCATATATGCCAGACAATAAATTAATCAGTTGATAAATGTCTGTCAAATCTTAAGCAGTTTTACATAATGATCAGTGGTTTTGGATTCAGTTTGTGAGTCACCAAGCAAAAGAACACCATTTTAACAAAAAGGAAAGAAATTGAGCTATATGATACAATATGACTATATTATATCTGTGCCACAAATGAGTGAACTGTGTACTATGTCAAGATTTTACTGCAGATTAAGATGTAAGACACTGAAGTTAATTAATTTGACAATTTTAGTTTTACTCTTCTATTATCCTATCTTTTTCTGTTTGTATTTTCGCCAAGACCAACTTTATATTATCTCTTGAACAGTTTGGTGGCTAAGCCATACATGAGACTAGAGTTTGGTGATGTAGCCCTACACAGAACAACTTGTTGAAACGATAAAAGCATTAACATTTACTCCCACCAAGGTGATATGACTAAAAGTGGAAAGAACACTAGTTAAACTCAATCAGGAAGGTTGGCAGATCACAAATGCTTGGCCCCCCTCCTGAAAAACTGGGGATCAGGGGGCAGAACCCTTAAGCTGAAGCATTTTTTATGGTTAGAGGAGCACATCTCCTGACCAGATGGTGTTGTCAGGAAAGAACAGTGTACCATACTTACAAATGAAAAGGCCATACGTGGAAACCGAAATAACGATGATCACTTACCATGTCTTCTTTGACGAAGTACAAAATCTGTATAATACAATCATTCATAAAATCATTCAGACATGAACGTTGGAGCATCAGATGCAATGATTTTTGTTGGTTTTAATTTGTTTTGGAGTAAATGGAAGTCCAAACAAAGTGTCAAATCTGGGCCGGACTATGTAACTGTAAGCTCCTCGTAGTTGGCTACAGCTTTACATCTGTCCATCACTGCCTGCAGGTTCAAACTATCACATGCTCAGCAAAAACACTTTCTGTTTATTTTGTTGCTACTTCACTTTAGTAATCTTGTCTATGAACTTTCATCAGTTATTCAGCATTTGAATGTTGATGCAGTTTCTGCCTTGCTTTGTTCCTTTGACCTTCGATGAACACAAAAAACCTTATCCATCCAGAAGTGGTAATTGATACATTCTTTGACAATGCGCATGTGCTCTACCAATCATCACCTCCCTAGGACAGTGTTTGCTAAGGTTACTTTATCAGTCCTTGTTTTTGTCCACACATCTAAATGACGTTATAAAACTTGCAGAACAATCAAGAGTGTTTGAGCAGCTGGCATAGCAACAAGCTAAAATTGGAACTGCTACACTGAAATCGTAGCTCAGGTAAACAACTGGCCTTTTCATGTGCAAATATGTAATTTTGCCCACTATACAAAATTTTATAATTGTAATGGCACAGATAAGACTGCAGTTGAAGGTGTAACTTTTGCCATGTCAAAACTGATCAATGTATGGAAATTTATTCTTACATTTGTGAACAAACTTCTGAAGGCACAGCTACCAAGACTGGCGCTTAACTTTTTCCTCCACATCTTGATGATTTACACTGGAAACCTGCATATGCATTGCCATTCTACTCAATTTGTAATGTGAATTCTTAATTTGTTTTTTAAAAGGACAATAAGGGGCTTAGAAGGTGGTGTCCAGTGTATAATAGCTCAGAATAATAATAATAATACATGGAATTTATATAGCGCTATATCTTGCAACAAAACAAATCAAAGCGCTTTCATTCATCCTACTCATTCACATGCAGCCAGTAACAATTAATAAAAAACAACAACCAAAAACAAGTTCAAATGTATACACACACGTTTGCACGCACACCCACACAAAGGTTCACTCTCCAGCAGGGTGATGGGGTTTTGGCTGTTGAGGGCAGGGACAAAAATGAAATGGAACAAGAGGGGAGAATCTTAGCTTTGAAATAAATGTGTCTTGAGGCCGGTTTTAAAAGCGTCATAAGGCTTTTGGCAAAGGGAGAGAGGGAGGTCATTCCAGATCAATAGACCAGAAACAGAGAAAGAGCAATGGCCAATGGTGGACTGGTTGAATCTAGGTATTTTAAGCACAAGGTATCTGCAGCAGAGCGGAGGGAACGAGAAGGAGCGTACAGGTGAAGACATTCACAGAGGTAGGAAGGTGCTGTTTTATGGAAGCATTTGTAACAGAGAGCACTGATCTTATAGTTTACTCTCTGTGGCACAGGCAACCAGTGGAGAATTAGAATAGGCACCACTGAACACCATTACAGAGACCCAACAGCAGTGCATGGCTCCTCTAGCTGGTGGCCCTAAGCAACCTGTCATTGATGGATTTCCTGTGGACTTGTGACCCTTAGGATGTGATACAATGAATCTGGGCATGGCTGTGGTGGAAAAATTAGAATGGGCCATGTGGGAAGAGGACAGAACATCACAAAGGGCAAGGACCCCCCCCCCTTTTTTTTTTAAAGTGCTTATAATTACTAAGTTTTGAGGATTATCAGGAACTCTTCAACAATTCTTTTTACTTCAGAAAGAAGAAAATTAGTGCTAATCAACACAAAATGGACTTCTCGAGAAAAAGAAGAGATTTTAAATCTGGAGTCTTTTGACTTTGCATTCTAATTTGTTTATAATCATTAAATTTCATTAGTAAAAACATTGTCTCCAACATTTGTTTCTTTAAAACACCCCCCCCCCCCCCCCTCTCTCTCTTTTGAATACTTTTGTTTATTTTGATAAACTCCCTTAATTCAATTACAAATTACTTTCTCTTGACTTGCTGAATTTTTTTTCTTCAAAGCATGCAAAATGTACCAGTCTAAGGGACTATCAATCGCATCATGTGGTACTAACAGCATGCAAGAATTGGAATAAAAACACAAAAGCTGAACGCCCCCAAAATAGTTTGCTATGGGTATTATTTCCATGATAACCTCCCACCCCAAAAAACCAAACCAACCCCAAACAAAACAAAGCCAGCTAGCCAACCCCCCCTCCCCCCCACCCAAGCTTGTCTGACCCTGTCTTACACACACACTATTAGTACTATGATTATCACTGAAGCGACCATTTTTCCCAAAACAATAATATTTACCTAATAAATTTCATAAATGACCTTACTAATGTACTTTGTTTTGCCTTAAAAAAGTTCATTCTGCATTCAATCTATTCACTAATTCAGATTACATTCAAAGAACACATCTGAATGATTTCATATTGAATCATGCATTATATGCAAAGCAAGTTTTTACATATGCCGGTATACAGAACAGAAATGAAAATAATGGGGGGACGGAGAGAAACAGAATAATTATATAAAATTTACAGCGTGTGATATTACCAAAAGACGCCATGATGCACAAGTCCCATAACAATGCCTAAATGAGTGAAAAATTCAATCAAAACATATTTCTACTACTTACACACACCTGGGGGTGGGGTGGGGTGGGATAGCCTAGTGATGGAGTGTTTAGCTTGTGATCGGGCAGTGCAGGCTCCAGCCACTGCCCATTTGAGGGCATTTTCCCTCTGGAGTTAGCATCTACTTACTGATTCTACTCCCCTGGAAGTCCATTGCATTAGACTAAACACACAGGTCAGGACTGTGTACAAACGCATACAGAACATCTTGCGCACATGTTCAGCCTTTTGGAAAAACACACCATTGCATGCTGGTAGAAGTGGATGACAAAAATGAAAAGGAAAAAAAAAAAACATGCACATTAGCAGGCATGGTATTGAAGGGAAAGTGTTTTTCCCTGAAATGGTTTGGGGGTCCAGGGGGCAAATGCCTCCTGGCGGGGTCAAGGGGCAGAGGAAGCTGATGGTTTTTCAGAAATTCTAGGCTGTAGAAAAGCTACTCCTTGAATTAATTTCAGTTCTCCATACTAAGCAATCTCTACCCTAAAATAAACTCTCCTTTAATAGGCTTTATCAGTCATTTCTTCAACCCAAACGAGGTTTTATACCCAAGGAATCACATAGTGGGTAGTGGCAGGCCTCGGCGAATACTGTCATCACAGCTGAAAAGTGTCAAATTTTCGGTCTTTTCACTTTCTCATTACTACGCTTCTGTTTTACTGATTAAAAAACACTGTTTATCCGAAAAAAAGTTCAATCTTTCTTCTTTTCATTGAGTGCATTTTTCTTTCTGTGGCTGGTGTATTGTCAATACGCAAAGCGTGTAAATGAGGTGTGTGGCCGCCATTTTCGTGCACATGGACAAATCTTCAGAGACATGACCACTTTGAATCCGATGCGCATTCATGACAGACAACTATTGTCAATATACTGGGTATCATTGTGTTCAGATTTTATTGTAGAATACCATGATGGGTGAAAGTTTTTTCATATCTGGCTAATTTTCGCAAAGAACCTGTAGCTTAAAATAGCCAATACTCAAGGTGAAAATCAAACTAGACGACCTAATTGTACTAATTTGGTAAAGGGTTAATGTATTCATGGGCTGTCGTTCACCCGCAAACCAATAACAACGAAGTGTTCAAATCACGGGGAGTTCATTAACGCAAGGGCAAGGACGAATGGATATATATTTCAAACCGATCTTGTCAAGAATCAACAAATTTTTTTGGATTTACAGGGTAAATTTCATAAAGTTTCAATATAGATCATCGCTATAACAGTTTATTTATACAAAGATTGCATGGTTTGCATAATTATTTGTGCGATCGTTGAAAACGAAGACTTTGAAAAGGGCTATTACGATCATTGTCGATTTTCTGACAAGTGCAAACCGGAAAGAAGAAAGCATGCCCGATTTCGTCAGATATTTCCACAAAATCACGTAACAAATTAACGATGATTACCATTTTTATGTATATATACAAATGCTGTAGAAAATTTTGGCTGCCACTACATAGCAAAAATAGGGCATATCTAGACAAATCTGCACTAACACAGTCAGAAGAAAGGACAGAAATGAGAGGGGGGGGCGGGTTGATGGTGGGGAAACACATGGAATAATACCAAAAAAAGCAGTGTGTGTGTGTGTGTGTGAGAGAGAGAGAGAGAGCGAGAGAGAGAGAGAGAGGCAGGGACAGAGAGAGATGAAGAGAGAGAGAAGTTGTGTGTGTGTGTGTGTGTGTGTGTGTGTGTGTGTGTGTGTGTGTGTATGTGTGTGTGTGTTGTGTGTGTAACAGAGAGAGAGAAGAGAAAAGAAAGAGTGTGTATAATATGTTAGAGAGAGAGAGAGAGAGAGAGAGAGAGAGAGAGAGAGAGAGAGAGAGAGAGAGAGAGAGAGAGAGAGAGAGAGAGAGAGAGAGGGAGAGAGAGAGAGAGAGGGGGGAGAGAGAGAGATGCTCTCTCCATGAAAAAAGGGAGGCTGGTCCAGCTGGCTGATTGTTTTGTAAGCAGTGCTGCTCTCTGACTGCATCCACAGCTGAACAGTCAGTGAAAGCCCCCCACAACCACCCACTCTCCCCTGTCCCTCTTCCTACCATCCCCTTTCACCCCTCTAGTCCATCCCTTTCTGAAACCTGATACCCATTGTTGATACACATGGCCTGCTTCTTTCAACCTAGTGATGACTGTCGATGTCAAGCAGAGAAGGGAAGTAATCCGCATAGAAGAGGCAGTGGGTTTCATTTTTTTCAGCTTCTTTAAATCCCCCCTAGACAGCATCTATAAAGTCAGAATATGGCTACAGAGAACTGACACGTTATCAACTTCCTCTTAATATGATTTGGCCAAAATAGGCTGAAATGGATAGGTTTTAAAAAAAAAAAAAGTAATATCTCTCTCATCTTATACAGCAGATCTACATGAAATTTGAGGATAATGTTGACAAATGGCTGTTACAAGTGTTGCATCAGTTTTCTTACATGTCTGTGTCATGTTGCAAAGTTATTTGTTTTGTCCATAATTATGATGTTATTTCTAGTAAACTACATAAAACACAATTGTGTGGGTAGTGTTTGCAAGTATTCTTTACTATAACACAGCAATACTGAACAGAGAACAAACTAAAAACATAAAACATGCTTTATGCATTAAAAAACTTATTAAAAAAAAGAAAAAAATGCAGTAATGTCAACTGCCTTCACAGTGACGAAGACTGGCAGAAATCATTTGCATGAAACTCTCCCATGAGAATGCAGGGGACCTGTCAGTATAAATAGCATCCCCACCTTCTGGAAATTTGTGCAACAAATTCTCTCTTTTCTATCTCTTTGTTTCTGTCTGTCACCTCCTTGTCTATTTTCTGCCTTCTTGGTCCATTCTCCTGCCTTTTTTCCAGAGATACTTAAAAGACAACCATTATCTACCACATCAAAGTCAGATGTGTTGGGCTTGACTTGTCAGGTGTTTGATGGCAGTGCAACACATTTTCGCTCATGGCAGACAACATTAACTGCCGTATAAGTGTTCAACAAAGAAGAAGAAAACTTGCCACCAACACCACTGGCCAAGCCACATAAACACATTTTCTTCTTTTTTATTTATTCATTTTTTATAGAATAGAAGTTCATGACCCACAACTAAAATGAGCTGGTTAAAGCACCCCCCCTCCCCCAATCCAGACAGTGGTGTCTGGGATGACTCTGTCATCGCCCCAAAATTATGGGTCTGAAATGTCAAAACTTGCAAAAATCTGAGATTGTTCGTGTACTCAGGTGATCCAGTTCCATCACTTTGGCTATCTTCTCCAACTCCCAATGATTATCTAGCATAATATTTGATTAAGCACTCTATTGACTTGACAGAATTGACATGTATCGAATGCCGGTTTGGCCATGTTGAAGAAAAAGTGGGTCACAAAAAATACAATTAAAATCAGTGAAAAACCTGCCAGAATTGATGCAGAAATGTTTTTGCTGCTGACAGCCACTAGACAAGCACTCTCTCAAGGTATTTAGTGCGTACATGTAGAGACAGATCTCAATGGATCAGCATCCTTGGACAGTTTACAGTGAAACTTATATTACACACATGCAGTTTTTGTTTTGGAAGGGGGGGAAGGGGGTGGTAAGGGAGGGAGGAGACACTGAAAAATTTACAAGAGCAAAACTGAATGAAAATTGAAATGAAGGTCAGTTTTACTGACAAAGAAGACTTGCCATCACATATAAGTGTTTATCATATAATGCTGCACTCAAAAAAATAATCAAAAACAAATATAATCACAATATTGTCAGTCAGACAACCCTTTTCAATCTTTTTGGCGATCAGTAATGATCAATGCTATTCATCAGTAATGATCAATGCTATTCTTCAGCTTTGGACTTAAATACTGTAGCTAATACTGTAAACTTTTAAATCCAGTCTCAAGACATATTTATTTCAAACCTAAGATTTTCCTCTCCTGCTTCATCTCATAGCTTTTCCCTACCTTCAACAGCCGAGATTCTATCACCCTGTCAGGGTGTGTGACCTGTGTGTGTGTGTGTGTGTGTGTGTGTGTGTGTGTGTGTGTGTGTGTGTGTGTGTGTGTGGTGCGTGCGTGTGTGTGTGTGTGCGCGCGTGTGCGTGCACATTTGGACTTGTTAGAACTATTGATTGTTACTGGCTGCATGACTGTGTAAGAATGAGTTGAGTGCAAGCGCTTTGATTTGTCTCTGCAGGGTAAACCAATCTATAAATTCCATTTATAATTATTATTATGCAAGGTATAGCGATCTATAAATTCCATTTATTATTATTAATCATGTCACTGGATTTTCAAATTCAGATTTTGTTGTAATGTCTTGTTGAATCTACTGAAGTTTGACTGATTTCTTTGGCAACAGCCTTAGAACTGAAAAACGGTTTGTAAAGTACCTATTCCCCACACATTATCTACAAACGTGCATTTTTAAAAATTTTAAAAAACCCACCCCAAACAACCTTCTCCCTTCGGTTGGAAATCAACTGATAAAAACCTTTGAAGATGGTAAGTTAAGCTTGGATTCAGGAGGGAAAAAAGGAGAAAAAAATAAAAATGGATCAGCATTTAAGATTAAAAAGAAAAAAAATCATACACTCTCCCACCCCACCTCTTTTCTATTTAATATTGCACAGTGTTGATTCTAGGATTTCATAAAAAGGGGCCCAAGGGCACCCTAAAATGAAAAAAAGGGGGCAATACCCCCCCCCCCCCCCCGAAAAAGGGGACAAGAAGTATAATTTGCTTATAGTACCCTCTGTACTCCTAGTTTCTATTTTTCAAGGAAGAGAAACAAAACAAACAGGCAGATATGTAGGCAGAAAGGATTAAAATAATATCCACCTTAAGTGTAGCAATTAATCTGTAGTTTACTTATGCACTCATGACACAGGAGAGAGAGAGAGAGAGAGAGAGAGAGAGAGAGAGAGAGAGAGAGAGAGGGGGAGAGGGGAAAGATAGGAGGAGAGCGAGAGCAAGCTCATAGTCAGATTTGTATTTCCAGAGTTGGAGAAATAGATCTAGATCTAAATGAGAAGAGAGGTGAAACTAGATATAGATCTACATCTAGTTGAGAGAAAGCCAATACCAAAGTCTTGGTTCCTCCCTCCCAATTGTACACTGAGAGAGAGAGAGAGATGAAAATTGTATTTCCACATTCAGTAAGGTAGATCTAGATCTAGTTGAGAGGGAGCCAATACCAAAGTCTTGGTTCCTCCCTCCCTCCCAATTGTACACTGAGAGAGAGAGAGAGAGAGAGAGAGAGAGAGAGAGAGAGAGAGAGAGAGAGAGAGAGAGAGTTGTACACTGAGTGAGCAAGAGCAAAAGAGAGAGAGAGAGAGAGAGAGAGAGAGAGAGAGAGAGAGAGAGAGAGAGAGAGAGAGATGAAAATTGTATTTCCACATTCAGTAAGGTAGATCTAGATCTAGTTGAGAGGAAGCCAATACCAAAGTCTTGGTTCCTCCCTCCCTCCCAATTGTACACTGAGAGAGAGAGAGAGAGAGAGAGAGAGCTCAACGATTTATTCACAAAAAGGCCATTGGCCCATACATGAAGGGGGTTGCTGAACTGCTTAGTATTTTGGTGGGGGTAAAAGCAATAGTAACAACAAAATGTTACTGTATAACAAAAAGCTACAAAAATATGACTAAGGATAACAATATCTCTCTTATTCTGAAAGCTTTACACAATTTATATAAAGTGAGGCTGTGCACAACCTCAGGATGACTTGATGCCAGGAGTAAACAGTCTAAATAAATTAGGCTGTCTACTATATTTAACAGGGATGTAATTCTGCCTAACATCCTCTAATATTGGACAGCACAACACAAAATGTACTTCATCCTCCGGTGCTTGCTTACATAATGGGCATAGCAGCCTGAGGTCATCAATATCATGTTCTCTGTATCTGAATTTATGAACATTTATATCTGATACATCAAGTCTAAACTTAGACATAATTCTTTTCAAATGTATATATATCCATATCAAGTTTTAGATAAGGTTTGACATCATGCGAACTTATAAATTGCCTGTACATTTGAAATCTTTCACTGCTTTGTATATGATCACTCCATTGCTGCCATTGGCAGTCAATCATCTTTGCCTGAAAGCTTACTAAACTCTCTACAATTTCTGACTCCTTGATTGAGCTAAATAAATCCAAACCCGAGTTCACACAAACATGTACGTATTTGTGTAGCCCAGTTGTTTTTGAGAGAGAGAGATGTGTAGCCCAGTTGTTTTTGAGAGAGAGAGAGAGAGAGAGAGAGAGAGAGAGAGAGAGAGAGAGAGAGAGAGAGAGAGAGAGAGAGAGAGAGAGAGGTGTCAAATCTGTATTTCCACATTCACATAGATCTAGATGAGAGGTTAAAGTCAATATCAAAGTCTTGCTTCCCCTCCCCCCAGATCATACATTGAGAGAGACATGGACCTACTGCATGCCATGATCACTGCTTGTAAGCCAGGGCTACTTGACTAGCCAGATCAACCAGCTGTTTGCTATCTCCTCAACGATCTCTGTCCCCATCCAGTTAGCCTACTTGTTGAAGTACACAGCCTCTTGGAAGATGACGTAAACAGAGTAGGGCGAGCCAGTTTATTAGGATGATCACTAGGCTAATTCAGAAAATCTTGCTGGTGTATCAATGTAATGAGTGCAGCAGGAACTGTGGTACAGTAGAATTGACAAGGATGAACTACAGTTTCTGAGATTGGTCAAAAGTGAGGCCCTTAGCCAATCTGAAGCACCAACTGGAAAACTTAGGTGGAAGAAGCCCTAGCCCTTTATTTTTAGAGATTATACAAACAGCAGTTGCAACGGCGCACTGTTTGTTCAAAAACGCGCTGTCCAGTATTTTTTTGGCATCCAATAGGGCGCACTGCCCGCATCATTTTGCAGCAGTTTTGACAAAAATGTGGGAATCCCTCAAGGGTGCACCCTAGAATCAACATTATTGTACTTATCTTTGTAAACAAAAAAGGCATATTTCAATTATTTGTTTTTTTCAAAAGAATATTTTCCCAACAAATTGTAAATAAACTGATACGGTAGCTGGTAGCTTTTAAGAATTTTTTTAAGAAAAGGGAATATAGTGGGAGATAGGTTTTGGAGGGGGGCTTATCTACATCACTACTGACCTCAACCGCCAAATAAAGGCTAATCTAAAAGTCATCACACACACAGTCAAACACACACAATGAACGATCAAAAAAGAGAACAAACTACAGATGACAAAATCAAGAAGACACTGAGGAAAAAAGAAAAAAACGACATACCTTCCCCTCTTTGAGATGGATGGTTGACAGGTCGATTGTTATCACTATCAAGTCTTGACCGTCTTCTTGCAGGTTCCCCTGCCGAAGAACTGTAAGGATGAACACTGTTTCTTTTAAGGTCCGGGTGGGATGTGTATCCTGTGTGACTGGGGTGGGCCACCTGTCCACTATGATTATGGGAGTAACAGGTCTCTGTAGAAGAAGAATTACTCCTTGAGACAGCGTTTGCTCGTTGGTTGGTAGATCCCATGGCATTGGATGAGTTAGGCACATCCACAGGTTGTGATTTGGGTCTATCAGTAGTTCTCTGTAAATGTTTCTCTGGAGTACCAGAGTTAGAGCTGTCCATGTAGGAAGGCCTGTTTCTACCGTCGTAACGTTCACTGGTACTGGAATGTCTTGTTCGTTCGTCTGCAAAAAAAAGCACAAACAATTTGTGAATTCCATTACATGTCCAGAAACTTGCATCTGAGATACAACTAGTGAAATTTACCAAACACTCCTGGTGGATTTAAAATACTAGAGTTTGGGGATGCACTTTGCAGTAGTTATTTTTCTTCTAGGGGTTTTGTCTGTGTGTACAGTGCTGAGTCTAGGATTTCAATAGAAAGGGGACAGAAGGCCCCTACAATGAAAAAAGGGGGACACTCCCCCCCAAAAAAAAACAACAACAACAACAACCACCAACAACACACCCTTCACACCTGTACAAAGGAGAAAGGGAATTTTCTGTTATATATTTTTATGTCCTATGTGTGCAATCATACACCCCTGTAATCTTTTTTCATATTGTTCAGTCAAACCCACTAACAGTAATGACTGTGATAAATAAATCTTGGCAAATATCATAAATACTATTGTCCTTTCCTAGTTGTGGCTCAATTACAACCACAACCACCACCCAACCCTTGTAGATACACACTTATGCACCCCCTATCCTGTGTGTGTATGTGTGTGTGCATGCGTGTGTGTGTGCATGCGAGTATGACTGTGCTGCAAGGAGAGGAGGGGGGGTTCAGTCAGTTATTCACAAGGAAATTCTGATTTGAACATGATAAAAAAAGGGGATGGGTGAAAGGGAAGAGCAAGAGTTATATTCAAAATAAAGTTAATATTCCTAGGATAAATATATATATATATTTTTTTTTAAAGGAAGTCTGTGTGAGTGGGGGATTGTCTCTAAAGTGAGGGAGATATTCTTTCTGGGTTTTTTTTTAAATAGTAAACTTATTCTAAGATTAAAAAGTACTGACATTAAGATTATAATGTGGGTGGGTACAGATCTTATCTGTTTACTATGATCAATGAAGGCAAAATAGAGCAAATGTAATCCTATACTCCAGCCCCTTCTCCAGTGGCCCCCCCCCCCCCCCACCACTGCAAAGGCACTGGCCAACCTCCCTGGCTCCACTACATTATAATTATTCTGTGTCCTTAGATACGTTGTGCTGACCATCAACAGCCAAAGTCAACTAGTTGGCTAATACAGTGGTCAAGTTTAATGGAAAAAAAAAAAGGGACACTATTGTTTGTTTACTTATGCGAGTTCTCAATTTCTGACATCATTGCCATTTTTGTTTTCTGATCTTCACACAATCAGCTGCCTTTGTGCATCAGTAGCTTGCTATATCAGAAATCCCCACTGGGACACAAATCAAAATGAAAATGATGAATAAGGTACTGAAGCCAAAGATATGTTACATCTAATCAGCCAGTGCATAACATGAAGCACTCATTCTTGACAAGGTGACGAAGAGAAAATCTTTTGTACCTGCCAGATTTAAACTCTGCCCCTTGCGTGTTGCATATTGTTTTCTAAATAACATTGCTTGACTATTACACTGCTTGCCATCTTGTTTTCTAAGTGAAGTGCGACAGTGGTAAAAGGGAAACAATGATTGGTCAGATCTGAAGAATTCAGTCGATCAGAAATACCAACAGAATAGGGCTCTTGGTTTTACTTTTATACTGATTATATATACATGCAGCAGCCACATGGCACACCTGTTGTTCAGCTATGTGGCTTTTCTTTCTTTTTTTTTTGGAAAGAGGGGAGAGGAGGGGGTGCTCTGTACAAAATTTTCTGTGTCCAGAAGGCTAAATATGTGTGATTCCTGCAATGGTGCAGCCTAGAATTAACAATATGTATGTAACATTTTCCTCACACATTGTAATACTGCTGTGACAACGTAACCCTAACTTCCAGCACAACATGATTAAACCAGGCTTAATTTTAATTGAAAATGATAAACAAAAAGAAAAAAAAAGAGGCCAGATTCTGGCAGTAACATGAACTACGCTTCCATTTCCCATGTCCAAAGTGGCCATGAAGACATTGAAGTGAAGTTAACTCGAATAGCTGAGCCAAAGTAAAGATGTGATCAGTGGTTTGGTAAAGCCAATCAAAAGCTTTTTTTTTTCTGAATAGATAAATGCAAAAACAAAACCACTCGCATTGACAGCTGGATGGTTAATCCTCAGCAACAGAAATCATACATTACTATAACTGCATGATCTATTTTGCAAGCATTTTTGTTGTTGTTATTTCTCACTTCTGGCTTGTTTATTATACTTACCACGTGTTGCGGATGCAGTTGAGGTACTAGGTTTGACAATGCCACGGTTATCTCTTCCTCTGTCAGGAGCTCTGGCACTGAAATGACAAATAAAAGTTTTGGTGTTTTTTTTCTTTTTCTTTTTACTAGAGCACGATCAGGTAAATAACTGAACCCCACCTGTCATATCACCTTACAGGTGTTGAACATAGCAGCTGCAACAAAAAAGTGGAATGAGATTTTACAATTAACATTATTAAAAAAAATTCCATACATTATGACTTTCAGCTATATTTTTCCACAGACTCGAACACTGTTCTTGACAATTACTTCAGAATCTGCAAACAAAATTTACTGATATCTGTCCTGAGCATGGTCAGCAAAAATCAAGGCAATGTCACTGGTCACTGGCTTTGTATAAATCTGCTTGTATATTTTGCACATTATCCAAGTAACAAATCTGCTTGTATAATTTGCACATTATCCAAGTAACAACAAAAATATTATCAAAGAGTGAAACAATAACTGCATGTCGAACTGATGCAAAAAGCTTCCAACTGGAAAATGATATTCACATGAATGTTCAGTGGCAAACCTGTGCACAATTGCCATTTTAAAATTTGATCATTTGCATAGAAAAAGTACTTTCCTGAAAGCTGAAAACAATAATGCTAAGAAATTGTACTCCTCTAAAGCTAAAAAATGTACCAAAAACCACCTTAAAAGATCCAACAAAACTCATCTACAGCCATCGCAGTTTTCTGCTCAGTCTTGCAAAATTAAACTGAAAACATTACAACTTTTATGCAACATACAACTGAAAACAAGACACACCTATCATTCCATTCCCTTGGCTTCTCCCATTGAGACACTTCTGATTTACAGTTGAAGTAGTAGCGTTTACCAGAGCTGCTGATATGCTCTGACCAGTCACCACACACCCGCACGGCAGATTTCTGCACCTGTAACAGTTATTAAAACACTCCTAGAGCATACTCCAAAAGAAAGAAAAAGGGCATGAACACAGCCTAGTAAACTTAAAAAAACAACAAAAACATAAAAAATCTATCAAACTTACAAAAATGCCAATCAAAATCAACTTTAACAAGTCTGGAAAATAAACATCACATCAATACTCCTCATCCCTCTGGTTTTGATAGATAAAAAGCTGATGATCTGTGTTATTAATATTTCAGTCATCTAGTCACCCCCACCCCCCTTTGATATAGACTGTACCTCACAGCTTTTAGGAGGTTTATAATTTAAAAGATGCACCACCCAAACTGACAGCCCCCCAATCCGATTTTGACTATACACTGATCATCGATTCATGGTAGCATTTATTGGCACATGGGCACGAGTTAAACCTGAAGAAAAAATAATTAACAGTCTTAAAATAATTATGCTAAAGAAAACCATTTCACCATTGGCCAAATTTTATAACATTCTTGAGATGTGTTTCCTGTGACAGCTGGGCATTTATATAAAGTTTGTGTATAATTTATAAAAGAAGAAAGGCTTCTCTGTCTTTTAGGTGGTAGCTTTGGGCCTTTGCATAGGTGCTGGAGTATTGGAAAGGGAGATGGGGCTGCACTAGTAGCAATGCACACTCACTGGAGAGAGCAGACCAAATTTTATGCAAAGCAATATGCCATGACTGAAATACCACACCAATGTGAGGCCATATTCGGTTTAATACAACGTGCCTGGTCTTCTCCTGTACTTGCAACTTTGCAGGCGATCTGCCCCCCTGGACTCAGCCGACTCATTCTGACTTTAGGGCAGCTCATTATAAGATTCATGTAAGGAGTGCTAGAAGGTATATGTCAGCTTTTTTTGAAAAATGGCAGGAAAATTGGGAAGGCAGAAACAAAGAGAGGGATAGAAAAGGGGACATTTCCAGCATAGAATTTCTTGGCTAGAATGCTACTTATACTGAAAGAGCCCCTGGCATCCCCACAGAAGAATATCGATGTATGAAAGGGTGTTCTTGCACATCTTAACACAAATATGCCTTCTATAAGAACCAAGCACAAACACTATGTTAAGTTTGAACCTGTGTCAGGAGGATGACATCCCCCCCACAAAATGAATTAAAAAAAATCCCCCCCCCAAAAAATCAGCCTCCCCCTCCCTCAAACAATAGGACATACATAGTGACAATAACCAACCAAATATTAAAAGTGCCAATAACTAACCAAATATCAAAAGTGCCAATAAAAACCCCAAAACATCACCCCAAATAAAAATGCCCCCTCCCCCAAATAAAAGCTAAACACATGCACACATTTTTGAGTCATGAATCTTACTTCTGCTCGGTGATCTTTTCCATCCCTATGGTCTGCTGGTCTCTTGGTGGCTGAGGCGGACATTCTGTCCTGTCCGTAGTTACTATGATTGCCCCCTTCTTGATGGTTGCCTTCTGACCGCTGGTCACGCTGATCCCTGTGTGAACTGGGGGCATTCTGACCAATGCTTCCTGTTGCAAGGTACTGGTTGACTTTCTTCTCTGCCAAACTGAGTGACCCTGTCAAAAGACAACAACAGCACTCTCATTACTTTTGCAGGTGGCTGATAAGGATAGTTTCAACAACCTCCTTTTCAAAACTAAAAAAAGCTTTACCTGCTAAGGGCCAGAAAAAAGGGTTAATTACACTAGTGTAGTCCATTGTCACACTGTCTTCTTCCTCGACAGCCCAGGCCATGTTAAAAAGGGCAGTTTTTCATACAGTAACAAGGTTTCTCACCTAAAATAAATCTGCGTGCATGATAGCAGACATATCACCCCCCCCACCCCAAAAGGTGTTAAAACTGACTGCCCTATTCTGACACAGACTGAATGCCGTTAAACCAGCAACAGTACTGAAAAATATTTGGCGCTGAAAAGACTTCTTCAGTCAAAAACTTGGCTGCGAAAGAGTTAACAAGTTCATTTTAGTTGTGGCTTGTGAACTTCCATTCCTTAACCCCCTCAAATTGGAATGTGTGTGGTGGTTTGGCCAGTGATGTTCCTGGTTAGGTGATTTCTGCCAATGTTAATTAACCCTTTGCTGGGCATAGCGTCCCAAAACGTCCGAACCTATCCTTGGGCACAACGGCCAAAAACGGCCGGCGTCGTGACCGTCACTTCAGTGCGTTCATACATTCGAAATTCCCGCCAATCTCGCTTCAAATATCGTGAAATTAGAAGCAACGAGACTGCCCACGTGACTTCCGCATGTACATTGCAAATGGCGGCGGTTGGAATGTGTTTGTGGCAAGTTTTGGAGGAAAAAAATCGCAATTTTTCCCAAGATGGACGCTATCTTCGAATCCGACATGTACGATCGTTTTTATGGCTTTCATGCCGAAAATATGACGCTGTGAGATGTGTATCCAGGCTCAAATATCGATGTAAGCGATCTGAGTAGTGTGTGCGCTTCTGACTTTGTTGATTGAAGTAAGAAAGACCAGCTTTGACAACAACGAAGTTCGAGACGTAAATCGATCGTCAAATCTAACTCGGCCGATGCGCGTTTTGAATTCTGCTCATAGAATTGGGGAAATTATTGCGGATTTCGAGTTTGGCAATGGTTCACAACTTGATATATTTTGTGAATTGATTGCTATTTGGGACTTTTGTTATGGTAGCGGCTCGAACTGTAAAGTTAACATGCATCGCGATCGTCGGCAAACAAAATGGCGACCGTCGGAATGTTTCATGTTTTCGTGCATCATTCATAAAAAAAACTAAAAACACAACAGTAGGTTGAAAACTTTTCTTCTGTAATTGTTTCTGAATGTTTTACTTTTTATTTTATCAAAATCCATGCATGCATTCCAAAGCTATTGCAACACTAACTGTGACACATACAAACCGATCAATGACCTTGTGTGTTTATGCATTATAATTCTTTTAAAAAAAAATAACAACAACACACAATAACAAATAGCAGTTTCTTTATTCATTTCTGCATTTTGCTGTTTTTATTTCATTACAATCCATTAAGCCATTGTGGAGTTATTGCATGTTAAATACACCCACCCACTCAGAGGCCATCCACCTCCATTTTGCTTGCCCAGCAGGAAGTGAACAAATGATTTTGCTGTGCCCAGCAAAGGGTTAATCAGTGTGGTGTGATTCACATCACGGCATCGAGCTATTCTTTTTAAACAGTTTTTAAAAAATGCACAAAGCATGTTTTATGTTTGTAGTATGTTTAGTACTGTTGTATTTTCATACATAATACATGCAAATACCACTCACACAAATATGTTTTATGTTGTTTACAAGAGATTACATCATAATAGTGGACAAATTATACAAATAACTGACATTAGAATTGACATGCAAAAAAAGTAATGCCACATATGTAACAATTATTTACCAACATTATCCTAAAACTTCAAGCAGGGCTGTTCTATCATATGAGAGATATTACATTCCAAACATAAATGATCTACCAAATTTCAGCTCATTCTGGCCAAATCCTTTTATGAACATGAAGTCAATAGTCAGTTCGCTACATGAGAAAGGTTAATTCAACCAAGCTGGACTGAACACCTCCTCACTGTCGTTATTAAAAAACCATGTGAAACCATCATGAAAATTAATTCAGGTGCAAAGTTGGCCACCGTGGGTTATTTTTAGCATGAGAGATGGATGATCACAAAAGATAACAAAACAAAACCAATCAAAATTCACTATATTTGGGATGCAGAATGACCCTCAACCCTTTCTGCAGCCCTGCAATGTCCTTAATATTTATTGGGTGAGCTTTGAAAGCCAAAGCGAGCCATCAATCTCATCACCTAGGCCTCCCAGATTATGTCCAAATTTGCCATGCGCCTAGCAAGGTCATCCCAGAACATTCCAAGAACTGCACTAGTACTAGGGTTAATGCGAATGTACGTAGGGCTTTTCCAGTCCTGGGTGTAAATCTTGGAACCAAGACACTAATCAGCAAGAAATTAAGATTCTCTTACCTCGTTTTTCTTTACCCCTTTCCAGATAAGGGCCTTTGTTGTGATATCGGGGACTCTGGCTTCTGCCAGGGCTGTCACCTCGGGCACTATGTCCGTGGTTTCCTTCAGATGGTGATCCTTCACCACACATTCCACTGTAGTTCTGCGGTGGCTGCATGCTCGGGTGGCGGTCCAACCACTAGAACAACGACAAGTGTCAATGGCCAACTTAACATATAATTTGAAGTTGTCACAAGGGCACTTTATGCATAACACAGGATATTTTGTTCATATTGGTATGATGCGTAAAGAAAATATTACAAAATTAGATTACAAAAAAAAAAAAAGACAGTTAGAAGACCTTGAACATGTGGTAAGGGTACACCTGCAACAGTGCAAGGAACTTGTACAATTCAATTAATCTAGAGTACTGAAAAGTTCTTAATGGTTTCAAGATTTCATTGTTCTTAGGACCTTATTTCAGGTTTTCCAGCAATTTTTGGAAATACCTCCGTGAAAAAAAAGGAGTCCCTCTTCCTTTCTGGTTTCGTGTCTTTTATGACCCCTAAAACCCCCACAAGAACCCCCCAAAACAAAACAACCCCAAAATAAACAAAATATAGAATAAATATCCCAGTAAAACCCAAAACAAGAAACAAAACAAATACAAAAAAGCTTGCATCACAGAACTATGTGAAACCTGAACTTTATCAATCTAACATTTTCCTTATTTCTTTCTCCGAATCCCTTGTCTGAATTTTTTGTTAGTGGCTCGTTACTAAGTGGAAACCGGAATGCTGCTTGTGCAAAATTTCTCGATTATGCCATTGAGCTTTTATACCCAGTAGTCTATCATAAACCTATTTACGCTATTGTCTAACTGGATAGACTACCAAAGAAGACCCCAAGAAAGACGGCAAAGGAAATAACAAAGCCCGACAAACATTAGACTGTAGAGAGTTCAGCACCATGTTCTAGTATCATGAAAACAGCACCTTATCGTTACATATTTTATGTTTTGTAAGAAAAGTAAAATAAATTGATAAAAAAAGTGTGAGGTATTATCTTACCTGCCCACCCCTCTCACTTTCTCAAGGAAAAGATGACAGGGATTGAAAAGGGGAGTGGGGGTGGGTGGGCTGTAGGGAAAGGGGCAGGTGAGAAATAACACCATCATCTGTTCACAATCTGGGAAAGGAGTACGTGTGAGCATAACTATGATACTTGATAGTCATCTACCACTATCAGAAGCAGCATGAAAATCATGCAAAAACAAAATGAAGGGAAACCTCAACAACAGAGGACTATATTCCTTTCCAAAATGACAGAGTGGCAAATTAAATCCACCACTCCTAAAACATCAATATTACATTAATATTGGTATTTGAAAATGTTACTTAATTTACAAAGATTGTACAATACTCACAAAGTCTACATTCTACTGCATTTTCCAGACTAAAGGCAACTGCAATATTTGTGCTGCTTATCCCTTGATAGCTGAATACAAACTTTTGTGTTTTGAGTGAATATTTGTAATTTGCATTTGATAAGTGCACATCAGTAAGTTAGAAACATTCCAGTATTTGAATAATAATGATTGGTGCTTTTAAGTCGTGCCAGAGTAAGGAAAAAGCTTGAAAACAGGCTATCACTGTTCCAGGCAGCTGGTTATCAGGTTCAGTCAGAAGCTTGAGTTAAAGAAACCCATAAAAGCATTATCAGATCTGGTAGCAATAGGGAATGTATTTTTGTGATCAAATATGCATGTTAACATTATACAAAAGACTCATTACACACAGAAACAAAACTGATCTGTACAGAGAGATGGAAGACAGAGATACAATTATTGTCAGTGTATGTGTGCACAAACACTCATGTGCAGGTTTTGTGAGCTCTGCTACAAAGTGACATATTTCCAATATTTTTTTATATCAAGAAAGAAAATCACATGTCACTGCCATCATGTCATTTGTAAAAATGATAGTTACTGTTCTTATATCCCTCCCTCTAAAAAAAACCCACCCAACCAAGCCAACTGGTGTCTATAACTGTATCAGAGACTAGCAGAGAAATTATGGTATTCAGTGACTGTTTAACAATTTAACACTTCACGCTTAGATCTAAGTGGAATATCGTCTTACTGATGCAAAAATGGTCACAGCTGATAAATATACCACAAATACAACTTCATAAGTACAATTTTGGGATCATTTCAGTTTGTCAGTATGTTTTGTGAAAATATTGTCAAATTCTGAACGTCCTTCTTTTACTTTTCAATATGTCTTGGAGTTGGATACTTCATTACTTGATTTCTATGCTTTAAAAAAAAAAGTACCGACCATTAATTAAAAAATGTTTGATTTCTTCTTTGATAAAACACTTAAAATAAATAACAAATATGTAGCTGACATATGCATAAAGGGAAAACAAACAGTAGTTAGACAAAGGAAAAGATTCGAGTTCAACAAGCCTAAATGAATACATTTCATTCTTAACTTTGACCACACTGAATATTCCTTTCCCCCTCCTCTACTCTGTTAATCGACTTAACATTTTCATCTGTATCTGATTTTCTAGTTTGTGTGATAGATCTATGCAGATCTTTATATCAATGAAAATAATAACCAAAAAAAAAAAGGCATAAAAATTACATTTGAAAAATAGATAGAGCCTATCTAAGATTCTCATTGGTGTTATTCAACTTACTGTAAAATTAAAAAACCAAAACACCTTAATTTAAAAAGGAGGGGAAGGGAGCATGGGGGCAAGTCTCTGGAAAAAACCCATAATTTTTAAAAAAAGGGGAATTTCCCTCTATGCATCATGTTAGTGTAGTCTGCAAGCATGAAAAGAATAAATATGATCACTCAACCAACACCCTCAATTTAAAAAAACAACAATAAACAAAAGGGGAAATTTCACTCTATATATCATGTTAGTGTAGTCTGCAAGCATGAAAAAAACCAAAACACTATCACTCCACAGACTCTCACCCATAATTTCAGATCCCCCCCCCAATATAAAATATACAGGTTCCCCCCCAATAAACTGATAAGACAGAAAAGTAAGAGCTCTGCAATCAGAACACTGCCGCTTATTTTAACCAAAAAAGCTAAAAGAAAAGGTCATTCAGGAAGAAGTATTGTGAACTGTTCAACATATCACTCCAGAAGAAAACTTGCAAACTGGAAACAATTTGAACAGAATTTTGTGCTTATAAAATTCATCTCTTAAAAATTGGATAGATTCATACTTTCAGATGCTATTGGTTTGATTACAACTAATATATGCAACCTGAAAACCCTTGGAACTGTGTAATTGGTTAGAATGGAGTATTTGTGCATTACTGCAACCACATGAGAAAAGTTATTATTTCAAAGAAAAAGCTTCCTCCACCTCCCTTTTTGGTTTTGGTTTGTAAAATCACCTAATTCTACACAAACTTTTTAACAGTTTGCTCAGTGGATCAAATCTGAGCATATTCTGGCACTTGATTTCTTCCAAACTATCAAGTACCTTCTTTGGCAAGTACTTATTTTTCTAATATATTTCTCTTAGCAAATGGCATTTCATATGATCTCTGTCAAATTGGCCATATCAGCAATTCATTAGAGATCCACCTTGAACAAAAGCTGTTGACCCCCCTCTTTCCGACCCAGCTTCATAGCTCTCACTGCTAGAGAACACCAAAGCACTGCTGTTACCTGAAAAAAAAAAAAATCCTTAACCAGTTCATTTAAAGAGTTAAACAACTGTCCTACCACTTTGTAGACACCCTACAAGAGTGATCATTATTCACACAGGAAAACGTAGCAGCTAATCAGTTTAAAAATTTTTTTTTTTATAAGCCAAGTTTACAACAGAATTGTTCCTGAAAAATTCTCCATGGGAGGTCTAAATAAGCACAAATCTGTTTTGTTGAAAGCTTACGTCAAAAGCTTAAGCAGTGTCTTGAGCACTTTAACTCAGTAGACAGGTCAGTGTAGTACACTGATGCCTGGTGTATTGTATATTGGTTCCAAGGGATGACATGTCACTAGTAAATCTTGTTTATGAGAAATGTAATTTATTTTATTCAACATTAGTTTCCGTTTACCAACAAATATTTTCTTTTCCAGGTTTTTTTTGGGGAGCTGATTTTTTGTTTGGTACATAAATTTTAGCTCCATATGGATAATATAAAGATTTGCAGTTTAGCACTGACTGAGCAGCATTGCTCATCTTTATAGCATATATCATTTTTGTTTTGCCCACAACTTTCTTTACACAGTAACTATGACAACATAATGATTCAACCATTTGCTTATCAAGCATAAGCACAATTCACTCCCAAGTAAACAGTGGGGATTTTATGTCATTCTGCAATACAAGTGAAAACAGAGTACTCATACTTGCCTTTATTGTAGGCAGAAAAACAAGAAATTATGTACCATACCCATTATGCAATTCTTAACTTGGTTGAAGCTCTGAACATGCACACCCCCCCCCCCCCCCTCCCCAACTCAGACATTGGGAGCATTTGATGTAATTTACACTTTACTGTTATTGTAACACCAACACAAACCACAGTGATGTGTTCTGAGAATCAGTTTGTGGCACACATGTTTATAAGTAACTTGTCATTTAAGTTTCTACAACATTTTTTCCAGAGTAAATTTACGACCAAAGACATCCCTTTATTATCTAGTGATGCAATATGTTGTTTTTCTTCCAGTTGCAAAGTGCCACAAGCATAAATTATGTAAGGGATGAGCAGCTGTGATAAATACAATGACATTAATATCTAAACTACTGAGCACTGGTTATAAACCTGATGCTTTTCACTGATGTTAATTACTGGGTACAATAACTAGTTTTGTTCTTTTTTGGGAGTGATTTGTTTCCAGTTTGCTGTTCTTTCAAAATTTCAATCCACTTTGGTACTGATTGCAGACTCCAATGTTGAAAGGTGCAACGTTCAAAAGTACCTGGTGCAGATGGGCGTCTTTTCTCTCATTATACCTGCAAGCAAAAGAAAAGAACGATCAGATACATAAACAGAACAACAAATGGAACAATTTCTGCTATCTTATTTTCGACTTTATTTTTGACAACAAAAATGGCGGCTGCCTGATCATTAAAGCGAAGGATGCGATCTGACAATTATCCATTACCCATCATTAACTCTTGGTTGTTTCCGTGCATGCATCACCATTAATGCTATAGAAAATTAGCAAAATGCAATGCACGGGACGGTGTTGTGCTGGGGTCTATGCCACTTCTGCTACTCTCTATACAATCGCTGCCGACATAGTTGACGCCATATTACATACGGGCATTTCTGCATTTTGGCAATAGAAAGCAAATTTTAGGAAGTATTTTCTCTTTACACTACTTACATGACTTAATTAACATGATAAAAGTAGTTTTTTCTAACAAAATATAAAAATTATAATTACTTTTTGCTTTTAAGGTCAAGGGTCAAAGTTCACTAACCAAAATGGCAGCGAGTCCAATCGCGTAGTCTGCTGTGATTATCCAGTAGGGCTTTCATGTTCAGTTGTTTACTTGGCACTCGATTCTAAAATTATCAGATTACAATGGATTAAGATTGCATGACTACAATGTTTCAAGTTTGTGACGTTACCCAGTCACTGATGTTGCGGCAGCGTCATGATTAAGTTCAAAATAGTACTTTGCTTCCGACCGTGGTCGGTATATCATGGATGAAGAGAGAATGAATGAGTGAATGATCTTATAACACACACACACACACACACACACACACAGAGCCTATAAAATTTCGTATCCATGGGATGAACGTTGACACTTTCGTTCTTTGCAAAGTAAGGGTTGGTAGGACCCACGACGGAAGGTAAGGGTTGGAAGGAGTTGGGTTCTAAACCATACCATGTACGAAAATATGAAACGCTGGGCCTGTGAAAGGAAGTGAAGAAGGAATTGGGGAGTTCAAAAGGAACATTAGTCCATTTACTTAGTCAATAATCAGCCAAAAAAATTGAAGAAAGCTGAGCAGAAACAATGAGCATCAAGTTGAGTTTAAAAGAATGCATAAAATTTCAAGTCACTCAGACAGAATGTTGATGGAAAAAGAAAAGTTATAAATTATTTCAAATACGAACAGTAGATTCCCATCACACCCTTTCAGTACAAAGAAAGATCTCGACTAGCTTTGGAACAACAACCTCCCGTCCCACCAACACGAACAACAACAAACCCAAAACAAAAACGCAAAAGCAAACAAAATCCACACTAAAACAAGGCCCCCTACACCCATCGCCCTCTTTGGTACACCAGGTCTTGCATATGTCCTGCTCAAGAGGACACATTAAAAAAATAATAAGAAGCTTTTCTTTCATACTCTATTTTTTCAATAGCAGATTTGAGCAAGATTTTAAGATATACACCATTTAAATGATAACACCCAATCCCTCCTTTTCTGAAAAGGTTCAGGTCACTTGAATTGAGCTGTTTGGCGTTTAATTCTGTCATTCCCACCCCCCCACCCCCCTTCCCTCTAGTTTGGGCATCATTGAAGTTTGATGCTCTACTGAATTTGTCCATGTGAACATTCATACATTTGCTTCAAACGGCATCACTCAAACAACCGTTACGTTGCATTCGTCATCCATCGCATTCAATGTAGTAATCATACAGTTGAACTAAGGAGCCCAATAATGAAGGTCTTAGGTGGTTTATTTTCCTTTTATCTAAAAAAATACAAAAAAATACTGCAAGACATTGAAGCGAGGTAGAAATGATTTGTGCACACATACATACGCACGCACGCACGCACGCACGCACGCATGCATGCATGCATGTATGTGCACGCTCTAGTGTGAAAAATGAGGCTTTTGGTTTTTCTTTTACAGTTCTGCGTACGTACCTTCGATCATATTCCAGTGAAGAGCCCCTCGGTGTCACTGATGAGAACGACATGTGCAAATGAACATCTATAAAATGCATGAAAATTCCCCCCCCCCCCCCCAAAAAAAAAAAAACAAAACAAAAAAAACCCACCCGTAAGCACACACACCTACCTTTATCACTGTCCAGATATTTATGCTGAATGAATATTAATATTAAGACAGAACTTTGGTACAGAGTGGGGGGGGGGGGAAATACATAGAGAGAGAGAGAGAGAGAGAGAGAGAGAGAGAGAGAGAGAGAGAGAGAGAGAGAGAGAGAGAGAGAAGACGAACCGCCCCCCCCCCCCCCCCCCCAACAAACAAGCCCCAAAACACAAAAAACACAACACCAACCCCCTCCCACCCAAAGGAAAGTAACACCCCCCCGAAAAAAAAATCCCCAAACAAACCCAACCCCACCACCAACAACACCCCCCCCCAAAAAAAAAACAAACCCAACCCCAACAACAACACAAACACACAACAAAACCCCCAAAACAACCCAAATGACAATCAAAAACCGCCCCCCCCCCCCCCCAAGAAAAACAACAACAACCCCCCCCAAAACAACCAAACAGAAACAAATCCAAAAAACCCCAAACCAAACCAAACCAAACCAAACACACACACACACGCACACACACGCACACACTCCCCCCCCCCCCTCCCCCCATTCTTTAATCTCGAGGATAATGAACCAGCACCAATGTGGTTTTTTTTTGTCCAGCCCCCGGAGTGTGTGTGTGTGTGTGTGTGTGTGTGTGTGAGAGAGAGAGAGAGAGAGAGAGAGAGAGAGAGAGAGAGAGAGAGAGAGAGAGAGAGAGAGAGAAATGATTCAGGGAACAGAGGAAAGAGGCAGGGAAACATGGGGGAAAAAAAAGGAAAATATAGCAGAAAAAGGTGAGAGGAAAGCATTTTTTGGAGTAGAGTTGGAATCCAGAGAGGGAAATAAGTGGAAATGCGTTTGCAGTGATGGAGGGGGGGGGGGGGGGGGGGGGGGGGGGAGGGGGGGGTGGGGATGATAGAAGGGAAGGAGAAGGAAAATCGATATAGACCAGGGGATGGGGGGGGGGGGGGGGCTTTGGATATAGCACTAAGGGTGAGATGGGACAGGGAAAAGAAAATGAAAACGAAATCACGGGTAAAGGAAAACTGGATTGAGAACAGAGCGGAGACCAAAAAATGAAAGTAACGCAGCAGAAAAGGACAGATAATAGCAGACAAAGGTTTTTTTAAAAAAGAAAAACAAAACAACATAAACACACAAAAAAGAGTTGGGGGTGGGAGGAGTGGGATGGAGGTGGGGGGAGGTGAGGTGAGGGTGTGATTTCAGGGGGTTAGAGCTGTAAAAAGAATGTTTGCGTAAGGTACGCTTAAAAATAAAACAAAAACAACAACAAAGAAACCCACCGTTTATGATAAACTTACAATGCACACGAAAAAGAGTGAGAAAAAGAATGGGAACACACACACACACACACACACACACACACACACACCCGTCTGATATCACTTTTCGGTGAAAGGACGTTAAACTGGAGAAGCACACACTCCGTCTAATATCACCACTGATAAATACAAACATCACTGCTAGGTAGTAAACAGACATAAAATCGAAGACAACACACACACATACACACAACAGTGTTGAAAGTCAGTGAAGGCAGAACAGGTATTACCGTAAAGAAAAGTAAGGTGCTAGAAGGAAGGGAGGTAAAATAAAGGGAAAGAAGCCTGAGAAAACTGGAGAGACTGTATCATGATGAATAAATCAGAGAGAGAGAGAGAGAGAGAGAGTCAAACTAAATAAAAAAATCAGTTTGTTGTTTTTACGAGGGTAATGAATTTATAAGCTTGCACTCAAGTTGTTGGGTTTTTATTGTTGTTGTTGTTGTTGCTTTTTGTCTGTAAGTTTTTGTTTTGTAAATTAATCAGTACCCGCCCTTATTAGAGATTACATCACACACATAAACACACACACGCGCGCGCGCGCGCGCGCGCACTCACACACACACACATGCATGCACGCACGCTCATACACACACACTCGCGCGCACGCACACACATCTCTCTCTCTCTCTCTCTCTCTCTCTCTCACGTCTTTTAGTTAACAGAATAAACTATTTAGATTGATTCTGAGGATAGGCCCCAGCATTGGGAATAAATTCTTTGTTTTGTACAATCAGTATCCTCATTTATCAGAGATTACATCACACACACATATACACACAGAGAGGTCGTTTAGCTAACAGAACAATTTGGATTGATTCTGAGGATACACCACCCCAACACTGGGAATGAACAGTATGATATTTGTGTGGGTGGTGTGGGGGGAGGGGGGGGGGGGGGGGGAGAAAGAAAGAGTTATGTTCTTACAGGGAATCTGAATATCTTTTGAAAAATATGGGGACTGAGCCTCATCTTTACAGTGTCACAGCAGCAAGAAAGCTGAAAATGCAACAGATTTGTTGCCCTTTGATCATGAGAGGAAAAAAGTACAACGGTTGCAAACAGGGTGACTAGAAGGAATAGATACAATGTGTGCTTTAGGTTTTAGAACCCCGAAGCATCACACAAAATAGTATACAAATACATAGTATATGATGTATGCAGATCTGTATGATTTTTCGATAGGTCTAAGGTTCGAAGTACACATTGTGTTTATTCTTTGTAACAGTTTTATTTACAACAAATTGTGTATATTTTTTTGGTTTCAAACGAATTATGCACTCATAGAAAATATTTAATCCCCTTGATAATGGAAAAAAGTATGATTTCTCTTATTGGGGTTAAGACTTCAATGAATTGATAGTAAATTGTGATCGTAATTCATGACTACTGGTTATGAATTATTTATTTATTCTGTTGTAACTAGTTATAGATGGTGACTATAGAAGAGCTTACAAGGAATAGAGATAAACATAAGAGGTTTTTCTTTTGTTGTTGTGTTGCTTTCTATAATTATTGTATAAGTAATGCCTCTTTGTGTTTTGTTATTTTACGAGGTGACAGCCCCAATGTGGCCTCTGTGATATGCGGGGCTATCAACAATAAGAATGGATTGGAGTGAACAGTATTTTGTTCACAGTTGGAATCATGTACCTTCTGATTAGAAGGCCTTGAGCCAGTCGGGCTTTTTGTTACATTGAATTGAACTACTCCATCATTCCCCAATGGTTTGCTTTTACATGTGTTATTCGAATTAAAGTGCAGTACAGCCTGCTGATGTTTTGCTGGGTTGAAAACGTTTAACTGACGCTGAAAGCAAGAAAATGTGGGTCCTATATTCTGAACTTAAAAAGTAGACATCAATTGCAAGCTGTTGACCCGACCCCCCCCCCCCCCCCCCCCCCCACCTCCCTTGTGTCTCTTTCACACACACACACACACGCGCACGCGCGCGCGCGCACGCGCTAATCCTGGACACAAGAGAGAGTCTGTATCGATCGATCATGGCAGCCAGCCATGTATTAGTCTAGCAGTGTGACAGAGATAGAGGGCTCACTGGTCTTGCCGGAGAAGATGTATGGGAGATTAACTATGTATAAAGGTCTGCACTATTGTAGTTACCGTAAACAGAGTTATTTTGGAAATGGCACAAGGGAATTGGTATTGTTCACCAAACAGAAATAATTTTCTTGGGCTAGAATTACATTTTGGCTCCTGTTTTTATTTGGCCACATGCGTAAGATCCATTGTGGTCATTTCTAGTTTTCGGTTTCTCAAGTGGTAATTTTCAGTTTTCAATATCTCAAGTGGTCATTTTCAGTTTTCAGTTTCTTAACTGTAATTTTCAGTTTTCAATATCTCAAGTGGTCATTTTCAGTTTCTGAAGTGGTAATTTTCAGTTTTCAGTTTCTCAAGTGATCATTTTCAGTTTTCGGTTTCTCAAGCGGTCATTTTCAGTCTTTCAAATGCTGTCACTGCAAGCAGAATATTCTTCTACATGTGCAATAACACGATGAAGAAGTTGCCGGCCACTTTATTGTCTAACGTGCAAGTGAAGGCTTGGGCTGATTTAGTACCACATCCCAGTAAACTCTGATCTTTATGAGCCAAGGGATTTTACTATGCATTTCTGATTTATGCACGCATCTACACAAAGGGCACTGCAGGGTAGGGCTGCACTTAAACTAACTTGGGAAATCGCCATATACAACCACCGTTACTTTACTAGGTGTCATGAAAATTCTTAGCTCAATTGATTTTGAGTTCTTTGGGAAATACAATTAAAAGCTTCCTAAAGGATACAGTTGTCGCCCCCTGAGGCTGAAAAAAACGAGAAAAACATGTCAACACCGAGAAGCTTAACAGTAGTCTACAATTTTCAGATTATGAAAAAAGACATTTTCACAATGAGAGGAGCAATTTTGTTTTCAAGTCAGAATTATGAATGTGAGACAAGTGGCAACTCTAAAAGAAAAAACAAAGATTGTTTAATCATCTCACTGATAATTGGTTCCAAACGTAGTAAACATTATGATTGGGTTAAAGTGTTTTCCCCCCAGAAAGTCACGCATATTCAAATCATTAACAAGCGAAAAGGTTAATAACATGTTCAGCTTTTACATTATGTCCTTGATAAAGTATGAGGAGGCACCGTGGTCGAGTGGTTTAGGTGGTCAACTCGTGATCCAGAGGTCGCGGGTTCGATCCCGGCTCAGCTTGGTGTTGTGCCCTTGGGAAAGACACTTTACTCCTATGTTCCTCACTCCACCCAGGTGTACAAGTGGGTACCAGCTCTGCTGGGGAAGTATCTGGCGACAGACTAGCGTCCTGTCACAGGGGTGGTGAAAAACCATCAGTTCGCTTAACGCTACAGAAACCGGGATAAGCTCCGGCTCTATGGGCCTTCTGGCTCGAAAGAACATACTTGATAAAGTATGAGTTGAAAGCTGAAAATCTTAGAACACAACTACTCTTTTCCTGACTGTTAAAAAGGTCAGAGGCAACTCCTCTCCCTCTTGGTTTAAATCATATTTATTAAGAAAGAAAGAAACATACATCATACTTCATAAAAATTGATGTTAAGAGCAGAAACAAGCAAATAGCTTTTAACGTGCCCCAACACAGAAAGCATTAAACTAAATAGTAATTTGGCAGTTAGTAGTCATGTAATTATATGAAACAAAATACGGTTTTCAATACAACTCTAAGTATAAGAAATTAACTTATTACCTTTCCGGAATATTCTCTCTATGGAAACATTTCGGTGCGAAAGTTTCAGACCGAAGAAATTATTCATCTGGATGACAGAATCATGTTTCCATACTTTGTGCTTGGCACCAGACAGCTGGGGCAGTATGCTGCAGTTGCTTTGTTGACCTAGGAACTCTTCCATCATGGCGATGGCTGTGATAGATGACCTACATTCTCTTTTCCCATAGAGCTGTCAGAATGTTCTGTTCGTCTGCAAACCCTTCCAGCGGAGTCGAGTTGTGGTTATGTTTTGATGTCAGTTATGTTCTGTTGGACTTCCAATGTACATGGGGTGGGGTGATGTTTTGTCCACAGTGATAATCTGCCGTTTTTCTGTTTTGTTCATTTTGTTTGTTTGTTTGTTTCATTTGAAGTCTGTTCACTTTATGTGATTTTAGACTGAAATAAAAACTAAAATCAAAGAAAAACAAAATCGCTAAAATATCTAAATGGAAAAATAAAACCTATTCTAGAACATTAATAGCAGACCTAAAAATAGCCGTAGCAATATCCATGGTTTTGGTTTAAGGGTGAGAATGTTACCAGATTCCTTTTCCAAACAGATCTATAATGCCAGATTCTTCGAATAACGAGTTTTTTTTTTCTGTTGTCCTTTTTTTTCATTCCTCGGCTAGACCTCGAGGTTCACCAAAGGTGAGATTTTTGGGTATGTGACCGTGTTTTGCCCAGTGGTCAACATATTCCTTTTGATTGCTCTATCTCAAATTCGTTACTCGGGGCGGGATAGTTTTCTATCTATCTATCTATCTATCTATCTATCTATCTATCTATCTATCTATCTATCTATCTATCTATCTATCTATCTATCTATCTGTCTGTCTGTCTGTCTATCTATTTGTTGTTGTTGTCATCCGTTGTTACCAGTATGAATGGTTCACTCTTCTGGAAGGCAGAACGGGTTTTAACGAGCATACGAGATGTTCGGTTTACGTTCGCACACCGAGCTTCGGTTTATAGTCTCATCTAGAGGACTTTCCAGGGAGAGGGGTCAGCACTGATGTTCACGACTGGGGAATATTCCCTTGAACGGGCGTCTCCGTGGTGGCTGGAACCTGGATTCGATGCCAGCCATCAAATCGCGAAAGCATTGCTTTAACCACAAGGCTATCCCGCCCCCCCCCCCCCACCCCCCCGCGTGTAACAAATTTGAGATAGCATAATCAAAAGGAATATGTTGACCAGATCATGAGCGGGAACAAGGGCATGCAACATATTGGAAGTACTTGGTTTTTCAAGAGCTTACACACAATATCTATATCATAGACGGCCAAATGTGTTATTACAGCTGTGATGCTGTTGTGCTCATGGTAATGTTCTGTTGGTCCACAAACCATTCTGGTACAATAAAACAGGGATGACTTTCAGCTCATAGTGATGATGTTCTGTTGGTCTGCAGACTTCTTCCAGTGTATCATAACGGCGATGGGGATGTCGTGTTGGCAATATAGTTCTCTTGGTCTGCACACTTTTCCAATACAATAGAGCTGTAGCTGTGTTAGGCTATCAGTGATGTTCTGTTTGTCCACAAACTCGTTCAGTATGATATTGTGATGATGACGTTCAGCGCATGATGATACTCCATTGGTCTACAAACTCTTCTAACATATATATAACAGAGCAGATATGCTTCTCTTTCGGCAGTACAGATCTGCTGGAACGTCCACAAACTCTTCCAATATCAAACAATTGTGATGGTGTACTGTTGGCAGTAATGTTCTGTTGGTTCACAAACTTCCAGCATAATATAGTGGTAATGTTCTGGTGATAAATGTGTTTCTTTGTGGTACAAACACTTCCAATATAATAGAGGTGCCATGATGTTGTGGTGGCAATAATGCTATTTTGGTTTGTAAACTCTTTTAACATAACATTATAATGATGACATTCATGTCATTATTCGATTGGTCTACAAATGTTTTCCAATATAAGGAGCTGTGATATTGTTTTATGGGTAAGTCATGTTCTGTTGGTGCACAAACTCTGCCAGTATCATACAGCTATGGTAATGTTCTGTGGCAATAATGTTCTGTTGGTCACAAACTCTCTGGTTATTATAGAACTCTGCAGCTACGTTGCTATACAATGATATTGATCCTCACTCAACATGACTATAATTATAGAAACGGCTACGTTCAGTGCTTTTCAGCCCCGGCACTTTTCCACTATAAAATGATGACAATGATCTGTTGGCATGGGGACTTCCACAAAAGTGCTGTGGTGTGCACATTTTTCAGCTTAGAGCTGTGGGAAGCAGACTATGTATTAGCCTAATGGTCTGCCATATGTCATTTGAGAGCAACTGAAGGCCCGGGTTCGAGTCTCGGCTGGGATGTGTCTGTTTAAGAGGACCCTCCTCCCTCCCCTTGAATTGACATTGGTAATGATTGCACCCCTCCCTCTCCGGAAAGACTTTTGGGTGAGACTCTTTTAACCGGGGACGGAACAACTCAGTGGTCAGTCCCTAAATCGGAAATCTCCGCTGGGTCGTAAAGACAATCACAAAACCTCAGTGGTCAGAACACTTGCTCTACCCAAGCCAAGGTTAAGCAGCGTTGAGCGTGGTTACCTTGTGGATGGGCGACTGTTCCTGCGCCTTTCATTTATTTATTTTTTTATTTATTCTTTTATATCGAGGATAATGGAATAATCACTTATGTGCTTTTTTACATCCAGTCCCCGTGTGTATGCGGTTTTGTAAATTCTGTCATCTGTTCCCACTGGCACACAATGGCCTACTCTTACGAAAAGCGAACAGGATTTAACGTGTGCGCAAGATGTTCTGCGTGCGTTCGCACACGGGACCTCGGTTTATAGTCTCATCCGAAGGACTTGGCTTCAGTACAGTCCCTCCTCCCCCCACCCCCCCACATCAGTTCACCCAGTTGTAAATGGGTACCTAGCTGCCCTCTTTAGAGACAGGGAAGGTAAAGCAGCGAGGAAGAGGAGATGGGCACCGCCCTCAAGATACCTAGGCCCCTAGAGAAGTGGAGGTCTGACACCTTGCTCCCTGGCTACTACATATGTTATAGGACACCTTCACCTTTTTATGTACACCGACTCTTGGTCAGAGCATCTTGCCTCCATGTTAAACCCTCATCCACCTGTCAAAGAAGAGCAGGCCAGGCATGGGTGGTTGGATGGATGATGCTAACATACCCAGTACACACTATGATACCTGCAGGGGAATCGGCTCCACCAAGTTTCACTTGTCCCATACATCACTGTCTAAAAACTTCACCATAGTCAGTCCACCAACCACTCCTCAAGAGTTAATTAAGGAAGAAGTCTTGTAAAGTCATAAATGCAGTGAGGTAATCCTGATCCAATTATGGTAATCTCTCTCTCTCTCTCTCCCTCTCTGCCTGCCTGTCTGTCTGTCTGTCTGTCTCTGTCTCTCTCTCTCTGCGTTCCCTTACCTTGTGGGATGTGTAATACCTGGTCTTCTCTTGTGCTTGTAATATAGTAGGAGGTCTGCCCACAGGCCTCAGCCGACACATTCCGACTTCAGAGCAGCTCATTTCATTGTACAGGTTGCATGCTGGGTATATTCGTGTTTCCGTAACCCACCGAAGCTGACATGAATGATGAATCTTTAACGTGCATTTTTTTGATCGTTTGCAAGTGTATATACACGAAGGAATTAGAGCACTGGCAGGTCTGCGCTTGAAGTTGACCTAGGGAATCGTAAAAATCCCCACCCTTAATTCACCAGACGTCACCAAGATTCGAACCCGTGACTTCATGGACGTAATCATCTGATTACAGACCTACATGATGGTCTGATGGTTTGCAAACGTCCTTTACAGAGCTGTATTGTATTGTATTGTATTGTATTGTATTGTATTGTATTGTATTGTATTGTTGTCCACTTTCATTCACCGCAGAATTCTTTGCGTGAAAGTCAGGCTGCTATCCTTGCGGAGAGCGCGTCGCCACAAGTGCAGCGCTACCCATTTAAAAACAATCCCGTTTGAAGTGTATTTGCTTCTCTGTCAGAGCGGCTTTTTCCCCCCTACGGAATTTTGCCAGGGACAACTGTCTTGCTGCTCTGTGGTTCATGCAGTATGACTCTGGGGATCCACGGCAGCAAATTTTCACACCATAGTAGAGTGCTATTGGGTAACTGGTCTGCAGATGTTTTCAGTGCCTATCCTTTCTGGTTCTATGCTGTTACAGAATTTCTTAGTTTGAAAGGATTAGATATAAGACTATGCTTATGCAACAATTAACCGAATGTGCATGGTGAAGCTCAATATTTTTTCCCCCAAACTAAAGACAAAGATATTCCCCTTGGCGTCTCTTTTTTTACACACACGCACGCACGGCGCACGCATGCACGACGCACGCACGCACGCACGAACGCGCGCGCGCGCGCACATACACACACTTTAAGAGTTATCTAGCCTATGAACCTACTTGGGGTATGGAGGATGTCACAAAACAATGTTAGTAGAAACATGAATAATTTGAACTAACAAAAGCAATTTGAACTGTGCGTATGACAGAAATGTGTATGTAGTCAGCGTTTTTAACAAGCCCATTTAAACTTTACTCCTGATTTTAAATTTGCTCAATTTAAACACAGCCCTTTTGGGTGAAGAGGAGACATTACAAACTGTGATCATCGGTGTTAGATACGTCTATGAGAGAAACACACACACACACACACACACGCACACACGCACCATTTTCTGCCCTCGACAATATGTCATTTCCATGGTAACAAGGCCAACCCCCCCAAAAAAACCCACTCCAACCCAACCACCCTCAACGCCCAAACCACGCATACAACAACTGGGTCGCCCCATTCTGGCCACGAGTTGGAAATTGTGGCACTGGCGTTTATTAAGTGCTGGGCTTTTATCGATCTGTGGGCAGGCCGATCGATCGATGTGTCTGTGAGCCATCAGCGTCCTGTAGAACACACTTTGTTCACAGTCACTGGTCCTGGAGTCCCTCCTGTCTTCATCTTTCCCTTCTGCAGCCTCTCCTCCCCCCCCCCCCCCCCCCCCCCCACTGCAGGAGGAGGGTTAAGTGACTGATTCATGGATAGAGAGATGCAGGATAGTGCTGAGCTGGCATGGCGCTTGTACTGTACTTGTAGTATACTACATGGCGGCATGAATGGCTGCTCTCCCTCTCCTCCCTGGTCTGGTTTTTTTTTTTTGGATAGTCGTTTATAAAAATCTGCAAGTTGCCAGGTTACAGGAATCTTTTTGGGTTTTGTTTCCACAATGAGGATATATATCGTTGATTTTAAATCTGAAAGTTGGTCAGGTTACCTAATTATTTTGGGGTTTGTCTTCACAGTGAGGATATATATCATTGTCAGCACTGATTTCAAATCTGCAAGTTGCCAGGTTACAGAATTTAAATTTTTTTAATTTTTTATTTTTTGGGGGGGGGGGGGGGGAGTTAATTTGAAAGTGAGGATATAAATTGTATCATTATCCGCGCTCATTTTAAATGTGCAAGTTGCCAGGTTACATATTTTTTGTTTTGCTTTAACAGTGAGGCTATCGTTTTTAGAACTTATTTCAAATCTGCAAGTTAAAATTGCCTGCTTACAGATCTTGTTTTTTTGACAGAGTATACCATCATTGGCACTGATTTTTAAATCTGCAAGTTGCTGGTTGCACATTTGGGGAGAGGGGGTGGGGGTTAGTTTTGACAGAGAGTATACCATTATTAGCACTGATTTTTAATTTGCAGGTTGCCAGATTACAGAATTTTTGTTTTGTTTTGTTTTGACTTGACTTGACTTGATACTATTATTAGCACTGGTTTTAAATCTGCAAGTTGCCAGGTTACAGAATTTTGTTTTCGATACCGTTATTTGTCTGTCTAAATTTTCATTTGCTGTTTATAGCAAGGATTGGCTGTTAAAGTAGCAGAGTAAAAAGAAAAAGAATCACAAAAAGTAAAAGGTTTTTATATTTTATTATTACTTTTTTTTATAAATTTTTTTTTTTACTCTAGCCGGCTGCTACCCAGACTAAGTTTGCTACGAGCTGATGGAGACCACACATTCTGACTTCATTCTATTTACGGATGCCATTTTGAGAGTGTTGCACAAATTGCCTAACCAGCACTGCAGGTGTCTGTATCTCTCGGGCTTGGGTGATGTACTGCGAATGTTAACTCAGAAAAACCCACTGAGCACCACCAAATTGAACCAGCAGCAAAGCAGGGCACCTCTAGTTGGCGACCCCACGGCGGCCTAACATCGATGAACTCCCCGTGGAATTCTGACCTTGAGGATGCTGCATGACAAGCTTGGGTATGGCTGGGGAGGAGAAATCGACATGAGTGGTGTGGGAACAGCTGGAAAGGAGTTTCCAGAAGTTGAGGCAAAAACCAAAAAAGTTGCCCATGTTTATAGCTGCATGATAGGTTAAAAGTTCAATAGTGAAAAATGTCACGAGCAGCTAGAATTCAGTGCCCAATCTTTAGGGTTGGGACTGGGGTCAACGTGAATAATTTTGACTTCTTTTTCCATGCTTTCTGGCCAACAGAAACGACAACAAAATTCTGGGGTTTTACACTTACATTGCAGGCTTGTCCTTGACAATGTTCAGAAAAAGTTTTTAAAAAAAAGTGACATACATTTACGAACCGGAAGCCAGCAAGTCGATTCGACTTCTAAACAGTAGAAAACAAACCGACGCACAGCCAACCTATTACGTTCATAGCCGCATAACAGGTGATGCAAAGAGACAATTAAAAGTGGTTTAAACTGAAGGTCTGGAGGGAGTCTGACTAGACACTTTAATCTTCAGTACATAACCTGTCAAGAGAAACAATTAAGTAGTACCATTAGCAAGAATTGTAAGGTCCATTGTTTTGAAAACAGACAACATAGCCAAAAGGCTGTGTCAAGAAATATCCCTAATTCAAAAGATATCAGTAGGATTATTGAGTGTTTTCTCTTGGCTGCTAGGTTCCATTCCTAAACAAACGATCATCATTCCTTGCGAGGATCACAGAGATCCCCAGAGGTGAAGAGTGAGACAGAGGGCAGGCATTATATCTAGATGACCCCCTGGGAACAGCGTGGGCTCTTTCAAATATACATATATCATACCTCCAAATTAGGAAAATCTTTGCTTTAACTTTCCTCTTTTCTGTCCCATTCTTTGTCTTGGTTTTAATTTTTGGGGGGTCAACTGCCTCCTCTTTTTTTCTATTCTCATCGACTTATGCTATACCATGTCAAGAAATCTTTTTTATGTACTGAAGTTGACGATGAACTCTTTCACAAGTTACGTTTTTGTGCTTGGGATGTATTGATTGCCTGTGACATCCCAATGGTTGACGTCAGGACATCATTCCATCCACTTCAGGTAAGTGATCTGACCACAGCTGACATAACTTGCCTCTTACTCTCTTTTTATCTCACCAACGGTTATTTCCCGTCATCAGCGCTAGACGTTACTGTCAGGGAAGAAAGAAATACTGCCGTAAACAGCTCTTTCCCCCTGATTGTTTTTCTGTGGCTCCCCCCTCTCTCTTGTTACTCTGGCATAGAACTAATGACAGTTTTGTGAGCGATCATTGCCCGCAGCGTCTAAGCACCAAAGAAGTTTTCTTTCTTTTTTTTGGGTGGTAACTGTTATTTTTTCCCCCTGGAAGCAGCAAGTTCAGTTGACTGTGTTGAACGTCTCGCTGCAATATTGATCTCCTCGGCCAGTCGCTCTGGATGAGCACCGCCTCGCTCCTTTCTCTTCCCTCCCCCTACCACCTCTCCCCCCCCCCCCCCCCCCCTGCCCTCTTCCTCCATCCTTTCTATCTTCTCTGTGCGACGTGTGGTGGGGTGGGCACAGTATGCGCGTGGTGGCAGCGGAGTTTGGAAACCGGTGACTATAGCCAGCGCCACTGTCGTGGTAGTCGGTCACCAGCGTGGGTCAGACCACCACCGCAGAGGAGAGAGAGAGGGAGAGAGTGTGGAGTCGGGTTTGCTGGCCAGTTGGTGATGAGAGGCTGGCTAGGCTGGCTAGGCTGGCAAAGGAGGCTGGAAGCCTGACAGTGTCACTGTCAGAGTGAGGGAGAGAGAGAGAGAGAGAGAGAGAGAGGGAGAGAAAGAGCGAGAGAGGAGAGGGAAGAGTGGCAGGGTGTGCAATGCCAGTGTAAGTGAGAAGGAACAAAAAAGACCCCGAGGAACATTGAGATTGTAAGCAGCAGTTATACCCCCCCAAAAAGTGATGGGAGGCTCTATCGACCATCAGGTTACATACAACCCCCTCTACTTTACATGGGGATAAGAACTGTTCATAAAACACCCGGCTACCGGTCTGATGTTTTGCCATTATCGACCCAAGTTCAAGACAGCAGATGTTTTTGCGGGTATCGGCCATTGAACTTATGACACAGTTTTCTTTTCAAGCGGTTGTTTTGGTGAGTGCTTTTTTGGGGGGGTTGAAAAACAAGAACCCTGCTATCCTGTTTTTGTGTGGAAAGACAGTGTACTTGAATTTCACCAGCATGTGTAAAGCTTCGCATGCTGGAGGCAGAGTGGGAGTACAGAGTGTTGTAGAAGCAGAGGTATAGGGAGATAGCAGATAGCGCTGTAGTACATCCACTGGCTGTACAGTGGAGATAACCTTTTGGCACCACAGCTCGCTGCGTCAGCAGACTCTGGGGAGAGGAAGCAGGCAGGAGTTAAGTGGATACAGACAGACCCTGGTGGCTGGGGGACTCCAGTGGCATAGAATCCATGGATTAAGTGCTGGCGGGAAGCTGGAGACTGCAGTGGGGGATGATGTCTGGAAGTACTATGGACGTGTAGCGGAGTTCTTCCCTGTGGTGTAGAGTGTGTAGGTATAGTTCTGTGTGTGGTGTGGTGTGTGGTGTGTGGAGTGGTGTGTGTGTGTGTGTGTACTGATGTATTGTATGTATGTAGTATGTATGTATGTATGTATTTGTATGTATGTATGTATGTATGTATGTATGTATGTATGTATGCATGTATGCATGTAGTGTGTGTTTACGAATACATAAGCATGTATGTATATATGTGTAAATGTGAATGTGTGCGTGAGTGCTTGCAATATGTGTGTGTGTGTGTGTGTGTGTGTGTGTGTGTGTGTGTGTGTGTGTGTGTTTGAAGGGATAGGGTGAGAGGAATTTATGTGCACATGTGTGAGTGAGTGAGTAAGTGAATGAATGAATGAATCAAGGTGTTACATAATGCGTAAATATTTTCAAAATTACATGATGTATTATTTAGTAATGTACATACTTACTACATCTGTGCTTCATATTGTCTATATTGATTTAAAGCTTCAAGATTTAAAAGTCATATCAAATGAAAAATAATGCAATATAAGTATCATAACAAATATAGAACAGCCTTCAAAGTGCCGATTAAGGTGTTTGTCTTCTAATGTTTACTTGTTCGTAAAATTTAACTCAAGATAAAAGACAAAATATGAGTTACATAGCTTTTATTGGAACATTAACAGTTATTCATAGAATTAGACCCAGAATTATCTCAGAAAAAAGTAGTCTGGTATGACAAAGTTGACCTGCTATTATCCCATCAGTAAAAGTAGATTATCAGCTACAGAAGCCTCACAATTATTGGTCTGTGATAGAAACATAGTAATCTGTAATAACTTCATGCATTAGAGCTAGACTATCATGAATCCATAACAAGAAGATCACCCAAAAATAAATGAAAAGACCACAGGCTGTACAATGAATAAGTGACAAACACAGAACAGATTGAACACAATTCTAAAAATACAAAAAACCCCACAAAACACAACAACCACCCAAATAAAGCAGTCCCTCAGTATACTCTCAGTGTGAAAGAATATTCCACACATGTAAAGATAAAACATCCAATTGTTATGCTGTTGCAGTATGCCGCACAGTAAAAATAAAGATCATAGGCCTACCAGTTTGTAGCTGAGAACTTAAGATGAGTTCATTATTGTTTTCAGAAAAGATAAACGTTTCTTGAGCTTAGGGTTTCGCCCCTCCCCCAACTATTTAAGGACTTAAGGTATCCAGTTTAAGCAAACTCTCCATTGATTTGTTTATTTACAGACTTCTAAACCTGTATTAAGAGAATTGTACAAGAGAGAGCTAAATTTTCAAGGACATACATAGTAAAGCTGCACCTTGAAAAGCCAGATCTTCATGGACCCAGTCAAGAACTTCAGATAATCATTCTGTAAAACCACCCCACCTAGCCTCAGTGGCCACACAGTACATCTACATCTTTATTAAAAGCTAAAGCCTCAATAAACCATATTACTGGCCTAGACATCCACTGATATGATATAAAGCTGGACCATTAATGTACACCCTGTCCTTCAAAACGCAAGTACAACACATCACGACCTTCCATGGCTCAGACTGAAAGACTAGTATTCAATGGCAAATATGATATAGCCCTGCAGTTAATGACCAGGATAACACAGTCTGATCATCAATGATTCATAAACTGCCTCTGATCTCAGTGGCCCCCAAAGTACATCCTGACCTCAGTGTCCCACAAAGTACTTTCTGATCTCAGTGGCCCCCAAAGTACATCCTGACCTCAGTGTCCCACAAAGTACTTTCTGATCTCAGTGGCCCCCAAAGTACATCCTGACCTCAGTGTCCCACAAGGTACTTTCTGATCTCTGTGGCCCACAGAGTACATCCTGACCTTAGTGTCCCACAATGTACGTCCTGACCTTAGTGTCCCACAAAGTACATCATGACCTTAGTGGCCCACAAAGTATATCCAAGGTGTAATTGGCTCACAGAATACATCTGAGGTATCATTGTCCCACAAAGCAGGTTCTAACTATCAATGACCTATTTAGTTTAGCATGACCTGCAGTGGCCTCATAGCCCAGTGACTCCCATGATATATACTGATCTTCTATTGCCCCCAAAATACATCTTTAACTTCAATGACCTGTAAAATACATGTGGGCTCTGATGGCCTACAAAACGCGTTCTGACCTGATTTCAATGACCTACATAATAATAATTTATGACCTTCCATAACCTACATAATCCACAATAACCTAAACGGCCTACATAATACTCTTTGGCTCTGACGACCTACATATGTCCTGACCTAATTTCAATGACCTACATAATAATCTTGACCTTCCATAAGTCACATGATATATTCTGACTTAAGTTTCATGACCCACGTGATATATCCTGACCTTCCATAACCTGCATGATACCTTCTGCCCTTGAATGATATACGCAATACATTTTGGCACTGATGACCCACATAGCACGTTCAGACTCCTATGACCTACATGAAACAAAGTGTGGATGAAGATGGAGGAGAGTATGGTTTAAGAAAACAGGGAAGGTGGTGAGGAGAGTGTGTATGTATATGCTGCAGTGGAGGTGGGGAGGGGACAAAAAAAAGGGGGGGGGGAAAGAAAGAAAAAGGAAATTTTGGGCATGGTAGGAGGCAGCAAAATTTCCAAGTACCCCTACACTCACGCCCATATTGAAACACATAAGTGCCCAATCACTTGCAACCAGAGAAGAAGAAGAAGAGAGAGCTTGTATGTACATATACATGTTTGTCTGTCTTTGTCTGTCTGTCTGTATGCATGCATATGCATACGGACGCACACCCCCATGCTTATATGTATGTATGCATGTATGCATGTATGTATGTATGTATGTCTGTCTGTCTGTCTGTCTGTATGTATGTATGTATGTATGTATGTATGTATGTATGTATGTATGTATAAACAACCATATGCATACATGCATGTACACTTTAATGGCTCCGTGGGTAGAGCGTCTGACTGGCAATCCCAGCTTATGTCTGAAGGCGTGGGATCGAATTCCTGTTGAGGAGTCCAAATGAGGGGATTTTTTTCTCCTTCGGAGTGAGCGCACAAGTTTTCAAGTCAGCCCCAACACGACCCAGGCAGAACAATCTGTCAGTTGTTGACGTAAGCTAAGTGCCAAGGCCTACTTTATGAAATATCATCATGTTGTAACATGTTATGTTGAGACCGTTTTCAGCCATGACAAGCTCTTCACATAACATCATACAATCTCATTGAAAAAAACACCCCAAACCCTCTGAAATTGAAGAATGGCTGCCTCTGGGTCGAGCTACTAGAACAGAGTCATACACGCAAACTTCTCATCCATGTGGACTTTCAGTCTGGCAGTGATTCTCACGTGATGTAAGTGAGACATAGTGTATGTTCTGAGTGACCCCTAAGGTGTTAAGGCAGGGAACGTCCAACAACAACAACTTCCTTGCCTTATAAGCTTTTCCGATGGCGTTCTGATGCAAAAATGTTCCACGAACGAACAATCATCGCGCATACAGAAAACCCTCCATATTTCATCCATCTTGCTTTAAAGAAAAGTGTATCCTGACCCCCCCCCCCCCCCCCCCCCCCCCGGTTGTTATTATACATTTAAGCATTGTGAGCAACAACAAGCCAACGTTTTATAGCGTGCTCCATCTATCTTACGCAAAAGAGGTCACTCATGGCCTGTGGTATGGATGACATGGTCATACCCAGCATGCAATCTGTTCACTACATAACAGTCTGCAGGAAAGCGCTTAGGCAGAGCAGTGCAGGGCAATACTCCCTTCGGGGGAGAGAAGGGGATGTGTGTATTGATTCATCACGCCACCCCTTGTCTGTCCATTTATTTCCCCTCCATTCCTTCCTTCCTTCCTACTCTCCCCCCCCCCCCCCCCCCTTCTCTCCTCCACACCTCTGGTCAGTTGTCTGTGTGTCCTTTTAATGATCTAGTTATCTGTCTGTCTGTCTGCCTGTCGGTCTCTGTCCGTCCGTCCGTCCGTCCGTCCGTCTATCTATCTATCTATCTATCTATCTATCTATCTATCTATCTATCTGTCTGTCTGTCTGTCTGTCTGTCTGTCTATCTATCTATCTATCTGTGTGTGTGAATGTGTGTGAATGTGTGTGTGCGCGCGCGCACGCGTGCGTGAGTGTGTGCCCGCGGACATGCGTGAGCACGTGCGAGAGTGCGTGCCTGTGTGTGCGCCTTTAATTATTCGTTTGAATATACATGGTTATAGTTTGAGAACAGTACATATTAACATTTAACACTTCTTACAGTCTGAAGACGGTACGTTTACATGCTAATCGAAAACACACACACACACAACACACACACACACACACCATCCACCCCCCCCCCCCCCCCCCCCCCCCCCCCCCCCCCCCCCCACACACACACACACAAAGTGTTCATGTTAGGTTGATCAAAAAGACCTTTAACTTTCCTAGCTGTAGCGCTGCTGCAGAGTGGACAAACCACTTCGCAGTTAGGCCTAGCCTACTTCTCCACAAGTGTACCGGTGTGTCTCCATTGTCTATCCCTATCCTGAAAAATCTATCACAGCTCTCTGTCTCATTCGTAGTCGTCCTCTGTCTCTTGTTCTACCGGGTATCAATCAACTTGCCCAAGAGATACTGTGTAAAGATTACGATAAGTGTGGTGCTCTCCAAAGACTCCACAGGGAGTTATGGGAGAAGTCGAGTGTGTGTCGTGTGTATGTGTGTGTGTGTGTGCGTGCGTGCGTGCGTGCGTGTGTGTGTGTGTGTGTTTCCTGAACTGTGAATATCCACGAACAGAGAACTGACAGTTGCAGTTAACCCACAATGAATATTTTACTGGACAGAAAACTTTGACTGACTAAAGTAGGAATCGGATAACCGGCCAATGGGAATAGAATTCTCACTTTCTGCACAGCCCGCAGAATGAATGACTCCGATGCTACCCAAAATCTTGGTGGTGGCTATTTTCGGGATAGTCTGTCTTTCTGTGGAAGAATCACACATCGTTGTTAGTGGACTCTGAGATAGATGCCAGGAAAGGCGTAGGTAGGAAGGAGCTTTCTTCTCTGCTGTAGGAACAGTCGGTGGTGTGTGAGGCTGGCACCACTTCTGTACCTCGGTTGGACTTTGCCAGCTTGTGGCTGAAATCCTGTCCTTTGAGACACTGACAAGATCGACCGCTTAGAGGGAGAGAGAGAGAGAAAGAGAAAGAGAAAGAGAGAGACAGAGAGCCGCTACCGGTGAGTCGCCTTATCCTCGTGTGTGTTTGTGGTGGTGGGTTGTAGTGTTAATGTTTTCGGGTTGGGATTTTCTTTTTTTATCTTTTTTTTTAATCGTTGTCTCTGTCTCTGTCTGTCTTTGTCTGTTTTTTTTCTCTCTCTGTTTGACTCTCTGATTTTGTTTGTCTGACTTTGTCCGTCTGACTACTGTCTCTGTATGTCTGTCTCTCCTTTGTTCTTATTTATCTATTTATTTATTTATGAATTAAAAAGTCTTTGTTATGCAAACAAAAATACAAATTTGTGTAAGCATGCACAGATAGAGAGAGACAGACAAAAGACAAACAGACACGCATCTCTCTCCCTCACACACACACTTACACTTGCATGCATGCACACTGACGTATTAATGCGCTCATGCACGGATGCAGTCATATAGGTAGGCACGGCTAGGTAGATGTTCATTCACGAACTGTGGGATAGTCGGTGAAGGATGAGAGATGTGTTGAGTATTTCAGTGAATCGTCTGTCCAGAATTCACTAACCACTGACACATACCCACAACATGCATGCATAGTCTTCTGCAAGCGTGTTTTACAGCATGTATATACTGAAAGGGGTAAGGTTTTAGTAGGTCTGCAGACAAGTTGATCTTGGGAATGGTAGAAATCTCCACTCTTTACTCACTTGCCGCGGCTGGTGTTCAAATCCCCTACTTCAGGACTATTCAGTTTAGAAACCTGTTGAACTATCCACTCAGCTGTTGCTTTCGTCTTGACTGGTAACGACAATGAGGATGACACATGACGACAACGATTTCGGCGATACCAACAACTTTACCATAACAGCAACTGATAAAACGACATTTCGAATTGTCTTCTCTGTGTAAAACTATTTGACAATTTGACTAGGTTTGCTATGGTATAAGAGATTGTTTTGTATTGGTTCTTTAATGGTGTTTTGTGGTGTACTATGGTAAAGAGATCGTTTTGCACTGTTTTGTTGTATGTTGTAATGTTTTCTTTTTTCCAACTGTTTCCAAAGCTTTTCGCTATTCACCTATTATCACATTTCCATCCCTCTTCCTATCAGGATGATTTCAAAGGATGGTTATGAAAAAATAACCTTCATAAAAATGATTTGTATTTAGCAGGAATAATTTTCAGCCTGAACTATCATTTTTGAAACAAAATTATTTATTTACCTTTTGTGTAGAAATTTAATTCTGGCTTTAACTAAACAAGAAAGCATTTATGCTACAACATTCTGAGTCAACATCGTACCAGGTCATGACTTAAGTATCAGAAGAAATAGAGGTCATATATTGATATGAAAACAGCAAATGTGACTGTGAAGAAAGTCAATTTCATAATGAGACGAACAGCAGTGTGGCTAAATTGCAATATATTCATGATCCAGAGTTAAAATTCGAGTGATTTGGATATCGTCATTCCATAATCATGTGTGTGTTTTCTTCTCCTTCGGTAATCCCCCGTCCCCCCAACCAACTAACCAACCAACCAACTATCCATCCACCCATCCATCCAACCAACCAACCAAGCAACTAACCAACCAAACATAACATCCCCAAAATACATCGCCCCTACCCCCAAGAAAAAAACCCCAAACAAACCCAACAAAACCCACCACCAACAAAACTAAAAAACCAAAAACAAAAAATAACAACAACAAAAACAAAGCAGTACAGGAAGTTGATGAAGTGTGTCGTTTTATTATTAAAATAAAACTAATAGATATTTGTCACAAGCAATTAATATTTAAGAAAAATGTGTTAAATACTTGCCATTTTATAAGAAACTGAACAACTGGCAATCAAAAACTTTTTTTCTTAAAAGGCATTTGTTTCCTTTTCTTAATCACGACAAAAATGTAATGAAGACGTTTTGCTTGGCCAAGGACAGAGAAGTCTCTTTGTGAGTACAGAGTTACCGTTCACTAGTTTCTGTCTGCTCTCTTTTCCTTTCTTTTCTATTTTATTAAAAGGAAAAACAAGTCCCAATTTTCATTTTATCTGCTTGTCTGTCTATTTCTTCTGTCTATCAGTTTGTCTGTCTGATTGCATTTTGTGTGGTTGTTTGTTAGTTTCTGTGTGTCTGTCTTACTTTGTTTCTTTCTTTCTCTCTTTCCTTCTGATGTCTGTTTTCTTAGTTTGTTGATTGTTCTCTCTCTCTCTCTCTCTCTCTCTCTCTCTCTCTCTCTCTCTCTCTCTCTCTCTCTCTCTCTCTCTCTCTCTCTTCCCCCCTCTCATCTGTAACCCTTGGGAATAAAGTTATCAATCAATCAATCATCTATCGATTGATCGACCGACCAATCGATCGATCAATCAATCAATCGATCGATCAATCAATCAATCAATCAATCAATAATAATCAACCTGTCTCTCCCTCTTTCATTAAAAACCCAAGTTCGTTGCTTTTTTTAGTTCGTTATCAACTCTCCTTCCCTTCACATTAAATATTCTTACAACGTAAGACACAATCTTTCTGTGTGTCTTCTGTCTTTTCTTCTCTTAAAACTACCCGCAAGTCTACTCAGTCACTCACTGCCTTATTCCATTACTAGGCCTATCTATTTCAAATTGCTCGTCCGCATCTTATGAACATAACCATTTTGACTCACAACACTACAACATACATGTTCATCCAGCATTTCATGAACACAACCATTTTGACTCACAACACTACAACATACATGTTCATCCGCATTTCATGAACACAACCATTTTAACTCACAACACTACAATATACATGTTCATCCGCATCTCACGAACACAACCACTTTGACTCACAACACTACAATATACATGTTCATCCGCATTTCATGAACATAACCATTTTGACTCACAACACTACAATATACATGTTCATCTGCATCTCACGAACACAACATTTTGACCCACAACACTACAACATACATGTTCATCCGCATCTTATGAACATAACCATTTTGACTCACAACACTACAATATAATGTTCATCCGCATCTCACGAACACAACCACTTGACTCACAACACTACAACATGCATGTTCATCCGCATCTCACGAACACAACCATTTTGACTCACAACACTACAATATACATGTTCATCCGCATTTCATGAACACAACCATTTTGACTCACAACATTACAGTATACATGTTCATCCGCATCTCATGAACATAACCATTTTGACTCACAACGCTACAATATACATGTTCATCCGCATCTTATGAACATAACCATTTTGACTCACAACGCTACAATATACATGCTCATCCGCATCTCATTTATCTAACCTGGAAAATGTATCCGTCATTGAAGTATTGCAATTCCCGAGTGAAGGATATTGAACGCTAGGCCACCATTTTAGTATAATATTATCTGGTTACAGAAGCCTTAAAGACCCTATGCTGCTATCACGGAACAACTTTGATAGAGTTCTGAAGAGTTTTATTCGATATGCTTTGATACTGTTCACATTAGTAGTTAGTTCTATGGTTGCCACACATTCAACGGTGATGTCTTCTTCTTCTTCTTCTTCTTCTTCTTCATTATCATCATCATCATCATCATCATCATCATCATCATCATCATCATCATCATCATCATCATCTTCTTCTTCTTCTTCTTCTTCTTCTTCTTCTTCTTCTTCTTCTTCTTCTTCTTCTGCGTTCCCTAGTCATGCTAAACATTTAATTCGGCGTGGATGGTGAAGTCTGCAGTCTGTCGCAGTGACCTTGCCAGTCTCCACACAGTCCTTCCTGGAGCTCTGTTGGGCTGGGGCACAGCTGGTGTCTCAGGTGATGTCATCTACATGTATTGAAGACCCTTGAGACTACTTCACATATTGGTGATGATGATGGAGAAGTTGTTGTAGGGAATTCGTCAAACGAACATGCTGGGGGTCACCTAGAATGTGCACTCTTGTCTTATTCAGCACACTGAGGAATCGCTGTGATAATGTAAGAACACACTGGATGAGAGGTTAGCCTGCATGGTTTATTTTCAAGTACTTTTGCATTTTCTCAGCCATGCTCCAATTTCAGAGGATTCCCCTCCCCCCTTCCCCTCCTTTAAAGGAGAGTGAAGGTTGTTATGTGAAGAGCTTGTCAGGGATGAAGACAGTCCCAAAATAACATTTTAAAACATACCAACATGTTAATGGAAGCCTTGGTATTTGGCTCACATCAAGAAACGACAACCTGGACCAGGTCGGCAGAATAAAAATGATGGCAAAGGGACACAGAATCTAGCACAGAAACATCTCAGCACTTGTGTGTATGTATCCCACAGTGTCTGTCTATCTCGGGTGCTGTGGTCTGTCTGTGCTAAACGTCTCACACCAAGTTGCCTAAAACTGACAAGTAAAAATTGTTTTATATAAAAGTTTATGCAATATCCCCATACTTGGCCGGTAAGTAGGCAATAAATCCATTTGAAATCATGCAGAAACGCTCCCGTTTGTTTCACTGGAACTTTTGTTTGTATAGTGTCCGGAGGGTACCGTTATACATTGATTTGGCGTTATGTGTTTTTAGGGGGGGGGGGGGGAGGGACAAATGAAGTTACCTGTATTATTTCAGGCTTTGAAATCTATGAAAATCTAAATAAAGACAACAAAAACAAACTACCCACTCCTCAAAATGACGATAAAAGCGCAAAAAATAATTCAATTTATGGGTCAGGCTTAAAATCCCTGAAAACTCAAAGATCCCCTACAACCTCCCTCCCCCCTCCCTCCCTCCCTCCTCAAACTGACGCACCACCCCTCCCCTCACAATGAATTCCAGTTAATATGCGTTGCTATTTTTCAGTGATGGTATAATAAAAGTCTTGCGTCGACGTGGAAGGTCTGGTGGGCTTATAACAAAGAGATAGATCTGCACAGACTTCTTTTGTTCCAATCAGCAGGACTCTGCCTCTTCCTGTGTCCATCACCCTTCCCCCAATCCTCACTTCCTATCCCCTCCATCACCAGCTCACCCCGGTCCCTCCTTCCTCCGCGCGCCTGCCATGATGAATGCGTTCATTTTCTGTCTCGCTTATTCCCACGGAGTCTGGACAATCGTCGGAGAAGCCCTTGCCTTCGTGATGGAGTGTCAGAGTGGACCAGAATAGGAAACAGATTTGCAGTCACAAATTGGGAGCGGGATGCTCTCTCTCTCTCTCTCTCTCTCTCTCTCTCTCTCTCTCTCTCTCTCTCTCTCTCTCTCTCTCTCTCTCTCTCTCTCTCTCTCTCTCTCTCTCGTATCTCCCTGTCTCTTCCTATCTTTGTCTCTCTCTGCTATTTTGTTCCTGTATGTCTTCTCCTCTCTCTCTCTCTGGGTCTGTCTCTGTCTGTCTGTGTATGCCTGCCTGGCTGCCTGCCTGGCTGCCTGCCTGCCTACCTGGCTGCCTGGCTGCCTGCCTGCCTGTCTGTCTGTCTCTCTATCTCTCTCTATCAATCCTTTTTTTTCGCCCAAAACAATCTTTCCTTCTAAACAGGGACACTGGCTGCTCAACAAACACCACTATCGGAAAGGAAGCAAACAGGCAGACAAGGAAACAAAAGCAACAAAACCCCAGAGAGATTCCTGGAAAATAAGAACGCATTCTGAATACACAAAGCAAACACGGAAACCGACTTTGGTACAGCCTCCAGGGATGTTTGACAGAAGATGTCTTCAACAGATTGTGGAACAAGAATAGAAGAAAAAAAGAGATAAAAACACTGACTATGGACAAGAAGTGGAAACAATATACTAAGGGATAAATCTACCGAAGAATTTTGGAAATAAAGTGATAAATTATCAAGTGAGAAATCTACCCACGACTCTGGAAACGGAGTGGAGGAAATGTATCAAGAAACGAATCAATGGACGACTTTGGAAATGAAGTGTAAGAAATGTATTGAAGGAATAATCTACGAACTGTTCTGGAAATGAAGTGGAAGAAATACATTAAGGAATATACGAAAGCCTCTAGAACTCGAAGAAATCTATTAAGGGACGAGTCTACGGATGACTTTGGAAATGAAGTGGAAGAAATATGTTAAGGGAGATATTTGCGAACAGATGTCTTTTGAAACGAACCGGAAGAAATCTATTAAAGGAGAAATTCACAAATGGTTCTAGAAATGAAGAGGCAGAAATAAATTAACGCAGAAATCTACGGATGACTTTGGAAATGAATAGGAAGAAAAGTGTTAAGGTATAGAGTATAAATCTACGGATTATGAAACAAGGAGGAAGGAATAATGGTTAAGGAAACAAAAGAATATACAGATTCCAGAAACAGAATGTAAGGTATACACCAGGGGGAAATTTCTCCTAAATCTACAGACTGGAAGGAATATGCCATAGAATAAATCTACAACTTCAACAGAATGGAACAAAACTGAAGATCGCTGTCTCTCGGGAATTCTAAAAACAATTCCGATGTCGTATTGTGAAAATAAATATACACACAGGCAGGGAAAAATGGGTAGCACTACATGTGCAGCAAAGCTGTTTCAGACAAAAGCAGCTCAAAATTCACAGGAGAAATCTACCATGGTTGTTAGTGGTGTACAATATAAGACACAACACCACAAAAGGAATAACTGTATAGTTTCTTTCAACACAGAGAAAGGGCAAACTCAAGGACAAAGATATTGAGAATTTGCCGAGTAAAAAGATTACATCAAGAAACACACGAAGGCAGTGTACAAAGTGAAAAGAACACACCAAGAAAAAACTACAACTTCAATAGACAGAGTGAAAGGGACTTGTCAAAAATAAAGCTACAGACTCTATAAAGAAAATATAAGGGAACACTTGTCATTCTTTAGAGTGAAAACATTTATATTAATAAGTCCAGCTAATGTTTAAAGAAAATAGCAGGAATGTATTAAGAAAAAGACAGGTAGTTTCTACTAATAGAATGAAACGAATATATTAAAGAACAAAATCTACATAGTCTTTAGAGAGAAAGAAATATATCCAGGAAACAAATCTACAAAACAGGAGTAAACAAAACATAAAGCTACACAATCTACTGTTAGAGTGGAAGAGAGACATCCAACAACAACAACAACAACAACAGCAACAACAAATCAACAGAGTGGAAGAGATTTAGATCAAGTAGGAAATCTGCAGACATTGATATCTGAACAACAACAACAACAACAAAACACTATCAAGGACAAAGGAAAACGACGAAATCAAAGGAACGCATCACGAAAGACATTTGCAGATGATGGAAATAAGTGGACAGAAGAGGTCAACCAGGAGCCGGCCAGACGACCGGGCATTAGCAGCTTAATGATGCAGAGAAGACGAAGTGAAAATGGCAGAGCTGTGTTCTGAAGACAAAGAGAACAAGTGTCTGGAGACAGAAGTAGGAAATGCATTTCTTCTTCTTCGTCGAACTCTCACACAGAAACAACTGTTGTCTGTCTTTTGAGCGAAAATGCATTGCGCTGCCTTTGATGCCTGACAAGTCAGGTCCCTGCGCATCCGACTACGGCAAGGGAAAGAACTGTTAAGTCTTCCTAGAGAAGAAAAAGCTGGAGAATGGACCAAGTAGGCAGAAAATAGACAGGAAGGAGGTGGCAGGAAGAACAGGAATAAAGCAGAAACAAAGAGAGGGATAGGAAAGAGGGAATTCCTAGCACAGAATTTCCAGAAGGTGGGGATGCTGTTTATACTGACAGGACACTGGCATCTCCAGGGGGGAAATGGGGTGCACTAGGCCTAACATGGCCGAGCCTAATCCAGGAAAAGGCAGAGGTTCCAACCCCGTGGAACAAAAGTTGTCTCGCTTTGCTCCAGACTACAGGAAGTTGCACTTCTAATAGTCTCTTTTAGCTGTCGGAACGGGAATGACTGATAGCTGTGATCGACTGGAAAAAACATGATCAATTTGCTGATTTATTTGTCACGGTTGGGTTTATATTTCCTTCTCCTGAGAAAGTAAAAGGGTATTCAATTTTCTTGCATCACACAATATACAGAAACCACACCTAATCTCTTTTTCTCGTCTAGTATTTTGAGATACTTAAAAAAATTATCATCAGCTCTCGTTTCTTAAAGCCCGTATTTCCCCCAAACAAGATGTCCTCTCCTCAAGTTCACCCTTCCACCACTGAGATGAGTGTGTTCATTAAGTAGCTGTCTTGTTTATGCTGGACGCTCGAAGGTGACCTACCTTCTTGTGCTGGAGTGTCCAAATCACAAACTGGGCTAAGGCTGGTCTTGACCTGTCCACCATCAGTTTCTCCCATGTCATGGGAGCCGGGTGTTTGGGGTAGTGTTTGTTTGGGAAGGGGGTAGGGAGTTGTTATAAGCTTCTGATTGGCTCCTCCCAAACTCCCCACCAATCCCATCCCAATAACAACCGCCCCCCTTCCCCCAAACCATCACCCCCCCACAAACAACAACAACAACAAACAGGACGAAGTAAACAATATAATAATAAAAAATAATGACGAACACACATTTCAAACGAAGATAGCAAAAAAAGAAAACGATGTTGCTAAAGCTTTCTAATAAATCGCTTAAAAGGACTATTATTCGCACAACTTTCTACAGGGAGTATCTATCTATCTATCTATCTATCTATCTATCTATCTATCTATCTATCTATCTATCTATCTATCTATCTATCTATCTATCTATCTATCTATCTGTCTGTCTGTCTGTCTGTCTGTCTGCCTAACTATCTATCTATCATATCTTTTCTATGTTATAGATAGATAGATGTGTATGACACATCTATCTATCTATCTATCTATCTATCTATCTATCTATCTATCTATCTATCTATCTATCTATCTATCTATCTATCTATCTACTCTCTCTCTCTATCTATCTATCTATCTATCTATCTATCTATCTATCTATCTATCTATCTATCTATATACAACACAGAAACGACTCAGCCATCTTGGCATCAGCAGTGTGTGGTCAATAAAGCACACAAAGAGGAGGAGGAAGAAGAAGGCCTGACCCTGCGGTATGGTCAGCGTCAGCTAAGAGAGGCAGCAGAAGAATCGCCCTGGTCACGTTCTCCAGCCTGGACATACACAAACATTCTGACATTGCTCTGTCACGGGCGCCTCTTGGGGGGCAGGGACAGGCACAATGGTCATCTAATGGTCTGCTGTCCAGCGGGGGGGATCAAGGGGGCTTAGGGATGGCCGAATGAGTTTTTCCTGGCTGGCTTCAGTCTGGGGGGCAAGTGATCAGGGTCTGTGTGTCTTGCTGTGTGTAGAGCGGCCCTTATTAACTAATTGGGTTGATTTGCACACAAACTCTTATCATATACGTGCGAGCGCGCGTACATGACGTATAAATGCGCGCGCGCGCACACACACACACACACATACATACATACACACACGCACAAAGTATGTAAGCACACACACACAATATATATATATATATATATATATATATATATATATATATAACACACACACACACACACGCGCGCGCGCGCGCGCGCACATGCATACATCCATGCATATACACATACATGAAAATAGAAAGTAGGGAAGTCAACATATTGGCTGTTTGTGTGTGGAACCCCTGTATATACAGATTCTAACAGGAAGAAGTCTGTCCACAGTTCGTAAACGAGAGAGAAAATCAAACAAAGAGAGCCGAGCCTCTATCCCCTACCGTGCAGAAAGGCCACTTCCATCACTGATGAAAGCGTCTTTCAGACCGGGAAACAGGCAGGCAGGGTACACAGTCAGGCATGACGGGCCATACAACGCTGCTAGCAGCAGGACATAGAGGGGCTCGCTCCGCAAAAGCCGGAGCTGACTCCAAAACTAGGACACAGAACCCCAGACCAGCTCTGGTATCATTGAAGAGAGTGCATGATTGATTTACACAGCAAAATTCAAATAGATGCGGGGGTTGTTGTTGTTGTTGTTGTTGGCGTTTTTGTTTTCGCAATACATGTACTCAATCAATCCAACATATGGAGAGCAATATTTTCTTTATAATCTAATTATACCATTCTTGCCACTTTCTCCCCCCTCCCCCTTTTTACAAATAGCGACTTTGTGGGGGGTGGGGGTTAAGCAATTAATCATTTACAACATGAGACGACATCTTTACATAGCATAAACATTTAAGTTGTGGTATTTAGCATTAGAGTACTAAACCGTCTGATAAGCTCCTGTCCAACATGTTTCGATCTGTCTCCTTTTTAAACTATAAGAAGTTACTGGCTACAAGTGGTGGCCGTAGCTCAACTTTGAAAGCGTAATATAGATCTAGCGTCCATGAAGGCTTCTGAATAGTTCTAGATCTCTGCGAAGATAATGCAAAACAGTGTCTTGTTCCCAGCCTCTAGATCTAATTCACTCTTTTGCCCACCATGACGAAAAGTGTTCCATTTCTGTCTCAGCTATACTCTCTCAGTTTTCGAACTTTTGACAGAGACAATTGGTTCTTCAATGACGGAGTGTCGTAGTAATTCAAAATAGAAAATAGAACTTGATACTGAGTTTTGGCGCTGATTTTTTTTGTTTTTTTTATTATTATTGCAAAGTTCAAAGTGGGGTCCCGGCACGTCAGACAAAATATGAAACTGAAGACAGCTTTATCATTTTTTTTTATACGTATGTTATTTAAAAATTCAAACTGCTTCCACCATAAGAAGAAGAATATTCTGCGAAATAACTGGAAAGTTGCCAGAGAGGCTGCAAAAGAAAGAGCCTGCAATGACTGGAGTACTGTGAGCGTTATAAATGCTTGGATCACTTCGCTTTAACATAAAGTGAAGGGATCCAAGCATTATATAATGCTCACAGTACAAACACTTTGAGAACAGTGTTTATACTTAGTATAGATATCTATCTATAATGCATAGTTTCAGTTGAACACACCCATGTATACTATTAAGCAAACAGCACTTTACCTTTTGCTCGGAGTTTGAAGAAATTGCAAAAAAAGAAAAAAAGTAAAAGAGCTATACTTTCACTCATGATTTTGATTAATGTCGAATCTTGTGCAGTAGGACTGGCTGCTCTTCTCTCTCTCTGTGTCTTGTTTTCTTTCCTGCTTGTTCTGGGTGGTCCACCGAAGCCTTCCTCTTCCATCATCTCGCCACATTTTGTTTCTCTCTCTTTCTGTGTCTGTCTGTCTGTCTCTGTCTCTCTCTTTAAACCTCTTGTATGTATGTTATTTTTGGGTATTTTGCTATTAGGTTTATTCTCCTGTTCAATTTGTTTGTAATCCTCCATACCCCAAAAGGGGTGAAAGGAATTAAATCTTGAATCTTGAATCTTGCTATGTGAAGGCCAGGATTAAAAACGCCATCGTTCATTTAAGGGCCTACACTCCCTTCCTTCTCTCCCGCCCGCATCCCCTCTATCTACACTCAAGCTAGGTGCGATGAAATACCTTGTTTTTCCTTTTCTGCCTCGTGTATTTCTCCCTCCCTCCCTCCCTACAGCAACATCAAGGCTGGAAGAGAAACAGGGCGCAGTAGAGTGGCATCCAGACCAGCTAGCTCATTTCCGTGAACAAACTGGACAGAGGGTATTTTCGTCCTGTCCACTCCTCCCGCTTCCTGACGATAATGTCGTCTGGACAGTCCAGTCCTTTTCAGGCTATGCCGTACCCCAGTGGCGCACAATTCTGGACATGCAGAACACAAAAACAACAACAACAGGAACCAAGCTATTGGCTTCAAACAAGGATATCTGTTACTTCGTCTGAAAATAGACAAGACTGGGAAGCAAAATGTCAATAAATATATAGATGTTTCGGTGTGAACAACGTACAGTATGTGTGTGTGTGTGCGTGTGTGTGTGTGGGTGGGTGTGGGTGTGTGTGTGTGGGCGCGCGCGCGCGCGTGTGCATGTTTGTAAATGATATTTGCACGTGCGCGAGTATTTTGTTCCTACGTGTGCCCTTGTGCGCGTATGAAAATACCCGCATATTAAAATAAATGTATCTCTAAAACAAGCATGTGTGCGCAGTTGCGACATTGTTATATATCCCCCAGAGTAACAGAAAATAATCTGCCGCATATAAAATCACTGAAACTTGAAAAGATTGTCATAAACAATTTTAACAAAGAAAGAAAATGTAAAGAGTGACATTACAAAGAACGCCAAATCGCAGCACGCAGGAGCTCAGAATCAACAAAAGCAGTTCCCAGGCCTGTCAAGAGGCGGCATCAAACGAGGACTGGTGAAATTCAAAACTTAGCCAGGAAATTCAATGTGATACATGTATCACGTAGCCAGCAAGCTACTTTGTTGATCGTCTTGAAAAGCCTAGCCTTGACATAAACCCACTCTGCTCCCCCCCCCCCCCCCCCTTCCTGTTAGCCTTTGTTTGGTGTTCTGCATCTTATCTGTCTCTCTTGCTGGTTCCTCTCCTTCCTCTTTCCTTTTCTTGTTTGTGTGTATTCGTTTACATCTTTCTGTACATTTTTTAGTTTCTCTTACTAATTTCTTGCTTTCGTTTTAAAAAAAAGAAGATTTTTCTTCTTTTTTACGTTCTCTTTCTTTTGTGTATATTGCTAAGTATTCCTTTGGAACAGTTCTCTAGCTTTTCTATATTTCTCTTAAGTTTTTCTAGCAAAGTTGCTTAGTTTTCTTTTCCTTGTATGTCTGTCTCTCTGTCTGTTTGTCTATTGTTCAGTATTCTTTTAAAGTTTTCTCTAGTTTTTTCCACCCCTGTACATCTCTTCATTTCTCTTCTTAATTTATCTTTTCTCTTTCTGGTTTGTCTGTTCGCTGAGCTTTCCTTGTAATCTTTGTAAATCTGTTCTGTATATCTCTCAGTTTTTCTAGCTTAAATTCTCTCTTTACTGTTTCTATTTCTTGTTTTGTTCCTCACCAAGTATCCCTGTAAACATTTCTGTAGCTGTTCTGTACATGTTTTCAATTTCTATTGTTAATTTTCCACTTTTCTCTGTCTCTGAGACAATAAAGTGCTTGAATTATTTGAATTTGAATTTTTGTGTCTCTTGCTAAGTATTCTTTCATATCGCTTCCTAGCTTTCTGTGCATGTTTCAGTTTTTCCTGCTATTGGTCTTTTTTCTCTTTCGTCTGTCGCCTGTCTGTCAATAAACATTCCCTTTAAGCTTTCTCTAGCTTTACTGAAATAGCTCCCATTTTCTGTAATTTATCGCTTTTTTCTTTCTTTCTCCTTCCTTTCATTAAACTTTGTTTCTAGCCTTCTGTAGATCTCTCCGATTCTCTTGCTTGATTTCTCTCTCTTCTCTTTATTGAAAGTATGCGGATATGTAAACTTATTTTCAGCTTTTCTGCACATTTCTCAACTTCTCTGATTAGTTTCTTGCTTTTCACTCACCTTCTCTTGTGTATGTTTTTAAGTACTCCTTAAATCCTTTAAAAAAAATTATTCCTTTGAACTTTTTCATGAGCTTTTCTGTACACGTCTATGTTCCACTGACTAATTTCTCGCTTTTTTTTCAAATTTTTTTTTGGAAAATAATTACCCCCCCCCCCCTACTTTATAGCTGTTGTCTTTCTCTTGTTTATGCACGTTGTCCAGTATTCCTGTTAACGTGACTCTGCTCTGAGACACCAGACGTGGCCCAGCCCCATAGGTAAAGGTAAAGGAGTCTCATAACCTATAAGGTCGTAGGGGAGCGAGGCGTCAGAGACCTCACTTCTCTAGGGCCAGCATATTGAGGGCGGCGCCCATCTCCTCTCCCTCGCTGCTTTACCTTCCCTGACCCTAAAGAGGGCAGGTACCCATTTACAGCTGGGTGAACTGGGGGAACTGTACTGAAGCCAAGGCGCGCAAACGGTCACCCATCCAACAGGTAACCACGCTCGATGCTGCTTAACTTGGCTGGGGGAAAGCGAGTGCTCCGACCACTGAGCTATCCCGTCCCCATAGAGCTTCAGGAAAAAACAACCTGGGGGGACCTGCGGGGTCACTGCGACAGACTGGAGGCTTTAAAGTCCTGGCTGGATTAAACATTTAACATAGCCAGGGAGCGCCGAAGAAGAAGAAGAAACCTGTCTCTAGCTTTTACCTGTATCCCCTTGTTTCTCTTGCTGATTTATCTATTTTTTTCATTGCCTTTCTTGTCCATGTGTCGCTAAGTTTTCCTTTTGTTAGTTCCCTCTATATATCTCTATTGTTTTGTTGCTAATTCCTTTGTACTGCCTGTTTGTCACTAAGTATTCCTTCGAACCTTTCTCTAGTTTTTTTGGGTACTTCTCAGTTTCTCTGACCAATTTGTCACTTTTTGTCTTTCTTTTTCTTTTGTGCATGTTGCTCAATATTCATTTTAACCTTTCTCAATTGCGTCTGTATATTCTCACTTTTTGCTTTCTTGTCTCCGTGTACTAAGTATTCCTTGAAATCTATCTCTAGCTTTTGTGTACAAATCTGTTTCCCTGACTTATTTATTTCTCTCCCTTTTCCCCCTCTCAGTTTCCTGTGTTGTAAGTATTCCTTTTAACTTTTCCCTAAGTTTTCTGTATACTCTCAGTTTCTCTCACCGATTTCTCACCTTTTCCCCCTTATCTTTCTTTTGTGCCGGTTACTAAACATTCTGTTTAACCTTTCTCAATCACTTCTGTATACCTCTCAGTTTCTCTTGCTAAATTTCTCTCTGTCTTGTTTGGCCTGGTGCTAACTATGTCTTTAAGCCTTTCTGTAGCTTTTTTGCACACCTCTCAGTTTCCTTTTACTAATCTCTCTCTCTCTCTCTGTCTGTGTATGTTGTTTGTGTGTTTTGTCTCTCTCTCTCTCTCTCTCTCTCTCTCTCCTCTCTCCTCTCCTCTCTCTCTCTCTCTCTCTGTGACTGTCGTTAAGTACCCCGCCCCTTCATTCAGCAGAACGGATGTAAGGTGTGTGATTACTTCCTGTGCAGTGACACTCCTGTGTCTTGTCTCGTTCACCGAATTCCTCTTTGAACGGAATCCCTGATGGAGTTGCAAGGATGGCGTGATGACAAATTGGTCATCAGTCCATTCCTTCCTTTTGTAATTGCACGCCAGGGCTGGGGTCTCGTGGGGTGAGGGTGTGGAATAGCTGTGGTTGCAGCGATTGACTCTTGATCCGCAG
>CM054135.1:58454627-58459627 GCA_028751875.1 Rapana venosa
AAGGATTATTTCTGTCCTCATCATCTAGTCTATCAGTGTGTGTGGGGTCTTATATACACATAGATAAAAGCCAAAAGCATTTTCTGTTTATTTCCATCCAGATTTGTAGCTGGCTTTATCTAATGCTTCAAAGACAAATTATTCCAGAGAAAGGAAAATCTTTTAAAAAACAAAAATTCCCACTGCAGCAGGAATAGCGACACTAGCAATAAGAAGAAGAAGAGGAAGAACTAAAAAAAAAAAAGAGAGAGGAAGAAATAGAAAGAGTAGGAGGAGGAGGAAGAGGAGGAGGAGGAGTGGAGAAGAAGAAGAAGAAGAAGAAGAAGAAGAAGAAGAAGAAGAAGAAGAAGAAGAAGAAGAAGAAACAAAAATGGAATAATGTAGGTAAAGAACTTGAAACGTGCTACATAAACCGAACTTCTGTTGTAGGTTGGAAAAAATATAGAAAAAACACGTCAACAAAAATATAAAGTAACTCTTACTTAATTGAATAGAAACACATCAAAACAAATCGTATTACAAGATTATCGTTCAAAAATTAAAACAAAGAAAGTACTTCAGTCAACATCGATCTTTTGTATCAACTTAAAGTGTCTATCTGCCACTGCCTTAATTACATTCGTGTATGTACGCTACGTAGAAGATCAGATATATGTTTGTCCGTCGTGTTCGTCGATGACCTCCAAGACAGCAGAGGAGAAAGCTGCTGTTTTGGAAATTGGGCAGCAATTTGATTATAGTGGATATGCCTTGCCCACAGTACATCCCCACTCTCTCGGCCAAGTAGGCATAAGGACAGTCAGCGTTGGAGATGTTCTCCAAAGGCCAACCAGCCCCCAGGGCTGCAGCACATAAGGACTGTGCAAGTCAAGCCTCCTAGTCAGAAAGTCATAGTCGATCACAAAAGACTAAGCTGTAAAGTGGAATTCCAAGATGAGATATGCTTATGAAAGATCCTCAAAGTCATGTCAGCGTTCGGTGGGTACCAGAATCTCAAATACATATCCCGCATACAGTTTATACATCAAGAGGGATGGGATTGGCAGGTTGAACTTGCTCAAGAGGTACACCCTGAACAATTCAGTGCAGTGCCCCAATGACTCCCAGGGTAGTGCTATCTCCTTTAGGTTAGAGAAGTTCTCTCCTGAAGAAGAGAAGAGAAGAGAAGAGGATAGAAGACAAGAGAAGAGGAGAGGAGAGAAGAGACGAGAAGAGGAGAGGAGAGAAGAGGAGAGAAGAGGATAGAAGAGAAGAGAAGAGAAGAGAAGAGGAGAGAAGAGAAGAGAAGATAGAACAATGTAAAGCATTGTCTTCTTCAAGCTTTCGCACAGCATCTTTGACATAATCATACTTTGTGCTTACTAATTTTTCTTCTTCTGGGTAACAATTGCACATTTCATTCCGCTTACCCCTAACATAATGAAAAAGCTTTCCCAAAATGAATCCACTAAGATACCTCAAGTCTCTTTGGCCCAAGTTAGCCCGAGGAGCTCATTGTGGAAATATCCACAATGTTCCAGAAAGCCTGGATTCCCATGTTTGGGAAAGCAAAGCCGGGAATGAGACATGTGTCTGTGGATCTGTTCTTTAATCCTGTGAGAGAATTCTTTCAGAGAATGGAGGGATGGTTCTCACACCCAAATGCAAGGCACGACGAATATCTCTTTTGTGCCTTACTGCTGTGTACAGTAGTGACTACCAGTACTTGGGATAATACGTGAAGGATGTACCCCTCGAAACATGTTTTAAAGACGCGAGAATGTGACCTAAAGATGTGAGAATAACAGACGAATAGATCCAAACTTAAACACACACACACACACACACACACACACACACACTTGTTGCCACGTTCCAAAATCTAGCTGAGAGAGAAACCCCCCCAAAAAAAATCAAATGGCTGTGTATGTTTTTTATTTATTATTATTTTTTTTAATACACTTTTAATATTCATGTTTGCTTACTCTATGCACTTGAGGTATTTGAAAATGGGGAAAAATTTATTTGTTTATGTGTATGTGTATCGACTTAAAGTCACGAGAACTTTTTAAGAAAAATGTATTAACGTGGAAAGTTTTCTGGCGATGTAACTCTCACTACTCGTACCTGTGTTTGTTTTTTTTCTAAACAAAATTTAACTATTTATTGGGGATCAGCAGAGCGGCTCATTAGGAACAAGTAGATACAAACGAAGGCAATATGAGTTCAGTGTAATTAACGAAGCTGTTAGACAAGGTATTAAGAAGGTTTCTTTTTTTTTTTTAAGCAGTAAAAAGGCATTAAAGAGGCAAATTGGCAGACATCGTAACTTCAACTAACACATCGGTTACAAACAATACACATCGACTATAACCTAATTATTGAAAAGTTCAAATTACGAAGCTGTTGTCTTATAGAATGTTTCTATTCTGCATTAAAACGAAACACAAGTAGGATATATAAAAAATACATCCCAAGAACAAAAAAGTAACACAACAAAACAACACAGAACAGCACTGATGTTAGTTAACTCCAAGGGCAAAACCCCCATCTAGTATATGCCCCAGTAGTGATATCTTCAGTTTAACGTCTATTCACATTTGGTGATTTTAGACGGGAAAAATCTAACAAGAAAAAGCAAACGGTAACTAAAAAAATGTCAGATAACAGTATCGAATAAAAACTAACTTTAACGTACTACAAAAACTGAGTTATCGGACTTTTTATCAACCCTAACACAATGTCCAACAGTAGCGATGGTTCAGACAGAATCTGATCCATTGACAAACTAGGTACAGCAGGTGTGCTTTTAAATGTCCACAACCAAAAATAACATGACTATTGGAGATCTTCTCCCCACAAATGCAGTTTACATCTTTCACGTATTTTGTCCTGAAAGCGTTTAGCTTAAACCTGTACATGAGGGATAACATGTTTCTGCGATAATACCAACCACAGACTTTGTTAGTGGTAGTGGTAGTGGTTCGAACACAGGTGGTCAGATCACCATCTCAACGCTCTTACCACTGGGCTATCCCGCCCCTTCTTTTTCTGATGTAATTTCGTTAATCAGTGCCCGTGATGAAGATGATACAACACACAAATTCATGACACTCTATTGTAGATGTAGGTGTAGGTATTCTGCGCAGAAAGAATGGTGGAGACAGTGACAGTGACATTTGCTATGGAGGGATTGTTTGCTTCCTTCCGGGGTTGTTATATTTCTAGTCAGTAGCTGACCTTTCTGTAAGTAAGAACAAACTGTGTGTGTGAGTGTCAGCTAACGCTTCATAGGAATAAAAAGGCTGAAAGACAGAGAGATAGAAGATGGACAGAGAGAAAAGAGAGACAGGCAGAGAGATAGAGGCAGACAGACAAGAACATGCACATCTGACCGCGCACGTATGTACAGTCACACACACACGCGCGCGCGCACACACACAACACACACACACACACACACACACACACACACACACACACACACACACAACATACACACTACACACACACACACACACACACACACACACACACACACACACACACAACACACACACAAACACAGCACTGACACAGACACAGATAAGACAGACAGACAGACAGACAGACAGACAGACAGACACACACATACACACACACACACACACACACACACACACACACACACACACACACACACGAGAGAGAGAGAGAGAGAGAGAGAGAGAGAGAGAGAGAGAGAGAGAGAGAGAGAGAGAGAGAGAGAGAGAGAGAGAGAGAGAGAGAATTATTGTCATTTTCATTTTATGCTGACCCCACTTTTGTCTTTGCTTCCGCTTCCATGCTCGTCTTGAGTGTGTTTGAAAACACTTTAGAATCTGTAGTTATAGGGACTGGGTAGCACAGTGGTCAGAGCACTCGCTCTCTCCGATGTTGAACGTGGTTACCTTTTGGATGGGTGACCATGCGTGTGCCTTGGTTTCAGTGCAGTTCACCCAGCTATAAATGGCACCTGCCCTCTTTAGGGTCAGGGAAGGCAAAGCAGCGAGGAAGAGGAGATGGGCGCCGCCCCCCCCCCCCCCCAAAAAAAAAAAAAATGCTGGGCCTTAGAGAAGCTGAGGTCTGTGACACCTGGCTCCCCAACGACGGCATAGGTTATGGGAACATCTTTACCTTGTACAGTCATGGAACCCCTGAGGCTTCCCTCGGAAGGATATGATGGTGGCTACCAATCCACTCTGGTTTGATAACTTATTGTGACTGTGCGACAAAGCCATCAGTTCCATCAGCAGCGGTACGTATGGTAAGTCGTTTGGTCTTGCGTGTGCCATATCAGATCAAGCGTAAATGAATACCATCTCAAAGACCAGGCAATAGTGCAGGGTCTTATCTAGTTGGTAGCCCCACGAAAGCCAAACATTGTTAGCTTCCTTGCGCTAGTGAATTTGAAGGTGCGATTGAAAAAGTATAGGTTTGGCTGCGTGTGATGAGATCGGCGTAAGACTACGTAGGAGCAGAGACACATCACAACAGAAAAAGCAAAAAACTGTTAGAAAGTCTTCTCCGCCAGAAAGAACAAGGACATTAATAACAAAGCGGAAAATAAGTAGGAGATAGAGGAAATCGAGAAGAAGAAGAAGAAAGAAGAAGAAGAAGAAGAAGAAGAAGAAGAAGAAGAAAAAGAAGAAGAAGAAGAAGAAGAAGAAGAAGAAGAAGAAGAAAAAGAAGAAGAAAAAGAAGAATAAGAAAAAGAAGGAAAACGAGAAGGAGGAGGAGAGTTTTGAGAAAAGAAATTTTGAAGAAACTTCTGAAGAATTCTAAAGAAGAAGAAGAAAAAGAAGAAGAAGAAGACCACCACCACCACCACCACCACATTAGACAGTTAACCTAGATTTTCCCCTCGGTCAACCGAAACAAGAGTTATAACGAAGCACAACAAACTAGATCATGAGGGATTAAACCAAGAAGACAAAGAAGGGCCAACGAGCGATGATGGCGTTCCTGCCGGGAAAAAGCGCTACCAACGACACGATTAGCTC
>CM054135.1:58464627-58477127 GCA_028751875.1 Rapana venosa
CATGTCGTTCGATGTCACTTCATACGAACATAGCTAAAAATTGTAGAACCAACTAACTCCTGTACGTTAGCAGTGCTACATTTTCTGTAAAGCAGGCTCATGCTACATACACATACAGGCTACATCTTTCGATGAGATTATCAACCCAGGCCCCGTTTGCGAATGCACGCAGAACATCTTGCGAACACTTTAAAGCCTGTTCCACTTGTTGGAAGAGTAGACCAAATTTTTGCCGGAAAGAACGCACGACAAAATTGACAAAATGGCATGCACACGGGGACTGCGCTGAGATGAGTGCGTATTCCTTTATTATCGAAATGAAAGAACAACTAAATAAATAGCTAAGACAAATAATGAATGAATGAATAAATAGAGAAAAAAAATCAGTGTTGTGCACTTGTGATGGCAGTGAATGAAGTAGAGCTTCTGTAGGAGTATCTACACAGGAAGAAACTAGGTGCAATAGAAAACTACAACTGTCAGGCGTATTTTTTGACGATTATGGACTATATAGAATTTAAACATCTTTATGACGGAAAAACAACTTAATTTTTTTAAATTGTAAAATGTGTGTCAGTATGTACACGTGAAAGCGCGCTCGCGTGCGTCCACAGACACACAGACACACACACCCTCTCTCTCACACACACACACCACTCATTCACTCACTCACTCACACACACACGCACGTACACACACACGCACGTACACACGCACGTACACACACACACAATCTCTCTCCTACGTCCCTTCCTCTCCTCTCTCACCCCTTCCCCTCTTCTCAAATACGCACCTAGAAAAACCCGAACAGAAACAAAATGGATATAAAGACAAAACACCATTATTATTATTATGTTTTTTTGTTATTGTAAGGAATGATCGTGGGTGTGGGGTTTTGCGCAGTACGAATTAGACAGAAAGTAACAATGACACAGTGACATTTGCTGCGAACCAGTTCCCAGTGTTTTGTTTCCGCCTCTTTGGCAGAAAGTGCTGGCCTGACAGTTTAAGAAAGGAAGGAAGGAAGGAAGGAAGGAAGGCAGGCAGGAGCGAGTGATTGCATCACTTCAACTGAAGGCTGTGAGGCTACACGTGGGCTACAGGTACATGCACGCAGGTGCACCTTCTCTTTGTGCGTACAGAGGAGGAGAAGGAGGAAGAGGAGGAGGAAATGATGGTGAGGATGATGAAGAAGAATTTTGAAGAAAATGAAGATTGAAAAAAGGAGGTAGAGGAAGATTCTGAAGAATTCCAAAATTTCTGAAGAGAGAAGAAGAAGAAGAAGGCGAAGAAGAGAAGAAGAAGAGAAAGAGAGAGAGAGAGAGAGAGAGAGAGAGAGAGAGAGAGAGAGAGAGAGAGAGAGAGAGAGAGAGAGAGAGAGCGAGGAGAGACAGACAGAGACAGAAGAGAGAGAAGAGACGAGGGATAGAGAGAGAGAGAGAGAGAGAGAGAGAGAGAGAGGAAGAGAGAGAGAGAGAGAGAGAGAGAGAATGTGAGGCAGAGAAAATCAGAGACCAAAGACGGAGAGAACTGAGACTTTAAGTGGAGTCAAAAACGGAGACACAGACAGAATGACAGAGTTTTGAAAAAAAAATCGTAGCATTTTATGCACATCTTTTTCAAAAGCCATCGGTCCTACTACCCAGATCATCAATCCTAAAACAAACCCGACTGTATGCAGCAATAAACCCAGATTGTGCATGGCTCGAGCTATGACGTTGTCTCAAGATGGTTAACAAGGACATAACGTGTCAATCCCCTATCATCAACAGAAATGCCAACAGTATTGCCTCGCCAGATCAGCTCTGTGCTCTTTTGTGTACGCCAGTAAAATCCATCCTGGCCTGTTGGCCCTCTCTCCTGAATGGCTACTTTGCTTTCTCTTATACTGCGTGACTTCGATACAGAATAATAGCCATTAAAGAATAAGAGAAGGAAAATAGAATAGAGAAAAAGGGATCAAAATCAATGTGAGTACTTGAAACAGTTTTGGGGGCAAACCAGCAACAAATCGGGAAGCATCATATCAGCTTTCTTTTTGATTGTTTACAAGTGTGCGACTCAGTTTGGAGTACTTTGACAAGAAACTGATGTGGTTGCACTACCGGTGTTTTAAGCTGGCAGCTAGCTCACTTTGGAACAAACGCACTGACAGTGAAGTATGTATTCCCACAGCACGGGTCAGCCTCTACCATTGCTCCAAGTTTCCTGCCAATTTTGGAACTCGTCTTATAAAGCCAAGTTGTTTCTTTCAATGTCTATCAAATGTTTCAAGTTTGGAAGCCACCCCCTCAGAATTAGATGAAACAGTCACGCAGCCTCTGATCAGTCAGCCCCTTTCGTTGTTTCTATACTGGAACCCCCCTTTTCCTGGAGTCTGACAATTGGATTACCTAGTCGCCCAGACCTCATCAACTGGCATTGTTCATCCAAGCGTGCACCCATCTTGGAATAGTCTTTTACTGTAGTTAATTAATTACACAGCTCCGATCGATCACTCTAGTTGTTCCAATTCTGCAACTCGTTTTAGAGCAGCTTTACAAATAAATTATGTAGTGACATCATCCCCGTCAGCTGTTTTGTTTCAAGTCCATCACCCATTTTGTGATTGAAAGTAGATTTACAGACCAGGGCGGAACTGTTCTTACGAAAGTCAGGAAGAGAAACTACAGACGTATAGTTATGCCACAAGATCCAACAGCTTTATAAAGACCATCTTCAAAGCCACAGTCCGAAGAGGTAGAAGACGAATCAAACAGGGAAACAAAAGGATGGACATCATTGATTGGACCCCCCCAAAATTGCCCAGACCCAGGACTCGACACACCACCGCCACAAATAGAGACAGCTGGCGTTTTCGTCGAGGCAGTGCTCCCACGACCATTCTAAGCTATAGATTTAGTGCAGTGTAGTGTGACCCATTTTGGAAGAGCGTTATAATTCAATCAAGTAATTGTGTACTCCAGATCAGTTGCTGTTGTTTCAAGTCTGTAGCTCTCTTTGGAACGACCTGACATACAATCCATTTAAAGACAGTGTCCTGATCAGATCCTCTTGTAGCTCAAAGTGTGGAACCCATTTCGGAGTAGTAGAATTATAAATTAAGTGCAATAGTTAAGAACAACCTCAGTCAACCGTTTTTGGTATTCTATGTCTGTAACTCATTTTGGAACAGTTTTCCCATAAGACTGTGTTATTACAGAGCCACCATCGACTGCTTTACTATTTTAAGTCTTGAACACACTTTGGAGCAGTTTAGCAACTGAACCATGTAGCTACACAACTGCTAATCATCCCTTGTTTTGTTCCACGTCCCTGATTTGTTTCCAAAAAGTCTTACAAATGATGTGTGTCCTCATGCAGTCTTGATAAGCCCATTTTGTTTATCAAGTATTTAACCAGTCTAGGAAGAGTCTTGTAATAAAACTACGTAACCACTCAGTCCGGATTTATCCATTTTGCTTTTCCAAGTTGCTGGCAGTTTTGAAACAATCTTGCATATGATTTATATAAACATGCTGCAGTGATCAACATTCATATTTAATTCTTTGACAGTTTTGAAGGTCGGACAGTTTAATAATGTTATTATACTATTCTGATCAACCACTAGTTGTATTCAAAGTGCGTAATAAAAAATACAGCTGTTTTGTGAGCAGCTGTCCTATGATCAGATTAATCAAGCATCCATACAGCCTCGGTTCAAAGGCTGCAAATTCATTTCAAAACAGTCTTACACGCAACGTCCACCAAACATACTTCAGCCTTTATTCTTGTTTCGTTCTTGTTCTCGGACAATCTTATAATAATGTAAGGCTTTCCTAGTCTGTCAGTTCCTGCTCCTTTTGTTGTGTTTTGAGTCTGTAGTCTGTGTTTCAAAATGTTACTACTAACTCTTATTATCGTACAGTTCTAGTCAACTCTTGTCATCCAACAAAGTCTAGCCCGGTTTTGAACAGTTTTAGGTATCCTATACTTTCTTCAGATCAAAAGGTAGCCTGTCATTATTCAACTTCGTAAAAATAACACAGTTTTGGGAAAAAGCTCCAACCCTGCAACTCAGCTATAGCTGACAGCTCAACTTCAAAGGACTAAATCTGGAAAAAAAGTGTTTCCCTTTTGACCCTAACGTTTTGTGATGTCGGGAATTCCAAAGTGCACCCCTGCCTTTGCGTAGGTTAAACATTTGAGATGAAGCATGAATTCCGAACTACAAATTGATTTCTACGATAGATGATTTCAATTTTCTTTTTGGAACTAACGTTTTATTTCTGTGTGTTTCTTTTATGACGCTAAACGATTTCCTGGAGCTGGTGAACCATATCAAAATAGGTGTTGGCCAGCTCAGCACATCGTTGGCAGGGAGAATGGAGCTCAGCTGAATTCCAGTCCGAGGCGGAATAAAATGTGTATTTTTATTTACAAGTTTTACTTGTTTGTTTTTTATTTTGAAAGAGCACACATTTGTATTCAGCCCAAGAAACGTAGCTCCCCACCCCCCCTCCCCTCCTTATCTCGCGCCTTATCTCCACCTGCATCTTGTTTTTTCTTTTCATTGTATTGATTTTTCTACATAAAAAACGTGTTCGTTTTATTCTTCTTGGGAGTCTATTCCTCTTTGCCTTTTTTCTTTTCCCGTCTTTATTTTGGTATCTTTTTTGTTTTATGACCGTTGAAAAGAGCAATTCATTTTTTTAACCTATATATTTGTCAAGGACGAAACGTTTTATTTCTTCGATGCACAATGAATGCTTTATAAAATGTGTTGCGTTTCCTAGTAGTTTTTACGTAAATTGCAGTTTCTCGTCCTCTATACTTTCTCTGTTTTTCAAGGCAAATAATGTGTGATTGTTCTTCTTTTCTGGATACGGTGCCGGTGGGCTTTTATTCACATTTATTTGAGTGTGCTTTGGGGAAAAGTTGTGTGAAACACGCGTCCTCCATGTCACCCTAAAATGATGATGATGATGATAATGGAGATGATGATGTTGAAGAAGAAGAAGAAGAAGAAGGAAGAAGAAGAAGAAGAAGAAGAAGAAGGAAGAAGAAGAAGAAGAAGAAGAAGAAGAAGAAGGAACAGAAGATAATGCTGATGCTGATGATGACGACGACGATATTTGTGTAAGTGGGAAGATTCGGGCTACACAGCCAATTACCATCCACCTCACAGACGTGACTTTGAAAGTGTGATGCAATTTACCCGACCAATGCTACACGAGTCTATTCTTTGTCTCTGGCAGGCAGTACCTTGGGTCACGAAACAAAGGAGTAAAGTGTCTCTTTTGTAGTCTCAACCTTGGCTGCACCTTCTCAGCATCCTCATTTACTTGTCAACATCATTCTCATTGTACATATTATATATTATATTACATTATATTATATTATATTGTAATGTGTTGTGTCGTATTTTATTGTATTGTGTACTAATTTCAGTCACTGCAGGTTTTTCTGCGTAGAATTCGAACTGTTCTTCTCGGTGACTGTACCGTTGTGTTGCCACCAGCACAACACTACTCGCTTTGTCTTTGTGCCTAAGTCGTGTATTTGTTTCCCTACGATAGTGACTTTTTTGTTTTAAAAGCATCATTTTCCAATAGACAACTGATCTTCTTGCCATGAGTTCTTTTACACGTGCTAAATGTATGTTGCACACATGACCTGGGTTTATTTTTATCTTCTTTGAAAGACTAGCTCCAACACCACCGTTGATGGTTTAAAGGAAGTGGGGGGGGGGGGGGGGGGGGGGGGGGGGGGGGGGGGGAGGAGGGAGAGGAGGGAGGGGAGTCCTCTTTCAGACAGGGGTCGAATCCAGGACTTGCAGTTTTCTAGACAGAGGTGTTGTTGCCGGCCAGACCTCCATTCACCAGTCACTTTCCACGAAGAAAACACTTGCTGTGTCTGTGGCAGTTAGCGCACTAGGTTCATGTTGACCCCGGTTTTGTTTAATGCCAGCCATGATTAATTTCAGAGTCAACAGCTCCCTCGTAGGCATGGCCGGGGCCTGGCAGTATAACAGCATCCCCATCTTCGGGAATTTCCGTGCTAGGCAGTCCCTCTTTTCTATCCCTCTCTTTGATTCTGCTTTATTCCATTTTTCTCTGTGACCCCCCTTCTAGCCTGTTGTCTGCCCTCTTGGTCCATTCTCCTGCTTCTTCTTTCTTTCTTTCTAAAACAAAGACTTTAAAGATAATTCCTTCCCGCCCCGAAGTCGGATGTGCTGGGTCTGACTTGTCAGGCGCTTAACGGCAGTGAAATGTATTTTCGCTCATTATGACAGACAACAATAGATGCTGAGTGTTCGACGACGACAAAGAAGAAGAGTCAACAGTTCAATTTTTTGTGTTGGTATAATTATTTGTGAACGGAAGAACCATGATAAACAATATGCATGCATGCGAGTAATAGTATTCGCAGTGAGTGTACCAGCACACTTTTTTGAAAACAAAACAAAAACAAAACAGGAAAAGAATGAGCGTATCAAATATTTGATTGCATGCAGTGGTTTTTTCCCGGGAAAAAAATCCCAACCACCCCCCCAACACCAAACAATAGGAACGACCACGACTGCAACAAAAGCAGCAAGAGCAAGAATACCAGCTTTAAGAACATGAGCAGTAACAACAATAGCAACAACAACAAAAGATCAAAGAACAAGAAGAATCAAACAAGCAAACATCAACCAATCTAACAAAAAAAGAGACATCAATAAATGCAAATGCATAAAATAAATATTTGGCCATGTAGAAGGGTACATTTGCTTGGCCAGCACAAAAACTGTGTTCCCCTGACAATGCTGGAATGAAGAAACTGGAAGGACAGATGACATGTCTGTAAGTTCATTATGCCCCAGTAGACATCTGTCAGTAGCATTAAACAACGTAAACAACCTAGGGGAGAGAGAGAGAGAGAGAGAGAGAGAGAGAGAGAGAGAGAGAGAGAGAGAACACCATTTTGAGATAACCTCATGTTTTTGTCTCTGTCTCTATATCTGTCGTCTCTCTGTCCCTCTCAGTCTTTATGTGATATGTGTGTGTGTAAATGCGTTTGCGTGCATGCATGTGCGCGTGCGTGCATACACGCACGCATGTGTATGAGTGCGTGCGTATGGGTAGGGGCATGTTTGCTAGTGGGTCCAGCAAAGGGTTCATGCCAGGCACATTTCCGATCACACCCTATTTGTTTTTGGCATTTCTCTCCGTTGATCATTCATTCTAGCCTGCTTCCCAATCCATTCAGAAATTCTTTTTGCTTTTTTTTCCTCTCCACTTTCAACCTTTTGTGAAATACATCCATGATCTTAGCCGTGAGGTACAAAATAAAAGAAGAAAAATGATGACGTTTCCATGTAAAATAAAAAATAGAAAACCCCAACTTTTTCTTTTTTCTTTTTGTTTGTTTTGCCATCACCAATTTTGTGCCACAAAGATGTCAGTCTGAATTTCTCATCATGAATGGATCTTTCTTTTTAATTTTTTCTCTCGTGTTTGCCTGTGTCAAGGATGATTTACAAGAGAGAGAGAGAGAGAGAGAGAGAGAGAAGAGAGAGAGAGAGAGAGAGGTCAAACTGAGGGTGATGGTGAGGGTGATGACGACGATAAGGTTAATTCTTTATTTTAAAGGGTAACAAATGAACATTGACATTACAAAAAAATACAGCTAGAGGAGAGATGATAGATAGAGAGAGAGAGAGAGAGAGAGAGAGGAGAGAGAGAGAGAGAGAGAGAGAGAGAGGAGAGAGAGAGAGAGAGAGAGAGACCCAAAAGCAAGCAGACAGACAGACTGTACTGACAAACAGACAGACGGAGAGAAAACCAGCGACGGTGCCAAGACATTGATGTTCGGATCAATACGCCTTGTCTGGCCGTTTCACTCTGTCACTGGGAAACCGCCGCCACGCTACAGAAGTAAAAAAAAAGAAAAAAGAAAAAAGGAAAAAAAAACTCTCTCTCTCTCGTCTCTCTGTGTCTCTCTCTCTCTGTGTCTCTCTCTCTCTCTCTCTCTCTCTCTCTCTCTCTCTCTCTCTCTCTCTCTCTCTCTCTCTCTCTCTCTCTCTCTCTCTCTCTCTCCCAACCTCCGCCACACCACACACCCTTCTCTTCCTCAACTCTATCCTTTCATGTCGATGTATTTTTGGCCTTTGTCGTGTCAGCTGCATTTATTCAAGCGTTCGCGGTGGCTTTTTTATGTTTTCGTTGCGAGTTTATTCATTTATTGACGTTCTTGTTTGTTTCTTTGTTTCTTTCTTTCTTCCTTCCTTCCTTCATTGTTGTAGGCTAAGTGCTGCTTTTCGGAGAGATGTAAGTGAATCAAAGCGCCTGGTGTGAAGCTTGCCAGATCACTGCCCAGTCAACTGGTGATAAGTTTGCTGTCCCTCTCTCTCTCTCTCTCTCTCTCTCTCTCTCTCTCTCCTCTCTCTTTCTCTCCTCTGTCTGTCTGTCTGTCTGCCTTGCTCGTGTGTATTTTTCTTCAACTTTCTACCTCTCTCTCACACGCATATCATGCAAGCCGGCACACACGAACGCACGCAAGTAAGCGAACAAGCACGGATGTTTATATAAATGCATCGCATGTGCACACACTGACAGAGAGACACACAGACACAGACAGACAGACATATATACACACACGGCCGCGCGCGCGCGCGCACGCATGCATGCACGCATATACACACAGAGATACAGACAGACAGACACACATGCTTTGAGCTTACACACAAACGTCTCATCCAGTGTGTACTTAACTTACGGTCTCACAGTGATTCCTAGGTGTGATGAGTGTGTTAGAGCACGTATTCGGTGTGCCCCTTAGGTTAAGCTAGGGGACACCCAGAGGCGGCAGCAGCAGCAGCAGCAGCAGCACAATTCTGATGGAACGTTTGTGCCAAGCAGCATTAGCTTGCATGGCGGCTTAGTATCCCATACGAGTTTTTCCATTCAGGTTACATTAAAAGCTTGAAATTTTTTTTCACAAAATCATTTGCCCATCACAGTTCGTGTGTAGTACTTCATACTCGATAATATGTTACCTCCCCTTCTCGACAAAACAAAAAACCGACAACGATAAAACAACAACATCAACAAAGCAAAAACTTCCTCTGTGGCACAGGTTAGCCAGGAGAGAGAGAGAGAGAGAGAGAGAGAGAGAGAGAGAGAGAGAGAGAGAGAGAGAGGAGAGAGAGAGAGAGAGAGAGAGAGAGAGAATCAGCCTAATCTTAGTTGGTTATCCTGATAACAACGTGATGAGATTGGTTGAGGTATAATGTGTGTTTTACTGTTAACGTGAAGTCCTAACCTTTTTCTTGTTATAATATAATTAGGTAGGGATAGCATTTTCTGTGCAGTCCACTGATGATTTTCATGCTCTTATGATTATAATATATTTCTTTTCTATACTCTAAAACTAAATTTGGCTATACTAGATGCCAAATATGGATGTTTAGGGTTTTGTGTATAAATACAAAATAGACAAAAAAAAATTTCTGTTTTGTCTTAGTGATTGACATGAATCGAATCTTTTTCTTTTCTTTTCTTTTTTTTAAATAAAGGGAAAGGTACGTTGCAAACTGTGTATTAGAAGATACAAACATTACTCAGCAGCTGAAATCGTTGTTTAGTCATCTTGAAAGAAAGAAATCCAATCGTTTTCCATACAGCTTCAGTTTGCAGGTGTACTTAAGTTTGAGTTGAGGAATAGGAATACATGCGTTCCACACAAACAAAACACACACACACACACACACACACACACACACACACACACACACACACACACACACACACACACACACACACACACACACACACACACACACACACACACACACACACACACACATACACACACACGGGCATGCGCGCGCGCCCCCTCCCCCCATCTGTGCAAAGTAACTTGCTTAACAAGCGGGTTGTCAGTGACATAACCTTGCGGCTGCAATGCATTAAAAAAAATTATTTCAAACTGCAGTCTTTTGATTTGCATAAATTCATCCAGGAAACCAATGTGAATATTTTTGGGTGGAAAGATTATGATTATCATGCGTCAATCCATCTGACATGGTAATACGTTTGATGCCTAAGTAATGGTACTATAGTGTGCAAAGGCCATCTTTGATTGTATGAGCCTATCTGTATGTCTATCCGTATGTCCACCAATCTGTATGTCTATCCGTATGTCCACCTATCTGAGTGTCTATCCGTATGTCCACCTATCTGAGTGTCTATCCGTATGTCCACCTATCTGAGTGTCTATCCGTATGTCCACCTATCTGTATGTCCCTCACAATCTGTCCACCTATCTGTATGTCTCTGAGCATCTGTCCATCTGTCTGTATGTCTCTGACGATCTGTCCATCTGTCTGTATGTCTCTGACGATCTGTCCATCTGTCTGTATGTCTCTGACGATCTGTCCGTCTGTCTGTATGTTACTCTCAATCTGTCCATCTGTCTGTATGTTCTCTCAATCTGTCCATCTGTCTGCATGTTCCCCTCAATCTGTCTGTTGTCTCTCATGATCTGTCCATCTGATGTCTCTCATGATCTGTCCATCTGTTCTGTCTGTCTCTCACGGTCTGTCCATCTGTCTGTCTGCCTCTCACGGTCTGTCCATCTGTCTGTATGCCTCTCACGGTCTGTCCATCTGTCTGAATGTCTCTCACGGTCTGTCCATCTGTCTGTCTGCCTCTCACGGTCTGTCCATCTGTCTGTATGCCTCTCACGGTCTGTCCATCTGTCTGAATGTCTCTCACGGTCTGTCCATCTGTCTGTCTGTCTCTCACGGTCTGTCCATCTGTCTGTATGCCTCTCACGGTCTGTCCATCTGTCTGTATGCCTCTCACGGTCTGTCCATCTGTCTGTATGCCTCTCACGGTCTGTCCATCTGTCTGTATGCCTCTCACGGTCTGTCCATCTGTCTGAATGTCTCTCACGGTCTGTCCATCTGTCTGAATGTCTCTCACGGTCTGTCTATCTGTCTGTATGCTTCTCACGGTCTGTCCATCTGTCTGCGTGTTATGCAGGTACCCCGTGCCGTGCTGAAGGTGTGAGCGGCTATGGAGGGAAGGAGAGGGGGGTGTTTGCGGGGGGGAGTGACTGATGCCAGAGCTGCCGCTACTGCTGCCGCTGAACGAAGATGCCAATTACTCTGCCCCTGACTTCCAATGTTCGCATTGATGCAGGTACGCTGCTCTTGTATGGAAAACTTACTGTGTCAGAATATATATATATTTAAATTAAAAAAAAATCATGAACACTGTCATTTTGAACAAGTTTAGGGTTAAACCTTACTTTTGAGGTGGTGAGGGATATACAGCATGAGAAAGGAGAAGGACAAATTCGCAAAGTGTATGTTAACAATCCAAAAACTAAGCAAAATTTGTATTCGTACCAGGTACATTGACTTCGGATTTTTTCCCCCGTTTTTATTTCCTCAGTTAAATTGGCTATGGGATTCTATTTATTGATTGATTTATTTATTTTTTTATATTTATTTATTTATTCTTATATATCGAGGATAATGGAATAAGCACTTATGTGCTTATGAGATTCTGAACTAGAAGTATAGTAGCTGCTGAAATTGACCGCTAGACACAGTTGAGACAGCACTCATGTGTGTGTGTGTGTGTGTGTGTGTGTGTGTGTGTGTGTGTGTGTGTGTGTACATGTGTGTTGCAGACACCCAGAAGTTGCTGGTGGCACTGCCGACTCTAGAATCCAGGCTGCCCGGCAGAGAACCTGAAATTGCCTTCCTGCGTCGTTTTCTGAGAAACCGCTATCTGCACCTCACTGTGCATGTCAGTACCAGTCTATATTTATTTGTTCTTTTAGTTCGAGGATAATGGAATAAGCGCTCATGTGCTTTTTAAAAAAAAAAGTCCAGTTCACTTGTGTATGCAGTTTTGTAAGTTTTATCATCCGTTCCCACCGGCACACAATGGCTTATTTTTCCGAAAAGCGGAACAGGTTTTAACTTGTGCGCAAGATGTTCTGCGTGTGTTCGCACACGGGATCTCGGTTTATAGTCTCATCTGGACTTTTTTTTTAGGGGGGGGGGGGGGGAGGTGGTGAAGTCGGCACTGATGTTAACTTCAGGGGAAAAATCACCTTGAATGGGATTCGAACCCAGGTCAGCATATCACGAGCGCAAACATATAGAAACATCGTGTATGTTTTGTCTGTAATTCCTTGCCTCTATGTGTTTTACCATTACCTGGTATTCAGGCTTGACGGACCTTAGAGCTGAGTGGATAGAGTGTTTGCCGCGCGTCCTTGTGAGTCCCTGACAGTCTCGGGTTCGAATCTCGGCAGAAGCGTCTGGTGAATTAACGTAAGGAATTTTGACAATCTCGCAGGTCACCTTAAAGTGTAGACTTGTTAGGTTAGTGCTTTAGCTGTGTTTGTCTATACAGGCGTGTAGAGTGCCTTAGTTCTTTTCGTGTATATAGACGTGCAGAAAATCAAACAAGCATGTTGAAGATCCTGTAATTCATGTTATCGTTCGGCGGGTT